>BGZK01000504.1:0-381078 GCA_005406025.1 Eumeta japonica
TTTTTTAATAATACAGATTCGCCTTGATGTTTTTCTGATATAAATTGTTTTTGTTTTAATGTTTTCTCGATTATTTGATATTTGAACACATTTCAAATTTCTCATCAAATGGATTATAAGGTCAGTATTATGATTGAATAATATTATGAACAAGGACAATTCTATTAAATGTATTATGTTATGTATTATAGAATGTCATTACATAGGAAGCATCAAGAAAATTGCTTTCAAATTTTGTTAACCTATAATTTTCTATAATAATATAATGAAATCTTTCTGGTATTGTATTTGAATTTGGATAGTTGGGTGTACTTAAATGTATTTTATATGGAGAAGACATTTTATTAACATTTTCTTATTGAGCTCTGTTCTTGAATTACATTTTATTTTTCTTGGGATGCCATAGAATGAACATTGTTTAATTAACACAAGAACTATCTCGGAAGCTTAGATTATATATGAATTTGCAAAAAACACAAATTATTTCATTTTGCTAATATATTAACTTTCTGACATATATCATTTCAGCGACCCAAAAAACAAAAGGAAAACTTCCTATTCAAATTCTCAGTGACAGTGATGCAACGGCAACATATGTATGTGAAAATCAATAATATTCATCAAACTTTTTAAACTGAAAATCTACCGTCCATTTCATAGAAATAATTTGTTCGATTTGCTCAATTCACTCAAATTCCCAGCTATGGATTACAAAGAATAGATATTTACAAAAATATATTTAAAATACTTTGTTTTTCTAGATTCTACATTCGATTGTTTACATAATTTAAATAATTTTGATAATATGAAACTATTGAACAATATAAAAAAAAAAAGGTTTTATGGGCTTCGCGTTTGTATCACTGGCATATAAGTTATATTCAAAGCTACTCAAAAATAAAACAAAACTTTTAAAAATGATTTCTATAACTCATAAAGTGTGTTAGTATCATGTAGAATTACTGTTTTCTGCTATTATATCGCGTGGAGGAATCGACAACAATCCCGTCCGCTCATCAATTCAAGGCCACATATAAAAACTTTTTAACTTGTAAGAAAGTCTTCTATTCTATTGCTTTCCTTTAGAGACAATAATTTTATTGCACTGTTCATCATGTGCAGATTTTATGAATGTGGTGACTAGAGGTTACAAGGTCAAAGAGCGATGACACTGACAATGTGACAAATTCGCAATTTATAGACAACTAAAAAATGATTTAAGTTTGCCAGATTTTTTCGTCCAAATCATCAAAACAAGTGGTAGAGTAACAAAATATAAACTCCAGTTGCCCACTGCACCATTCCTCTCCATCACCACCATCTTCCTCTCTGTCAGCCCAATTCTCCTCCACTCCCTATTTCCTGCCAAAAGGCCAGCAAAGCATTGATAACTCCTCTGGAGTCGCGAAGGTCCATGGGCCGCAATGACCATTTACTCTCTAATGGCTTGCCTACTCATATTCTCCTCGAATATAATACAAAAAATGTATTCTCATATATTGCTGGCTATATATGAGACTCGTTAGACTTCTACTGAAGAAAATTAAGTGCATAGATTATTATGGGCTCTTGTTTTTAACGAAAAGGCACATTTTCATAAATTTATTATATTCGCAGATAGATTCATGTATACTCTATTAAGCTAGGGAGTATTTCTTGAACTAATTTTGGATGCTTGTGCCAAGTTACTAAATGAGCCAGGCATGTTAGATAACATTTATTTTCAATAGAAAATGTAAGTCTATGAATAAGTCTTTGAATGGTTCAAATTGTATTTGTATGACTTCCAAACGCAACCTTGTAGATTTTTCCTTATAGATTTCCATAATTTTGCATGTTTTACAGGTGTTGTTAACCATGTTAGCAGTTTATTTCATATTTGGCTCGCAACAATAATGCTTTAAATGAACTAATGTTTTCTTTATGCTTATATGACAAGTTTTGTCATTTTATTTTATTATTATTTCATTTTGTTCCTGTTCATTATCGGTGTAAATTGTCGCCGACAAACGAAAATCCGTTTTAAATATATAATTATCGCTGACACTCGAATCTATTATTAGTACATAATTTATGTAATTATATAATATAAAATATGTTATAATAAAGCATACTCTTGTAAAAAAAAGACATGTAAACATATATGTATACACAATCTATGCAACATATTCTAAAATGAAGAAATATGTTTTAAATTTGTAAGTTTCATAAATAAAAATTAGTATCTGATGTCTCCTTTTTGAAAGATGTCATTAGTCTCAAATAGGGGCAGACATGCTATAAAGTAATATGTATATTTAAAGTAAAGATCAGAAGTTAAAAAGATAACAATAAGCATTAATCACTTAATTTAAAAGGAATTTTCGTAAAGGCTTCATATTCGCATTTTTATTTAGAAGGGTTTCTTAGACACTTAAAGTTATATAATAGTTTTTCATGATTAAATAAGGATTGTTTGGTATTGAACAATGTTAAGTTGATTATATTATACATTAGGAATTTATCAATAATTGAGTGAGATAGGATAGGACACTACCGTTCCGGGCTACAATCTCATCACTGCAAATATATAATGACAGATGGCACGTTTTGTTTATTAACATCGACGTCACCATAGAAGCGATATGTAGTTAGAGCTCCCCGCACATCTTCAAAAAACACTGCACCACTGCATATTAGCGTATATTCAAAATCAAGCATTTTCATTACATAAATTATTCTCTTTAAGTATTTTGATAACTTTTTTTTGTACTCTATCATCATAAAATACAAAATATTTTTATCCGCTTTCAAAAATTGTCTTATACAGTTGGCACTATTTCATAGTATATCATGTATATACATCTAAATTTGATGTTTGAAACAATTAATATTTTATACATTAATTTAATTGTTAGCTGTGTATAAATTATTATTTTATTCGGATTTCATATAATTTCAGATTTAATTTATACATTATCCATTGATATTATCTAGTATAAGAACACCTGAAACCTGAGAAATTATTTTCGAATATTAAGTAAATAGTTTGTAATGTTTTTTGTAATCCTAGCTCGTCTAATAAAATAGTATGTGATTCATCCAAATTGAATAAGAATGCTATACGTTATTTATTTTAACTGTTATCAAAATTTACTTGTGTTGACTTGTTGTCCATTATATTAAACCTTTTTATAAATAATTCGATTTCTTTATTAATAATGGATTAGCATTCTTGTTTCTTTACTGTTTTTATACATAAGTAGTTTATACTTTACACTTCGCCTGTGAGGTCATAGAATAAATCCATTCATGTTTTATATTGACCGATCATGTTGTCAACAATTCTGATTCCACCTTCGATTTTGAGCTCATTCTCGATTTAGATCCAGATTCCAATCATATCATACCAGAGGAACATATACTCTAACAGCGAAAACACATGTATATCACTGAATTATACTATTAAGAAACAATCTTGCTTCCGGTCTTAATCCCAGTCCCAGTCCTGGTAGCGATTTCAGTTCTGAACCTGTTTCAACCTTGATTGTCCTTGAACATTGCTATTCCAACCTACGAACATAACAAGTTGATATGCAAAAAGCTGCCTATTAGACCATTATCTATACATATAGTAAAATGGTAAAATGCAGTGTGTCTGTACATTGAAAGAATGTATAAAAAATGTGGAAGGGATGATAAGAAAGGTTATATGAAAAAAAAAAGATTTTGGAATTTCTTGTCTGTTTATCTGTCTGTTCACACATATCTCTGAAACTATTGAATGGATTTTAATGTGGTTTTCATGGGTAAATATATCTTGACTTGAAGTGGAACATAGAATTTAAGTAATTTAAAACTGATGTCTGAAAAGAATTACCCTCATGTAAAGGTCAGCCTGAGAAGTTACAAGGCAAATGATATTTGCTAACGGCCTAAAGATGTCACAATACAAAAGAACAACAACTTATTGAACAACTTTTTTGATTGGCAATGGAAGCGAGATCAACACAGAGTGTGTGGTCAGAATTAGAATCAAGTCTGTAACCGGCATCGAAATCAGAAACAGTGCCAGGACCAAAATTAAAAGCATGAACAACATTGGGATGGAGTATGTCCACACGGGCAAAAAGCTAAAAATGAGATAATTTTAAAATGTATTGTTACATTTTATATTCACTATTTTGATACATTTTGATTTGAAATGATTATGGAAAATTTTCCATTTCCTTGCTTTCATATTAACTTTCCGATAATTTTTTTTTCTTTATAGCCTTTGTTTTCATACATTGGGTGTAAATCATATTAATTACACATCTTATAATGTTTTGCTGTTTCCTCATTGTTAATTAAATTTAGCTTGTTATTTGAAAATCTCAGAGTATTATTATGTATAAGTAGAGCCATAGGGTTTTGTGAAGATTCTATCATTGAATGAATAAAAGTCTATCCTAATATTCTGTTGTGTGAAGTGTTAATTTGCAGAAATCCATAATAGAGGCTTGCCTGGCAACATGGATTAACATGCCGCATGCAAAATTGAATGACAGCATTTCACTTAAAGAGGATGTGTTCGCATTTGTCAGTTGTTTTAACATTCTTTACACCCTGATGGATGTGACTGTCTGCATTTTCCTGAGGATATGCCTGCTTAGCAGCATGAAATGTATATAGAAATTAACATTATAACGATTAGCGGACTAATTATAAAATTAACACTTGCTTAGAAGTTCGATATCTGTCAATCCTCTCGAATCAATATTAAATTCTTTGGATAGAGATTCGTAGTGGAGTAGCAGATTCGAGAGTCAGCGGTGGGTTGCATGCTGCATGTTGCAGGTAAGCATCTATCCTAATCTTATTTAGTGACATGTCATTATGTATGTTGTTTATGGTTGTTATAAACTAAATTTGAATTTCTGATTTTAGGATTGATTATAAGACAAACTATTTTGTGAATTTTATGGAATAACAAACTTAAAATTAATATTTGTATGCTACTGCAGTATAATATACTTAGTTATTTTGTGACGGGGTTGGCTAAGCACCAAATTTAAAATTATTTTTTAGGTAAGAGATATTTATTTGTGAATGCTAAGTTGTATTTGTTGTATCTGCTTGAACACTTTATTACTTGTGGTAATTGAGATTTTATTTTCTTTATAGCTATATTTATTGCTCTCTCAAGTGTATCTAAGTACTTTAATCTGATGATAAGTATCACGTCTTTACAAAGAATGTATAAAATACATGGCAGTGACAATGTTTCACATTTCTCAAAATTCGCATCATTAAGCAGATTTACTTGTGCAAATAAAAATGTGTATCCTATTACATTGTATCCTATTACAGAGATCAAAAATAAGAGAAAAAAACTTTGAAAGAGTCATTAGGAATCACCAGTTGACCATGTTTTCAATGGGGTTTGGAAGGGTATTCTTGTTGCTGCTACTGCATCTATGCTCATTGAGTTGTGAAGGTTCTTAGACAATTAAACTATTTAGCAGATATCGAAGCGCGCGAAATAGAAATAAGATTTGTCACCTTTAAAACTAATAAATTGATGTAACTGACACCTTTAAATTGATATTGCTGAAAGTCTTTAATCAGATTATCAATAGTTAATGTATCAGCTAAATAACCATATTTAACAACTATTTTTTTAAAAACTTCAATTAAGCTTAGGTACCGACAAAAGTTACTGACAAATAATATGGGATAGCTAGTACTACATTCTAAGTGATTACTGTCTTGCATAATGTTTGAATGATAATTGCCTTGAAGAGCGATGTGGTGAAGGCTTACACAGATTGTGATAGTGAGGGAGGCAGTAATGTAAAAGAATTTTTGCCACATCTACGTGCCACTCCTTGTATGTGATATGGGCAACTCTTAGGAAAAGTAGATGCAATTTAGATGGTGAACCAATGCCCTTACAATGTATCCTGTATTAGTTACTTATTAAATTTGACATTTTTAGGGTTGTAAGGTATGTAACTAGATTGTCCAAATATTACCTGTCAAATCTTAGCTTTACTTTTTACAATTTTTGAGTTTTACTTTTGGCACAACTTGATCGAGGAAATATTATTTGTTAAAATAAAGCAAAAGAAATATAATATTATGAAACTACCTGAACAGTTCTAAATAAGGATCCAAGTTCATATTTCAACACAAATATAAAGAAATATAATCAAATTATAGCTAGCCTAAACTTACATTATAAAAACAAATAAAAATGATAGTATTAAAAATATATCAATAAAAATATATTAATGAAAAATTAAAAAAAATTATCATGAGGAAGAAATTTACATTTACAAGTTGATAATTATCATTCTAGACCATTGTTAATGTTGTAATAGTTTATTACAACAAAACTAATTAAATTTATAAATTGTTATACAAATACCTTATAATTTAAAAAGCACAAACTCTTAAGCATGATCATCTATCACCAATTAACTTAAGTCATTATTTTTATGATGCCAAGGTTTGAATATACAGGACTGACCTACAGTATTCCAAAACTTCATACTGTTGAGTCGAGAGAGAACGCCGCGCGCCAATAGCCAGTCTGCAAAAATGCTGATTGCGATGCCCATCAACCACGCAGTCAAATATGGCAGAGCAGACAAAGTTGAATTCTGGGAAGTAAATTACAATTCATACTTTTATTTAGTTAGTGAGTAGTTTTTTTTATAATCTGGTATTTGAAGAACCTTTAACAGTAAGTTATTAGTGTAGGACTGTCTCCTATAGTACATATTTCATAACAAACAGTTTTTAATATAAATGTCACAAGATCGTAAATTTTATTACATTTTCTATGTTTATACATTCAATTTTTTTTGGCAAAAACTAATTAGAATACTTGAAGAATATGTAATAGAATGTAAAAAATTTTTTTTTGAAATATCTGTCTGCTTGTTTGCTTGTCCTCGCATCATGCAAAAATTGTTTATCTATTCAAAGTCTAATTACTGAAAAATAGTCAGTCAAAAATATTTAGTGTTTATTTCATTGAAATCGACCTACTGAATCAAGATACTCAATTTTCATATTTAGTTAGAGACTTCATGGTACCATGCTCCACTAATACTCCATAGCCCCACTAATGGGATTGTCCAGTGTGACAGTGTGATGTCACAGGAGAAATATTCACTTGTATTATATTGAAATTAAATCAATGGCAGAACTAGCATCAAATGGAACTGCAATCGCAATTGGGATCTAGATCGAAACCCAGATTAGAATCAAGAATGGGACCAAAATCAGAATTATGGTCAATAGTATAATCTGTAGAAATAAAAGATGAGGGAATTCATTGTATGTTCATTGAAATGAAGTTGTAAGTGAATTCTAGCCTTAAATATTTGGATAAAAAACATAAATTTTTATAATCAGATAGTATTATTTAATATGCAAAAAAGAAACAAAAGATAAGAAATAACCAATCAAGTACAGGTAAAATTGTCATGATTATAGTATTCATGTACCATATAATCGTATGATACTTTATCCATATCAGTAAAAGTCCATCATCAGAAATGTTTATTTATTTTATCCACTATAGTTTTGCTGTAACTCACCGATATAATATTAAAATGCAGAATGTTGTTCATGTAACTGGGTAGCTCTGTTAGCTGTGTATAAAATTGCCATGCTTGTCCGCACTGGGTGATGAGGATTGCCCATAAAGGAACACATGTAGCGAATTTAGCCCATGGTATTGAAACTCTCTGACTTTCCTCCTGTCGTTTAGGACACTGAATTAGTTTTAGGACAAGTATGATGATAAATAACTAAAAATTAATATCTGTAGTTTTTACTATTCTTAAAGCACTATTTAAATGTACTTTGTGTTTTAAAACTGAACATTGTAGATTTACTAATTAATAAATAAAATACTGTTAATTCCATTTGAATAAAAAAAAATTGTACAACTAATAAATATTACATCCGTCTGATTGAAAACTATGTAGTACCCTCAGTAATGGTTAGTGCCTGAGCTGTTTGAAGGTTACCATTGGTAAGTCAACTGTGACTTAATTGTTTACAAAAAAAAATAAACCTTTCAAGTTAAATAGATGAAATAGATTTACTGCTCTATATAATCTCATGAAGCATAGAATTTTTCCATAAAATACTGGCCATAAAATAAAAGTACCTGGTGCATCAATTATTTTCATTGTGGAAATAAATTATCTAATGGACATATTTTCTGTCCATGTTAAAATTTCATGCAATAACATGTATCAAATCAATTTTTAAATATTTTTAGGTTTGCTAATAATGAATTTATTGATATAAAAATTAAATCTAATGGAACGGGAGCATAATTTGTGTGTATATTTTAAAGCAATGTTTGTTCATGTTACAGCTAATAAGAACTTAATAATAAATTTGGAAACATTTTGACAATAACAACTAGAAATTACCCACCTTAGGTCCGATAGTCTGTGTAATGTATTCAATCTCTTTCGGACATATTCGAGGATGTGTTTGTGGAGTATCATAAACTAAAAATATCCAAAGTATAAACCAAACCACTCCTAGACCACCAAACAAGTAGAAACACAGTGGCCAACCACCAGCAAAGTCCAAAGTACAGAGCCAGCCTGATATAGGTAATGAAATTATTGTTCCAAAATTAGATCCTATAAAATATAAAAAATAATTAATAATGCATATAAAGGGATGAAACAACATTTTTAATTTAAAAAGATAAACATTTTTTGAATTACTACCAGTATACCAATAGTATTATGGAAAAATCAGTTGTAAAATATAAAGTTTAATTTTAATCAAAGTTCATTTTTTTATATTTAATATTCAAATTATAGTTTGATTCATACCAGCATAAACATAAGCAGCAAATTTTGATCGTTCCATCGGTGGTATCCATCTAGCTAACATAGCATGCATTGATGGGTAAGTCACACCTTCTCCCAATCCCTCTAAAATGCGCACCGCTATAAAAAACTTGAAATTTGTGTAAGCTGCAACTGGACTAAGAAGTGTAAAAATAGCTGTCAATAGAACTCCAATTCCATAAATGATTTTTCCACCAAAAATTTCTGCTAGTCTGCCACCTGGTATCTAGGATAATAATCAAATTTAACTTTAGAGTTTTTTATTTAAAACAATATATATACATAGTATGTCAAAATTACACTGCAATACCTGTGTTAACACATATCCATAGAAAAAGGACCCAAGAATAATGCTTTGCTCTGCAGCAGTCCAATTAAAATCACCAGTTTTCTGTAAAATGTGAAGGGTTACTGAAGCACTATTTATTGATAAATCAGATACAAAGTTTGCTTTGACTCCTCGAAAACAAAACGTCTGATACAAAATGGAAAAGTTTTAGTTTCCCCTTTATGATGTTGCTTTAGAGAATACTGCATCAAAGAAGTTTTCCTTAGAAATTTAGCTCTTGGTAGAGTTGAATATTTATTTGAAAATTTACAGGCAACACATACTCAAAGAAAATTTTAAGATTTTTTGCTTCAACATCTACACTATGAGAAGACAAATTGTATAAATAAATAACTGCTTATACCACAGTATTTTTATTGTGCTCTGTATTCACAAGATCTGCAAATCTATTAGTGTTCTATGGTCTTAATTTCTATGATGAATGACCTTGAGTCATCAGCAATTAATGATTGCCCTCGACTTTTATCAGGATGTGAGTTCACTTAGTTGAAGGCTGTTCTATGTTGCGACATCAGGTTCATGGTCCACTCTAGAACTTTCCTTTTCTACCAGTTACCAGTTCTACAAGACATGTGGCCTGCCAATTGCCACTTTTATGGATTTTATTATTTCAGATTTAATTTTACAGAAAAATCACTAGCAAACATTTTGTCATATGTTGAGTAACTTAAACAGTAAACTCCCATTTAACTGAAATCAGAACGGCAGCCAGTTCAGATAATAAAAATTTCAGATAAACCGAAGACAAATATTAGATCTATAGTACGATAACAACAAAATCATTGCAATAGATTAATATAAAAAGCGTATTTCTATACATGTTATTTAAATAGGTATTAAATTGTTAATTATTATATTAAAGGTTAAAGTACAAATGTTTGTTAACACAAAGTATTTACATTAACAAACATTATTTTAAATGGTTTAAATATATAGTAATAAAAGCATAACCCCATAGACCAAAAATATGAAAAAAATACAAATATTATACTAACAGGTGGCACAGTACTGTTGGTGGGTGTTAGAACAGGGCAGACATCAACATCAGTGTCATTTGATGTAGGAGTTACGGTAGAATTTACCATCATAACAATAGCCACCGATAAATTTACTCTCATTGCATAAACATTAGCAAAACCAAGAAAACCCATAATCCCAAGAACTGTTCGACTTTTGATCCATCCTGTTGTCTCTTCAACTGTAAGATACAAATAATAATATAGCTAACAAAAACCATTAAAAATAACAATGTGAATAAACAAAGCTACCTGGTTCATTTTGTACGAGATTTCTACGACTGTTTGTTACGTCGTTTTCTATATCTGCGTTGATAATAGGGTTTTCTTCATATGGTAGCGACATATTTAATGCGTGAACATAACACAACTGACGTAAAAAATATATTGGTTCATTTAAGAAAATGGAATTGTTGATTTTTATACGAATATAACATAAATCTGAGACAAAACTTGAACAAAAACATGAGTCAGACAGATTTTTTTGTTGACTTGAAACAAACCGACTCTAATACAAACGTCAGTGTCAATTTCTCAATGTCAACTAACAACACAGATTAGTACACATAGAATTCATATGAAACAGAAGTTAAATCCAGTATGTATTTATCAAGGTGTATCTATATTTTATCTTTTTTGTTTCGATTGCGAGGAACTGAAAATTTCACAGATGAATGATGCGCAGCCGCGTGACTTAAAGATCGAATTAATTGGGATTTTTACCTATTAAAATAATTTCCTTAAGTGGGACTCGAAAGTTGAGGCCATTTCAAATTCAAATTAAAAATATCATTATAAGACACTTGAAAAAACTTGAAATACTTCACTTATTTAGCAAATTCATATTTTCTCATTCGTTCAGAAGGCAATTTTTTCTCTGGAAGAAAGTAAAAATTGAAGGATAACATTTTTCTAATTTTATAGTACATAACCAAAATAAAAACCAAACTATTATTAAATGAAACAGTAAGAAATAGAGCTAGTTGGGCCTATAGATATTTGTCTTCTAAATATTCTCGAAATTGAATAATATCCTTTTTTAATGAGTATTTATTTAATAATGCTCTTAAATTTATATAGGAGTAAATCTTGTATATCCTCAGAGACCTTGTATTGTGTGAGGTGTTAATTCGCAGAAATCCATAGTAGACGCTCGCCTGCAACATGCATTAACATGCATGCTGCATATTAATGCATGTTGCAGGCAAGCGTTTCAGAGACCTTATTGAAGATGAACACACAGAGCTCCCTATATGAATTCATGACTACATAGTTGATTAACATGTTAACACAGTTTATTTTTATTTCTGGTATTGAGTTTATGTTAATTATTATTTCTCTTACAAGTTTCCAAGTTTATTATATATGATAAATTTTTATATGTTAATTGAGATGCCAAAATTAATTTAAGATATATACGATGTAAGGACTTGTAAAATATTAAACGTGGCAATGTTTGTTAGTTTTTCTAGAACTGCCGAACTAAAAAGCAAACTACAATTGTCTTTTTAAAGGTTTTGAGCCAAAATGGCAAAACGGAACTCTTATAGTTTTGTCATGTCCATCCGTTCATTCTTCCGTCCGTCCGTCCGTATGTCACAGGCATTTTACTCAAAAACTATGGGATGTAATTTAAAGTATATGTGTCTAGGTATAAGCCGCTATTTAGTTTGGTAGATAAATAACAAAAGTAAATATTCCTAGGGGGGGCACTACATACATGTAACAGAAACTGAAAAAAGTTTTTAGCAAACATTAATGCGTGGCATACATTTCGAGAGTTCTTTTAAAAACTCTTTATGGTTTCTAAGTAATTTTTTTCATTAATTGAATATTTTTGGAAATAATTTCTCCGAAATTAGCGGAATTGCGTCCCCTCCCTTTATTTTTAAAACTTTGTGTACAAAAAGAATGAACATAATAACAAAGGTAACACTTTCAAAGGTAATACTTTCAAAAATATTATTTTAAATATGATCAGACATGCCGTTTTTGAGTTATTGTCGAAAAACTGCGCTTCTCAACAAAAGGGCGTAAGTGGCATTAAAATACGCTCTTTATTGGTGCACTTTAGTGTATACTAGTTTAACAGCGGTGTGCTTCAAACTCTCAT
Organism: Eumeta japonica; assembly: GCA_005406025.1. Taxonomy (NCBI): domain Eukaryota; kingdom Metazoa; phylum Arthropoda; class Insecta; order Lepidoptera; family Psychidae; genus Eumeta; species Eumeta japonica. Next base: position 12,334 of record BGZK01000504.1, read on the forward strand.
TTGAAATAATTAACTGTTATCTGTTAAAGTTCAGAGCTAAACACGTAAAAATACATTGTTTAACTTCACGATTGGCAGCTAACTTGGATAATCTTACAGATATTAGCGTTTGTGACATTAAATTGCAAATACCAATATATCTAAGATTGTAGATATTTTAACATATTTAGTTTTTAACTTTCACAGTTAGCAGTTAACTATTATATATGATAGTTTGAAGCACATCGCTATAAGAGTTATAGTCAACATACATATTTGTTTCTCTAGTTATGGGCGATTAAAGTGCTTATACCTACCTATTATGTGCGAAAAACAAGGAAAAAAAGTGTAACAATTCAGTTTTTTCATCTGTAGTGCACTTTTTAGTAGTAAAGCTTTGGAATCCTACAATCACCAAGTTGAGAAGGTTTCAATCAAGCAGATTTTGTATTGTATTTTTATGCTTTATACGTTAGACAATCAAAAGATTATCTTATAGAGGATTTACAAAATTATATTAACTCATAGGCTCAAAACAAAAATAGATTGCAAAAGTTTCCAACTTGAATTATTCGCTATTTGTTCATTGATTTGGTGAACATTCAACCCTATAAACATCAAAACATTTATTATATAGACATTAAAACTTATTAAGAAAATAATTGATTAAAAGTTATGTATTTAATAATTATTTACTGAGTTCTTTGTAGTTTTACAGTTCTTTTTAAACAAAATTAAGAATATTAATTATCCAAAAAATATGAAAAAATAACGAAGGTATTATAAAGGCTTATAAAGTACTTTCGACGAAAACTATTTTGAATATGGTCGGATATATTGTTTAAGAGTTATTGCCGAAAAACTGCGCTTCTCAACAAAAGAACACAAATGCCATGAAGATACACTCTTATGCTGATGCACTTAAGTTTATACTAGTTTAATAGTAATAGTCGACATACGTACTTGTTTTTCTGCTTATAAGCGTCTAAAGTGCTTATAACTATTCTGTGCGGGAAACATGGAAAAAGTGTAACAACGTAGTTTTTATCGTCTATAGTTTATTTCTTTGAAGTTACGGCTTTGGAACCCAATAGTGAGCGTCCGACATACTCTTGACCGTTTTTTTTTCAATAATGCTTGTATATATACTAATACACATGTCTAGACAAAAGTTTCGAAAATTTTAGGTGGTTTCTATATTTATTTATATATTTATATGTATATTTATTCATATATTTATATATAAATAAATATTATATACAGTTAAAATATTATAACGCATATTTATTTAAAAAATCATATTATCTACTATTTACTGTTTAAAAGTAAAGTAAAAGTACACAAACAAGATAATGAAAAAATCAAACATAAGACAAATATTGACAGTCGGAGGCATACATGCAGCAAATAGTTGCAGCAAGTAATTAAAACGTGGATCTGATGCCTACGCAGTCACTTTCTTTTTAAACTTTTTATTCGCCAACTTTTTAGTTACGTTCTAGAATTGTTTTCCCGTCATTAGCGGTGTCAAAGACGTGTCTCATAATAATAATTCAGATAATTACTTTTAGTTATACATTGTTACTAATTCAGGTTGTGTAATCTTAAAAAAGGTTTACATTGATTTATAAAAAAGGTAAGATGAACAGTCCCGCGCTCAAAAACGGCCACAGATAATAAGTGCTAAAACAGGCAGTTTAGCACTCATTGCAGTCAGTATAGTTTCGTCATACTTTCCGATACAACGTCGAAGTTTTGTTAAAAACTACAAAAATATCACGTAAAAAGCTATGAAAAAAGATTGTTTTCTTATTTTCAATAAGCAAAGTTTAGTTTATGCTCAATCACGTATTATAATGAATTTCGATGAGTTTTTTTATTTCTTCATTTAAAGTACCCTCAAAGCTGAAATATAAACCGACTTCAAAGAAATAGACCTAAGCAACATCGGTTTCGTATTTCTTGCGTTGTCACATTATTCAGTCACTTAACAATAGAGACTCTGTCCTAACAGAGTGTCCAGGTGGACCCCCTTGGGTCCACCTAGACTCGACGGGGGTCTACGTTGGGCGTAATAAAAAATGAGGGTCCACAATCGTAAGCGGGGGTGCATGAAAATTAATTTGGTTTCGATAGTGAAAAACTAGAATGTTGACTTGATTTCTCTTTTCAATGTAGAAAGATAATATCATAAGAAGCTCAGCGGTTGTTACTTATAAAAACATGCATATTCCACATTCAGTACAATGCGCCGAGACTTGTCGTTGCCGCGCCGGCCGCCGTCTCGTCCGCAACGCTTGTTCAGACGTGCAAATTAATACGACTTGTGGTGTATGTGCTTACAAGCTTGAATGAACGTGTTTTATTCTTCACCAATATAAACACGAATGTCAAGGATAATCGTTACTCCTTTGTTTCTGGAATTTCATAAAGAAAAGTGAATCGGTATTAGGGTTGGCCAGTAACTGAATTTGTTTTCAGACTTTCGAAAAGAAAAGTAAAGTGAATCGATATTAGTGATTGCCAGTGTCGGAAAAGTAAGTACCTACTCACCTATTTGTTATGTGCATATAGTTTTAAGCCGAGAAAGATTGAACTTATCGTCCCTACTTTATTTGTATTACCTATCTAATTCATTTAATTATTGCAGTGTTTTGATATCAAAATTTTGTTTAAAAGTTTCTATAGAATTTACAGAAATATATTAAAATATAATAAATGAAATAATAATTTTATATGACATTGAAATAAGTTTAGCCGTTTTCATAAAACTCTATTATGGATCTTAGCGATTTATCGCTTTTAATAATTAGAACAGTTTGCGGCCGGAACTTTGTTTATTTCATAATATTTATAATAATTGATTAATCGTATTATGTTAAAATAGCCATATCTTGTTAAGTTCGAATCGCCTTAAGATTACTAAAACAAAGTTTTTTTTTATTTATTTACAGGTAGGTAATTGATACAAAACATGACCGAATCTAAGAAAAAGTGTCGTCAGTACAGTGTTGAATATTTAAAATTTGATTTTCTTCCATCAAAGGCAGACAAACGATTGCCCACATGCCTTTTATGCCACAAAGTTTTGAGTAATAACTCTATGAAACCATCAAAGCTGCAAGATCATCTAAGAAGGTGTCATCCTGATAAAATAGGTAAAGAATTGAAATATTTCCAAACATTAAAGGAAAAATATGAAAAGAAATCCACCGTGCACAGTGTGTTCTCTTCAACGTCTGAAAGCAACGATGATGGCTTGCGGGCATCTTATAATATCTCATACTTATAGCAAAATCTGAAAAACCGCACACCATTGGAGAACAGTTAATTTTACCTGCTGTTGAAGAGGTTTTAAAAATCATTCTGCACAAATATTCGTTTGATATACTCAAAAGCATTCTTTTGAGTAACAACAGTCTACAAAGACGTATTGATGAAATGAGCTCTGATGTTGAAAGTTTCTTGTGTGATTATCTACGAACAACTCATTTTTCTATTCAACTGGACGAGTCAACTTTACCTGGCAATGAAGCATTATTATTGGCGTATGTTCGATTTGTTATGGGCGAAGAAATTCATGAAGAGCTATTATTCACGAAAACTTTGAAGACGGTCACTAAAGGTGAATCAGTATTTAATGTTCTGAGTGATTTTTTTTAAAGAAAAATCAATTCCATTCACAAACGTTATTTCGGTGCGAACAGATGGAGTTTCTACCATGGTCGAACGATATTGTGGGTTTATAAGCCATCTTAAAAGAATTATACCAGAGGTAATTGAGATTCACTGTGTTATCCACCGATAACATCTAGTAGCGAAAAATTTGAGTGATAGATTGCACCAATCGCTTCAATTTGTGATTAATGCAGTTAAAAAAATAAGAAGCAATGCATTGAATACGCGTTTCTATGCACAATTGTGCGATGAAAATGACGAAGACTTCTAACGATTGCTGTTAAATACCGAAGTACGCTGGTTGTCGAAAGGTGCGTGTTTATCAAGATTTTATTTACTTTTTGACTCAGTTTCAGAGTTTTTGGAAAGTAAAGATCCTGATTTAAAAAAAACTTGATCAATTTTAAAGCAGACATCGCGTATTTGACAGATTTGTTCAAAAAATTAATGACCTCAACTTACAATTACAAGGGGACAGCCCAATTTAATAAAATAAAGAGTGTAATTTCAGCTTTTCTTGGTAAATTGAAATTTACGGAGGAAAATATTGGTCGGCGCGAATTTTCATAGTTTTTAAACTTGTCGCAGATGGAATGCCTTGATGAAGATATTCAGACATACGTTCAACATTTGATTGCCCTGCATGATGATTTTAAATTCAGATTTGAAGATATTCTGTCGATGGAAATACCACCATGGATTATAAATCCATTTGATGAAACGGAAGTGGAGAATGTGATATTACAAGAAGAGCTACTCGACCTTAGCACTAATGAGGAGCTAAAAGTGACATTTAAAAGAGGGTATCAAAAATTTTGGCTGCAGGCAGAAATACCCGAAAAATATTGAATTGTGCAAAAGCTTCTGATAGCGTTTCCCTCAAGTTTTAGTGCGGTTACAAACTTATTAACAAAAAAAGGAACAGATTTAATATCACAGAGAAGGGAGATTTACGATTATTCCTTACAAAACTCAAACCAAATATCGATAATTTGCTGTCAATCCATAAAGTACATCCCTCTCACTAAAATTATATTTTTTTTTGTAATTACCATTTTAGAAATTATATTACGCTATAAGTGTTTAATTTTAATTATTTTACGACTGTCATAACGATAATAATTAATAGTGTAATAATTTATATATTTAAATTTAAATAAATACCCACAATACAAGGAAATATAATATATTTCTTTTTACCACTCCGAATGGGACGTTTCCTAAATAAAATTTGTGAGAATTGATTGGTTCTTGTGGTGTGAGTCACTGTAGATTTAAAAAAAAGTAAAATTGGATGGAGTCACTTTTTCGATTGGTCAACTTTGCTTTTTTGACGTCCACTCACATTACGATCAATTAAAATTTAATTGAAAATTTGTTTAGTCGACTTTATTAACAAATAATTAATTAAATCAAATTAAAGCAGGGGGTCCACCGGATCCAGCGAAATTTTGAAAATGGTCTATGAAACAAAAGAGTTTGGGAACCTCTGCTCTAAATCGTGACACCGCGCCGCGCAGTGACATAAAAGTGTATCAAATTTCAAATTATTAGAAACCTTGCATTATTGACATAAAACTGATTTTGGTTTAATGAGAAATTATATCATTTTGTATTCAATCAAAATTTTCTGCTTTTTAGGAGTACAATATGATTTCTACAATTTAAACTAAACTTTTGTTTTTAAAATTGTGTTATCGGATAATTTCGGGCAAAGTTACGGGTCCGATGTTTCTGATTGATCTGTACTGGTCAAAGATATCGGCTCAAAGGCAAACGTATCACATATAGTTCTATATTTTCAATTTATTTATTTATAACTCAAATATGTGAAAAAATTTGCATAAAAAAAATCGTAAATAAATTCAATCTTGCTTAAAACTATATTAAATAAAGTTATCGTTGTTTTGTTTTAATGGTTTTGTTATCTATTTTAAAGAATGAATTCTTTAAAATAGATAACAAAACCATTCATTGTATAATTAATGTAAATAAATGTATCATGCACGCTTTAACCCCTCTTTTGTCGGCCACCGTTCGGCGGGTGCGCCGTCATCTGTCGACACCCGGCCGCTGGGGTCTGAACGCCGAGCTTTGTATTTGCTCTTCTGTTTAAAATTTACATTGCTTATGGTCGGTTTACTTTGCCGACTTGTCACTTTATCAATCAAGCTACTTTTGTACTCTGTGTTTGAAGCGCTGTGGCATTACTGGCCTGCGTATTCTACATACTCGTTCGTGGTTGCTTGACGTGCGCATGCGTTTCTATGCGTTTCGTGAAGAAAATATGTATGGAGTGTTGATTTTTTATTACATGTTATTATAAAATAGTTATTAAGGAATAGAGAAAATACAAATACGAACAAAAATATGGTTTATTTCTTTGTATTTGAGCAAAGTCTTGGAAGGAACAGCTCTCTTAAGTTTAATATGTCATTGTTTATTACTGGATACCTTTGTCAATTAGTTTTCTTTCCTGCCAGTTAGCAAATTTTATCTACATTCCTATAATGTCTAACAACGGTAGAGTACTAATTCAAACTATGCGAAAAATGAAAATATGTGGCGCCCCGTCGCACTGCAAAAAAGCGCGGGAAACTGATGGACCGCCGACGGTGGCGCTAGTTTACACATGTAACCTAGTTTACACATGTAACCTTAGTTTACACATGTAACCTTAATATAAAAAAAGGGTTGGTTGCACTCCGGGAGTGCCGGAAGAAGTGAAAACTTAAACATCAACGTTGTGCATTTTTGAATATTTTGAAATGGTTAGGGAATAAAATCGCACGATTTGTTTTATTTATCAGTACAAAAGTACTATAATTTATGTGATAAAATACAATATTCATTTATTGTACTATTGTACATAAACATGACAATTTATATTACATAAAAAATTTAACACTACAGAACTATTATAATTATTTTACAACAAAAAGTTTATTTCTCAGAAAAATCAACTTTCATCCATAATTTCAACGACTCTCACCATCATCGTTACCAGCGCCATCATCGTCAATCTCTAAAACTGATATAATTGGTTTGTGGTAGCTGAAGTAAGAAACAAACAATTTTGATTCGAATCTATTTAAATGTTTTATAAAGACCGCATCAATAGTAGTTTTGTATTTCGTTGTGTTAAGATTGCGATCATTTGACATCTCTAACCCAAATTCATTATTTAAAAATTCAATTAATGGTTGATTTTTATCGTCTGCAAAGTTTATATTGAAATATGTACTCAAAATCATTGGCAAACCATCAAACCTTTCCCCAATTTTTTTTTTCAAGCAGTGCAGATGCGTCATGAGAGTAAATAAATAAATGGTCATACAAGAAGTCTCGTACAGAACGCAATGACTTATCTGGAGAAATGAAAACGGCAACCATATTTTAAAATTTTCAAAAATCAGCTGTCGGCTACATTCACTCTCATAATATATTTTGTATACATATAAAAATATATTTTAGAGATTTAAGATTAATCTATGCACAGATATAATGACAATAATAATTTGATCTTGGATAAAATTAAATCTTGGATTGAAAAACTGTCCCTAAAGATTACGAAAATAGATTTTTACAATCGATTGTTACAATTTCGATTGTACAACTATAAAGTGGATTGAGAAAAAAACTGTTTTTTCCGTAAAGTTAATCGAATTTTCGATTAATCGATTGTTTGAAAGCGATTAATAGGTGGAATCGATTAACTCGATTGTAAAAAATCGAATCTTAGGGGTTGTAGTACAAACTATTACCCCCTCTCCATCCGTCTTACGCTTTTTCGATCGGGCTACGGATCTGACGCGAGTTTAACAATTTTACCCATCTAAAAAAGTGGCAACCGCCGCTAAAGAAGTTTCCACTTCCAAAATGTATTCATTTACCGTCATTCACTAATCTATTTATTTTATAATCGTTCGTAAGAAGTAAACTCCAGTCGTGCGTCGGAGATGACACACACACACATTTTTTAGTCGTTACCTACGAATGTAGACAATAATAGTGTTAAAAACTAATTTTAGTTCGATAGAAGTCACAGCTTGAAAATTAAAATGGATTCTAAAATCAAGATAATGGGATTTGTTTCATACAAACTATTTGAAATTTCAAATTAGAAACTTAATTTTTTTTTTCATGTATAACTATAAAACTACAAAGAACTTTATATCTAATTTTTGAATAAATAATGAATAAATAAACAATTATTTGCTTAAGAAGATTTTTTGTCTATTTAATAAATATTTTCGTGGTTATAACGTTGAGTGTTCACTAAACCAATGAACAAATAGCGAATAGTTTAAGTTGGAAAATTTTGCAATAATTTTTATTCCTAATCCTTACCACCCAAGCAGCAAAACTGCTGAGAATTCCATGATTCTCATTTCAATTTTCATTCCATTACTTGGGAGCCACATAGGCCATCCATCAAATCCTACCCACATGGAGATGCACATATAGTATTTACAATACTACTTATGCACACTACTACTGTCTGACGAGTACAAAAACTGTCAGTTACAAATCAGCTGGCGCCCCAGCGTATGTGCATCAGTGTTACCACCTGTGGGTTTAAAAAGCGCTGAACGCTGCACGCCATAATTTCAATATACCTCGAAAAAGCGCGATATTTCTCTTACTACGTGACGGAAGCCTTAAGCCTCCCCGGACCTTTGACCAAGCGGGGTATTTCGAAGACACCCCTCCAGCTAGAACGGGTCACGTAGTATACGTGTATATGTAGGTCACGGGCGTACGAGCCGTATGCCACTTTTATTTTATGCGATAATAGGAACACTAATGCTGGTGTGACTATCTAGACAATTGACTAGATAATTATCTAGACAAGTGACTATTTAGAATACAGAAATCTAAATCTGGTTAATTTTCCTTGCAATGGGCATAAACAATTTGAATCAAAAAGAAATAGAAATTTTTATTAATACAGACATTAATTTGAACAAGTAAAGATTTAAATATGTTACTAAAGTAGAGATGCATAGAATTACTCCTACATCGACAGATTGATTAAAATTTATCGGAGTCGCGTTATGCGTGAATACAAAATCGGTTTCGCCGCCGCATAGGTAGTTATTCACTGACGTATCATTATTTTTTTCTCTTCGGCTAACAATTTCATTCCAAATTACATCTAAAAAAAGATAATGTTATGGTCCTTTGTAAGAGGATAATCTGGTTTTTAAGTATTCTCATTTACATTTGTGTGAGTTTTATGCCATAAATTGACGTAAATTCGTTCGATGGTGCAATTCTTTTTTTTTTATATCGACCGGGTAAGACAAGAAAACCAATTGGTTATTTCTGAAAAAAAATTGCTTTAATTCTATATTTTACAAATCCTTAATTACCAATTAATATCACGTTAACGTGAGACAGTCTTTTAAAAAAAATTGTCTAAATATTGTAATGCTTTGTAAGGCTTCCAATAACTGTGCCGTCCATGCAGATGAATGAAATAAATCGAAATCAAGACGATTTTCGATTGACTAGAATTCTAGAACGGGTTCTAAAAAAACTTTGTCACATCTCTTAGACGAGTTTCCGCTTCTTCCAGCGTATCCACCAAATTCTTCAATCTGAGTTCGTAATCGTGAAGCAATTGGGAGTCCACGTGACCGATTAAATTGTGTCTCGGGTTCCAAAAGAACGGTATTTCACGAACGCGAACGGCTTCGTACAGCTTCCGTACCATTATATTGAAAATAAAGCCCACTCTCTTCTTCCAAAATTCACATTTCCGATCCTCCAACTCCCAAAGAAAAAGTGTCTTTATGTAATAACTCGCGATCTCATTCAGCTCTAGAGTATCTCGTACCTTTTTGGTCTGAAATCATCATAATATTTATTTGATCATAACCGGTGAGATATGATCAAGAGTTAAACGGATCAATAGACTCACGAGACGTATGGCTTGTCGCAGATGCCGGGTACCATGTATGAGACGCTTCTCCTGCGCGTGTAACGATACACGCCAAATGCGCTGAGGGTCCTGTGGGCTGCTGCCGCTCGTGCCCTTCGGCACCACCAGCCAGCTTCCAACACGACAGTGTGCCGGTATTTGACGATAACCTTTTCATAAGGGCATAATCGGATCGGATGAAAGATATAACTAAGTTTAAAATAATTTTTTAGACTTAGTCATATAAATGTACTCAAAATGTTTAAATAAGACAATTGGTTATACGTTCGAGAGATAAAACGTTCGTTTCTGGTAAAATATTCGATGATCACAAACATTTTGTCATAAAGTCCTTAAGGTAAGAACATAGTTGAAAATAGAGTTTTGTTTTTTTTTCGCTCTAATTTAAATGCATGAGTTACAAGTTTGATTTTTGAATATATGTTTTTTAACCAGTTATATTAGTGCACTGTAAAAAGAATACACAATTGGAACAAAAATTCTAAATAGAATTAAATTTCAAAACAGACCCTCATGATTTGCCTTTTTAGCTGTTATTCTGAATCGGTAATTTCTCTGTACTTATTTTTCAGGATAATGGTGCTAACAATTTTCGACAAACTGCTAAAACAGTGTTTTATCATTTTGAACGATTTTTACTTGGATTGGCGCTTACGGCTTTTATTTCGAGGCCACGCGCACTAACGCTATTTCATTTTTTTTTATGCGATAGTAGTGATAGACTACCGCATATAAAAAATGAAATAGCGGTAGTGCGCGTGAACGAGCGGGGATAGTTCCCTCTCGTCGTCGCGGTATCGCCTTAAGAAACGATGAACAAAAATAAACCGACGAATTTCGGGCGCCGATAAGGCTTTATGTTTAGCGGATGAAGGATTTTTTTTTAAAGTTTTCTACATAATTAATAAGGTTTATTCGGTTGTCTTAAATATTTTCAATGCAACTCTCTATTACTTTGGCCAGTTACCACAACACGTTCTGACAATATTAATGGGATGCGATAAATACACAATTATTCAAAAAAATAACAACAATTTTACTACTTGAAAAAGGAAGTTCACCACATAAATCTTTATATTATATTTATAAATATTTATATTAAATTGTAGTTAATTCTTCGATGAAAGAATTATATATATACTCACAGCGATCATCGTGCGGCCATTTGTCCTCGGTAAACTCGAGCGCCGGCACCAGGTCTACGCTCATCAGGAAGTTGCGCTCGCCCTTCACGATGAGCGTGCACGCGGGTCCGCTGTCGCGTATGCTCAAGTGGAAATGTCTTTTGCGTGAGGATCGAATGATGTTTTGCGGAAATTGATTAATCGCTCGTGCTACCACGCTCTTGAACCAGTTGGTGAACTCGGTTCGCAATAGGTAGCCAGAATCGTCCACCCACTGACTAACTACCTGTTTTATATTATGGTCATCGTTCGAACACATCCCGGAGAACTCGCTACCGGTGCGCAGGCGCACGAAGCCCGGCGAATATTTTTCTATGAAGAGGTCTGATGTCGGCAGCCTGATCACTATGTCCACGTCGAACTCGTCCGGCCGGCCTATGCGCAGTCTGTCCGAATGGCTGCCGGTGAACTCTTTCTGTAACAGTTCGTTAAACCTTTACTAAGTAACCGCTAAAGGAGGATTCAAATTTAAGTAACGTCTCCGAGTGCGGCAGTAAGACATCGAGCTTAGGATAGGAAATGGGATTACATAAAAAAATGTATTAGAACAAAAGATGAAATATATCACGCTTTGGACTGCGCAGGACTGAAGCCTTGGAAAATGGTAAAAAGTAAAAAATAATTATAGTAGGATGAAACCCATTAGAAAATGAAGAGAATACAATAAAAATAAAGGTGAAATAATTTACGGGTAATCTGAGGTCGGGAAGTGGTAAGGGGTGAGTTTTTAAGTGTTTATCTCGATTTCCGGAAAAATTACAAGTCCTATGGAAAAAGTTAAATTGCAAAGTTGTAGGTGATAAAAAGATCTACAACTTCTGTATTTACGCTTTTTTCACATAACCTCAAAATTCATGTGAAAAATTAAAGAAACAAGTTTTTGGGTTTAAATTTTTATTAATTTTTTTTCACGATATTTGGTGAAACCTTACCTTTTTATGTCCCAAATACACAATTTCTTTGATTTAAAATGATTATTTTTTCACCTTCTTTTGACTCAATAGCAAAAAAGCATCCTAATTTTCAATCGAAAATTCTCACGTCAAAATATTCGCTGTTTCAAAAAAGTCGGTGGGCTTTTTGTTCGTTAAAATCTACTTTCTGATGGTGTAAAAAAATTATACATTACTATGGTAAATCTTCTCAGACAATGCAAAGAAACGAAAAATACTCCAATTCGAAATTTTTTTTAATCCTTGTGTACAATTTTGAGCTATCTATCAAAATTTATAATTTAATTATTCGAAAAACGTAAGATTCCGTGTTACATTGAAAACAAAAAATAACAATTCAAATATACTTCTATAATTAACAACCAAATAAGTTAATAAAGTTATTATTTAATAAGACATCTACAATATTTTGAGAACGTAATAGAATCTTCTTTAAATTATATGCGTAGATGCCTATTTATAGCTGTTTTTTCTTTCCAAAGAAATTTTGTGCGCATGCTTTAACTTCCGCCATGTTTTTCAGGCACAATTTACGTGTATAAGTCGTGAATGTTATATATACAATTTTAATAACATTAAAAAATATATATTTGTATTATTCATTATCGATTTATACTATATCTATTATTAAATATGTAGAATAAAATAATAACAAAAGTATTTTTATATAAAAACTTTCTATCATGCTATTAGCAAAAAAAGGAGGAAAAAGCTTTAATGTTACGGGATGTCGCAGTGATACACGCATATATGATACATGCAGTAAATTTCCAAAGCCTTGTCCGGAATATCCTCCAAAACTAATAAAATTAATAAATCAAAAACATCCATAAGTTTGTTGGAAGTGTGCAAAATGTAATGTGTGGGTTAAGAGATGTGGACGAGAGGATGGTCGATTTCAACGTGTTATACGACAGCGATTGATGATGTTAATAAAAATACATACATTTAGTATTACAGTTTAGTTACACTTTAAACGAGAAAGCGGTTCAACCGCAGAATATCCTCACCTCAAACCATCAGTTGTTTGAAATAAAATATATCATATAATGAGGCAATTTCTAGATATTTTACTTCAAATGCAGTAATTCATGCAATAACCTACAAAATACTTCTAAAAATGCTTTTCAAAGATAAAGCTAACAAGAATCTATTTACTTAAAAATATAAACAAACGGACGTTGAGTGTTTAAAAAAATCTTATAAGTAATATATAACAACATATTAATAATAAAAATATTAACATTCATTAATAATTTCGGTTACAACAGAATAAACTTTGATAAATTTAGAATACACATTTTTTGAAGGAACACAATATTTATGGATAAATTCTTATTTTCGTTATTATTAATATATTGATTAGTTTAATTCTATTGTGAATATATTTGTTATTGCAACCTTTCAACAAGCTCTGCTTTATTCCCGGCTTATGGGTGGCCATGACATTTCAACCATCAATCGCTTGTGCATATTAATAATATATGTTCTATATATTTTTTTTTTCGGTGTATTTTCTTTCTAAATAGGCGTAACCAGAGGAGTGCAAGTGCACCCCCCTCAAGGCTCCCGTGCTATAATCACAAGATGTCGTAGTTCGTGCTCAAATATTGACGTAATATACATAGACTGTGATCAGTGGCAGCTCTGTGCGCTCGTACCCGACTGCTGTACCGGGCGTAGTAGGGATCAACGGCCTTCATCTTCTCCTGCAGCTGTCTGAACACCAGGCCGAACACGGTGTAGTACCTCTGGAAGTCATTATCCTTGAGCGCCACGCTTCGCTTGTACACGTCCGCCAGAACTTCATCCAAGTTGAATGTCATTTTCCCGATTTTATCTTAAGGCAAAAAAATAATTAAATAAGAAGACATACTTTCTTGATTTATATAAATGATCAGTATTTGTGCTATACATATATTGTTAAATTATAAACGATCGAATACTACAGATTAATTAAGGACTTTGTTATCTGATATATGAAAAGTTTTGTAAGTAACAATAAAACATGTATTATCTACTTGCAATCAAAAATGAGTTAAGTTATTTAACATTAAACGAGTCAACTTGTTTCTTTTCGCAAGATCTCACTGAACACCAGCATGTATCAAGTTGATTGCTTGTGATAAGAATTACTCTGGTATTATTATTCTTTTATTTTTATCCCTCTTTTTATCATTTAATTTCAGACTCACTAATTCAATGGTAACCTATTATTATAGCTAAACAGAAGTTAGTCATGACTTCAAAACATAATCACTAGTATTGTTTAATAAGTTGTTGTTGTTTTTAAATCAGGTTTTACTGATGATGATTACCCTCCCGCAATATTTTTATTTCAGATCGAGAAGCTTGGAAGTTGGACCTTAAACACTGTACGCTGGACCAGTGCGGCTTCCCAAAATATTAACAATAACGTCGTCATGTCGCTTATTAGCGCCAAAAAAAATTGATGGTTTTTTTTTACTCCGAAAATCTATTGTTTTTATAGTCCCATAAGGTACAAGCAAACCAATATCATTAACAAATGATAGTTCGTTTTACTATTAGACTTTATTGTTGTTAACTTTAGCACCGCCGTTATATAATGAATAGTTGACACGAATATAGATTTTATCGCAGAAATATCCAGGTTTAGTAATCTGAAAAAGGGTGCTATTATAACAACACAATGCTAGATCACATACTGCTAAAATTACGCGGGATAAGAACGGAGGCTTAGTGGCATTGAACTCCTGTCACTTCCAGTATTTAGACCTTATCTTGCACCGTCAGATATCGTATCTTCAGATCCATGGCGAAATTCTTTCTTTGAAAAAAAATTCGAGTCCTAAGATGTTGAACATGCAGTGCGGCAATTCTTTGCATCTACGTCCCAAGAATGGTTTTGCCAAGATCTCAGGCAACTTGCTGAGCGTTGTATTAATACCATAGAATACGATGGACTACACTTTGAATATCATGATTTTATAGCTAAAACAAACTCAAAATAAACTCATTACTTTTTTTGATTCAAAATAAATGACAGATTTATATTGAGACAAATGATACCACCAAAATCTATAATAAGATATTAGCTTCCCGGCCGTGTCTTTACCCACTGGGACGTAGAATGTATTCCTACATCTTTTATATCGATCAATCACGCTATCAATCTCGATCTCTTTACCGCTTCAATTTTGATCACGGTACCGTTCCTGGTTTTGATCCTGGTCACATATATTATTCTAATCCTAGTTCCACACTCAGACTCCAGCCTCGTTCACAATTTCGACCCTGCTTCTGACTCTCAATTATTTTTCCCATCCCGCTTATCACTACCGGTCATGGTTCCAATTTATAAGGAGTCGGGGTAAATACTAATATGATGTGGAGAGTTGTAGCAAATAGATATTCCCTGTTTTCAACTATATGTATATGACTCTCATAGGTTATAAATTCTCAATTTTCGATCCATTTTTATACATGTAATATAGAAGCCATGTATAAAAGAACTTGCTAATTTATTTATAGTAAAAATATTTTATCTCTCGTAGCTTTCCTGAAATGTGTACTGCATTTATGTTTTTTTGTTACAATTCCTCTGACTACAGCCAGTGCCGAGAGATAATTGTCAAAAATTTAAATAAATGAAAATCTATTTAAAAAATTCTATGGGACAAGACAGATTACGCAACTGTGCTATTTTATCAATAGGAGATCCTATGGCCCGAAATTTGATTTTGATTATACCATTGAATTATATTGATTATACCATACCTTTAAAGAACAGAAAGTTCGAAGAAAGTAATTTTGAAAATAAATATTTTACTGGAATAAAATTATTATTCTAATATAATAAATACTTGACGCTTTTGAAAATAAAATTTAATAGGTCATTTACCGAAAATGAACTAAATTGTTATAATGGTATTGTTGACTATTTATGGGATTTATTAAAATGAAACTACAATGTCAAGCATTTTTACGGAGAAATCCCCATCTGATGAATTTACTTCGAGCGTCAGATGGTGCAGTTACGCCATTAAGTACTAAATCGATAGCATAATCACAACCCTAAACGCTGACCGTGTACCGCATTTTGATGCATATTTACCCATTTCATAAATTCACGGCGCTACTTTTGCATCGACAGAAGTTTAGATTCTTTGCAAAGCCACATTACTATCCTAGCTCTTAAGGACATAGTAAATATACCGTTTAATAAAACTATGGCTAAGATTTCAAGCAATTTCGAATTAAAATTTGAAACAGATATTGCCACAACTAGGACCTATGGACGGCGGAATTCTTATCAATTGTATCCTGCAATCGGCACTGTCTACGCGTATGACTAACCCTCCATATATTGCAGGCTAATGAATGTAACTAACCTTTTAATAAGCAACTTAATGCTAAACACAAAATTGCACTTACCTAGAAAATGTAATTCTTTGTAAAGGAAACAGATTGTATCACAACAGGGTCCTATAGACGCTGAAACCCTTATCGGTTTTATGCGACAGCCCGTACGCCTCTATCTACACGTATGGCTGATACTGACTGGCAACTAGGACGCGCACTGTTTATATACAGACAGATTGTGAACCAAAAGAAATTCGAGAATTCCCCGATAATGTGACCAGCGTAATAATGTGACCAGATCTGATGCAACTAAATAAAACAATATGATATGTAACGACTCACAGTTTTTTTTTTGTCAAATGATATGTACTATGATTAACGCGCTTTTATTAGCTTCACCTGTATGTATGTATGTTTGTTTGCTTGTAACCGACTCCTTTACACTCGATTTTGATCCATATTGCACGGTCAGATTTCGTTTAAACTTTGTAGATTTATCAAGGACCGATGGCAATACAATAATTTCATATTTTGAAAAACAAAATTTTTAAAAAATATTTGAAAACAAAGGAAAATATAAATTAAAAAAAATGAAAATTTGAAATTACATAAAAATACGGATGCTAAAATGCGCAGGTATTGCATTCCACACCTCTTCCTTCTTATCCGCCGCGTTCCCATTTTACGCCATTACGACTCTTTCATGACAGCAACCAGTTTCTTGCATTGTACTGTAATAGTGATGCGTTAGAGCAAATGGAAAGATTACTTAGACACGAATGATATAAACTTGAATTATACAGCTCAAAGATTTTTAAATTTGCCAACATATCGTGCGCCACGATTTGTAAGTCATACTCTGGTATCTCAAGCCATTATAGTTTTTATTAAAGACGATTGATCAATTGCTATGTTTGTTTTTATTTAGAATTATGGCAACACCAGTTAGGTGATTCACGGTAATATCATTAAAGTGCTCATGACGAATGTAGCAAAGATTACGAATAATTGCACAAGTTTTTAACATATTCATCACATTATTCTAGAACTAATTATTCCGATAAACAATATCTAGCACCAGAAATGTCTTTTCCTCTATCGAAATTGTGTAGAATAAACTGAAAATTAAGTATCAAAATTTATTTACATTAAAATTCTCAATGAAAAAATACTTTGTTTTTATCAACCACACAATGACACGTTCAAGGGGCGCGATGTGTTCATATGTGAAGCTTACCATTTGCATAAACGGTGAAAACCGGTAGTATGAAATTAAAGAGTTAATTTATGCAAAAGCGCATTTGAGCTTAAAAAAGACGCAAAGTTCAGTAAAATATCTTAAAATAACACTAGTGTATTTGCATTTGATATCATGAAAACTAATTTACCAACTCTAGACCTGACAAATAGTGAAATTTATTATAATCACTAGAGTCCATTATTGTGGATTTGTACTGTTTGATTCACGATCTTAGCCAAATATTACGATTGTACATACACGGAGGCAAGAGGTGGCTTAATGTGGTCCGAGTTCTCTCAAGTTTTAATTCGAATTTATGGTTTTCAGTTAAAATTTTGTAATGCAGTCGTAAAATTTGGTGTGATCGTAATACAAGAGAAATGCTATAATCTATACATGTATTAAAATAGTAAATAAAAAAATCCGTAAATTAAAGATATTTGAAAAAAAAAACTACTCTATAATATTATAAACGTTGACAGAATACATTTCATTTGTTTTTAGAATTCCCGTCTGTCTGTGCATTCATTCGCGAACTATGCTAAAACTACTGGACAGCGTTTGATATGGTAAAAGCTTTTATCCCGTTTCGATGTTAGTTTTTTTTTTACATTATATATATTTTGTATTGAACTGATATTTAGATCGAGACCGGTATCGGAATCAAAAGGGGGCCAGGATTGAAACAGAGATCAGGAAGAAAATCGCGATCACGGTTGACAGCGTGATCGGTCGATAGAGATGAAATTATTCATTCGACATTCATGCGGGTAGAGCTGCAGGCGAAAGCTAATGTTATATATATTTCAAATGATCGGACCACTGGCTACACTATGCGTCAATTACAATTTAGTAAACGTTATTTCTGATCCCGATCCCGATCCTGCTCTCCATTTCGCTTGTAGCCATTTCTACCCAATGCAGACTTTGACACTTTCTTGGGTTACCTTTTTTTTAATTTTATAGTTTGTTTTTGTGTATAAAAAGTCTCCCTTTCGTATTCCAGCAGATAATCTCATTCTCTGAAAAGGGCATTGCTAAATTTCGAAAACGAAGCAGTATGTACATTTGACATGCATAAAAATATTTAGCTTGTTTTATACTTTTAAAATGTGAAGAATATTTCTGTTCCGGCGCTACCGTTATTAAATATATAATAATTTAGCGTTAAAATAGGTGAAAATATTACGTTAACATTTGATTAAAACATGTAAAATAAAAACGGTATTGTCAATAAAGTGCAAACAAAAAACAAATATCGTTGGTTTAACTGTTCAAACAGTCAAAAAGTTAATTTTATATCCTTTTACCTAGGAACAATACGTTTATTATTTCAATTATTCGCAATTTAATTATTGAAACACTGGTAGATAAATGTCAAGTGAACAGTAACCGATTTGCTATGAATTATTAATATGTAATTTGAGAGTTGACAAAATGTAATATTTCTAAATAAAAATTGTTCGATTAGAGTAAAAGTATACAGGATTACATTGTAATATCAAATACTTCTCTTTTATGAAGCTGATAAAAGTTGCACCTTTTCATTTCTTTGTTGTATCCTCGTGAGCATTTTTAAATTTTTGCCATTGTAGAAGAATTTAGCATTTTGAAATACAAAACTGAATTATCTACATTTTTTTCTATGCAACTGATATTTTTAAATTAAAGTAACTATATAAAACAATATTTTTGGGTCCGACATCGTTATTTTAATACCCGCCAGACATGTGAACATGTGTTACTACACAAAATATATAAAATAAAACAACAAAAACATTTCCAAGAATTTTTAATTCAACTAAATTAAACAGATAAATTCAAAAATTTTTTCTTAACATTTTAAAGATACAAACGAGCATGCGTGCAACCAGAGAGCAGGCGGTCAACACCGACCATGGACACCAGTAAACACCGGAATAGTGCCACTGCGTTGCTAGCCTCGTGGGTAGAACTAAGATATCCGATAAAGGGAACAGTGGGGTAATGGAAAAGGGGTGCGGTGACGGCGGGGGAATGAGGCTATGAAGAGGAAGTGAGTCACCGAAACTCTCCCTCACTGGACGAAATGCAACAACGAAAGCTGTTAGTTCACATCTGTGTTCTGTAAGAGCGTGGTAGCTCGCGGTCGAGCCGGCCCATTTTCGTCTTACAGCCAAGTTAACCACAGCATGGCTGTGCCGCATCATACGCTGGACTTATCTTCAAACATTTTCATATTTACTATATTTACTAAATACAGATATTAAATACTATAGTATCTTACGGTAACCTATAAGTACAACATACTACTACTGACCGAGTACAGAAGCCATCAGTTTCAAATCAGCTGGCGTCCCGGCATATGTGCGTCAGTGTTGCCACCTGTGAGTTTAAAAAGCGCTAAATGCTGCAGTTTGAATATAGCTCAAAAAAGCGCGAGATTTCTCCGACTACGTGACGAAGCCTTAAGCACCCGGACCTGTGATCAAGCATGGTATTTTGAAGATGAGTGTATATCACCCACATTTTATGCGATAACGAGAACGCTAATGCTGGTATGACTATTTAGATAAGTTTAGAATACAGTAATCTAAATCTGGTTAATTTTCCTTATAATGTGCATAAACAATTTGAATGAAAAAAATAGCAATTTTTTATATACATACATTACTTTGAACAAGTAAAAATTTAAATAGCTTATCAAAATAGAGAGGCATAGAATAACTCGTACATCAACAGAATGACCAAAAGTTATTGGAGTCGCGTTATGTGTGAATACAAAATCGGTTTCGCCGCCGCATAGGTAGTTACTCACTGACGAGTCATTATTTTTTTTCTTCGGCTAGGAAGTAAAGATTTTGATTCAAAATTATATCTAAAAAAGGTAATGTTATGGTCCTTTGTAAGAAGTTAATCTGGTTTTAAAATATTCTCATTTACATTTATATGAGTTTTGTGCCACGGATTGACGTAAATTCATCCAATGGTATAATTATATGATTTTTTATATCGATAGGGTAAGACAAGAAAACCATTTGGTTATTCCTGAAAATTTTTTTATTAATTTTATACAATACTTTACAAATCTTTAACTAAAAATTAATCTTATATTAACGTGAGATAGTTTTTAAAGAAATATTGTCTAAAAACTCCAATGCTTTGTAAGGCTTCCAATAACTGTACCGCCCATGCAGATGAATGAAATAAATCGAAATCAAGACGATTTTCGATTGACTACAATTCTAGAACGGGTCCTAAAAAAACTTTGCCACTTCTCTTGGACGAGTTTCCGCTTCTTCCAGAGTATCCACCAAGTTCTTCAATCTGAGTTCGTAATTGTGAAGCAATTGGGGGTGCACGTGACCGATTAAATTGTGTCTCGGGTTCCAAAAGAACGGTATTTTACGAACGCAAACGGCTTCGTACAGCTTACGTACCATTATATTGAAAATAAAGCCCACTCTCTTACTCCAAAATTCACATTTCCGTTTCTTAAACTCCCAAAGAAAAAGTGTCTTTATGTAATAACTCGCGATTTCATTCAGCTCTAGAGTATCTCGTACCTTTTTGGTCTGAAATCATCATAATATTTATTTGATCATAACCGGTGAGATACGATCAAGAGTTAAACGGATCAGTTGGTAGGTGAATAGACTCACGAGACGTATGGCTTGTCGCAGATGCCGGGTACCATGTATGAGACGCTTCTCCTGCGCGTGTAACGATACACGCCAAATGCGCTGAGGGTCCTGTGGGCTGCTGCCGCTCGTGCCCTTCGGCACCACCAGCCAGCTTCCAACACGACAGTGTGCCGGTATTTGACGATAACCTTTTGATAAGGGCATAATCGGATCGGATGAGAGATATAACTAAGTTTAAAATAATTTTTAGACTTAGTCATATGAATACACACAAAATGCTTAGATAAGACAATTGGTTATACGTTCGTGAGATAAAACGTTCGTTTCTGGTAAAATATTCGATGATCACAAACATTTTGTCATAAAGTCCTTGGATTTATAACATAGTTGAAAATAGAGTTTTGTTTTTTTTTTCGTTCTCATTAAATGCATGAGTTACAAGTTTGATTTTTAAGTATATGTTTTTTAACCAGTTATATTAGTGCACTGTAAAAAGAATACACCTGGTGGGACAAAATTCTAAATAGAATTAAATTTCAAAACAGACCCTCATTTGCCTTTTTAGCTATTATTCTGAATCGGTAATTTCTCTGTACTTATTTTTCAGGATAATGGTGCTAACAATTTTCGACAAACTGCTAAAACAGTGTTTTATCATTTTGAACGATTTTTACTTGGATTGGCGCTTACGGCTTTTATTTCGAGGCCACGCGCACTACCGCTATTTCATTTTTTCTATGCGATAGTAGTGATAGACTACCGCATATAAAAAATGAAATAGCGGTAGTGCGCGTGAACGAGCGGGGATAGTTCCCTCTCGTCGTCGCGGTATCGCCTTAAGAAACGATGAACAAAAATAAACCGACGAATTTCGGGCGCCGATAAGGCTTTATGTTTAGCGGATGAAGGATTTTTTTTAAGTTTTCTACATAATTAATAAGGTTTATTCGGTTGTCTTAAATATTTTCAATGCAACTCTCTATTACTTTGGCCAGTTACCACAACCCGTTCTGACAATGTTAATGGGATGCGATAAATACACAATTATTCAAAAAAATAACAACAATTTTACTACTTGAAAAAGAAAGTTTACCACATAAATCTTTATATTATATTTATAAAAATTTATATTAAATTGTATTTAATTTTTCGATGAAAGAATTATATATAAATACTCACAGCGATCATCGTGCGGCCATTTGTCCTCGGTAAACTCGAGCGCCGGCACCAGGTCTACGCTCATCGGAAGTTGCGCTCGCCCTTCACGATGAGCGTGCGCATAGTCCCTGTCGCGTATGCTCAAGTGAAATGTCTTTTGCGTGAGGATCGAATGATGTTTTGCGAAATTGATTAATCGCTCGTGCTACCACGCTCTTGAACCAGTTGGTGAACTCGGTTCGCAATAGGTAGCCAGAATCGTCCACCCACTGACTAACTACCTGTTTTATATTATGGTCATCGTTCGAACACATCCCGGAGAACTCGCTACCGGTGCGCAGGCGCACGAAGCCCGGCGAATATTTTTCTATGAAGAGGTCTGATGCCGGCAGCCTGATCACTATGTCCACGTCGAACTCGTCCGGCTGGCCTATGCGCAGTCTGTCCGAATGGCTGCCGGTGAACTCTTTCTGTAACAGTTCGTTAAACCTTTACTAAGTAACCGCTAAAGGAGGATTCAAATTTAAGTAACGTCTCCGAGTGCGGCAGTAAGACATCGAGCTTAGGATAGAAAATGGGATTACATAAAAAAATGTATTAGAACAAAAGACGAAATATATCACGCTTTTGGACTACGCAGGGCTGAAACCTTGGAAAATGGTAAAAAGTGAAAAATAATTATAGTAGGATGAAACCCATTAGAAAATGAAGAGAATACAAAAAAAAATGAAGGTAAAATAATTTACGGGTAATCTGAGGTCGGGAAGTGGTAAGGGGTAGTTTTAAGGTTTATCTCATTTCAGAAAATTACAAGTCCTATGAAAAGTTAAATTGCAAAGTTGTAGGTGATAAAAGATCTACAACTTCTGTATTTACATTTTTCACATAACCTCAATTCATGTAAAATTAAATTAAGATACTGGGTTTAAATTTTATTAATTTTTTCGATATTTGGTGAAACCTTACCTTTTATGTCCAAATACACAATTTCTTTGATTTAAAATGATTACTTTCTCACCTTATTTTGACTCAATAGCAGAAAAAAGCACCTTAATTTTCAATCAAAATTCTCACGTTAAAATATATGTTTCAAAAAGAGTCAATTGCCTTTTGTTCGTTAAAATCTACTTTCTGATGGTTAAAAATCTATACATTACTATGGTAAATCTTCTCAGACAATGCAAAGACGAAAAATACTCAATTCAATTTTTTATTCCTTATGTACAATTTTGAGCTATTTATTAAAATTTATAGTTTAATTATTCGAGGCAATAAGATTCGTGTTACATTGAAAATAAAAAATATAATTCAAATATACTTCTATAATTAACAACCAAATAATTAATAAAGTTATTACTTAATAAGAATCTACAATATTGAGAACGTAGTAGAATCTTCTTTAAATTAAATGCGTAGATGCCTATTTATAGCTGTTTTCCCAAAAAATTTTTGTGCTTCATGCTTTAATTTTCGCTATGTTTTCAGGCACAATTTACGTGTATAAGTCGTGAATGTTATATATACAATTTTAATAACATTTAAAATATATATTTGTATTATTCATTATCGATTTATACTATATCTATTATTAAATATGTAGAATAAAATAATAACAAAAGTATTTTTATATAAAAACCTTCCATCATGCTATTAGAAAAAAGGAAAAGCGTTAATGTTACGGGATGTCGCCGTGATACGCATATACGATACATGCAGTAAATTTCCAAAGCCTTGTCCGGAATATCCTCAAAACTAATAAAATTAACAAATCAAAACATCCATAAGTTTGTTGGAAGTGTGCAAAATGTAATGTGTAGGTTAAGAGATGTGGACGAGGGATGGTCGATTTCAACATGTTATGACAGCGATTGATGATGTTAATAAAATACATACATTTAGTCTTACAGTTTAGTTACACTTTAAACGAGAGCGGTTCAACCGCAGAATATCACCTCAAACCATCAGTTGTTTGAAATAAAATATATCATATAATGAGGCAATTTCTAGATATTTTACTTCAAATGCAGTAGTTCATCAATAACCTACAAAATACTTCTAAAATGCTTTTCAAAGATAAAACTAACAAGAATCTATTTACTTAAAATATAAACAAACGGACGTTGAGTGTTTAAAAATCTTATAAGTAATATATAACAACATATTAATAATAAAAATATTAACATTCATTAATAATTTCGGTTACAACAGAATAAAGTTTGATAAAATTTAGAATACACATTTTTGAAGGAACACAATATTTATGGATAAATTCTTATTTTCGTTATTATTAATATATTGATTAGTTTAATTCTATTGTGAGAATATATTTATTATACAACCAGCAAGCTCTGCTTTATTCCCGGCTTATGGGTGGCCATGACATTTCAACCATCATTCGCTTGTGCATATTAATAATATATGTTCTATATATTTTTTTTCAGTGTATTTTCTTTCTAAATGAGGCGTAACCAAGGCGAATTTTCAAAGGCTCCCGTGCTATAAATCACAAGATGTCGTAGTTGTGCTCAAATATTGACGTAATATACATAGACTGTGATCAGTGGCAGCTCTGTGCGCTCGTTACCGACTGCTGTACCGGTAGTAGGGATCAACAGCCTTCATCTTTTCCTGCAGCTGTCTGAACACCAGGCCGAACACGGTTAGTACCTCTGGAAGTCATTATCCTTGAGCGCCACGCTTCGCTTGTACCCGTCCGCCAGAACTTCATCCAAGTTGGATGTCATTTTCCCGATTTTATCTTAAGGCAAAAAAATAATTAAACAAGAAAACATATTTTCTTAATTTATATAAATGATATATAAGTATTTGTACTTATGCAAAGTACAAATAAGTATTTGTGCTATACATATATTGTTAAATTATAAACGATCGAATACTACAGATTAATTAAGGACTTTGTTATCTGATATATGAAAAGTTTTGTAAGTAACAATAAAACATGTATTATCAACTTGCAATCAAAAATGAGTTAAGTTATTTAACATTAAACGAGTCAACTTGTTTCTTTTCGCAAGATCTCACTGAACACCAGCATGTATCAAGTTGATTGCTTGTGATAAGAATTACTCTGGTATATTTATTCTTTTATTATCATTTAATTTCAGACTCACTAATTCAATGGTAGCCTATTATTATAGCTATACAGAAGTTAGCCACGAAATCAGCGCATAACCAGGTGCTTTGTTTAATAAACTGTCGTTGTTTTCAATTAGGTCTTACTGCTGAGGCATACACTCCCACAATCTTTTTATTTAAGCTCGAAAAGCCTGGGCTCCACTCTGGACCGGTGCGGTCTTCCAGGATATTGACAAAAACGTAGGCGTCAGTCGCTTGTTAGCGCCAAAAAAGAAAAAAAAAATGTTTTAATTTTACTCCGGAAACCGTTTTTATAGTCTCATTAGGTACAGCAAATCGATAGCATTAATAAATTATTGCTCGTTTTTATGTTATAGTAAGTGCCAGATAAATTGGCACTTACTATACCTACTTTCGCGTAATATGTTCGATAACCGTGGTACAAATGTATCGCAAAATTCGCAAACTTTGAACACACGTTTTACACAGTAAAAGTCAGTGATAGAAAGCGCGTAACTTAGCCAGATCTCAGCTGAAGTTTCTATAGCAAATAATAAAACTCATTGATTTCATTATAAATATATGATAAAATAATCAAGGATTTATCGATTTATCACATTTATCACAAATCGAAATAACACTAAAGGTATCCTACTAAAGGCAAAAAAAGGTTCATTGAAATTCGTCGACTTCAAATATAATTTTATTTAAAATTAAAATTATTATTTTTTTAAAAAGAGGGATCATGTTTACACTTTTGTATCGTCAGATACGCATAATCGTTGGTCGCCATTTTGTCGTACTGACGCATTCCTTACTAGAGTGCGGCCGTGTTTTGATGTTTATTGAGTTCTTATAAATAATCTGTAATTTATCAGTGTTTTGTCGTTTTTTGTGTTTTGTTGTAGTTATTCTTATAAGTCTTCTTGCTTAACGAGAAAAAAAATAGGTTAACTTTGTAGGCCAACCCTGAAACTTCCCGCTATTTTCGAGCTCAAAACACTCGAAAATATACGGGATTTGACACGATTGTTTGAGTAAAAAAACGGTTTGTTTAGATTTCTTTCGACGATTTCTCGCAAACGAATCAACCGATTTTGGCCCGGTTTGCGGCTATCGACGTGTTTTTAGTAGGTTAAGAACTGATTAGATTTTGGAATTGATCTGTGAAGCCATTTTAAAGTTATTTTGAAAGAACCACTATAAAAAAAATTTTTTCTTAGTTTTTTGAAAATTTCTCAAAATCTACCAGCCCAAATCGACCTAAACTTTCAAAAATCTAAGTTTGATGAAACTCTTTGGAACGCCGTTTAGTGGGCTCGATTCGGTCAAGCTGTTTAAAAGTTATAAGAGGTTTACATACATCCACACATAAACACACACACACACACACACACATCCACACACAGACATACGGACACCATCTCAGGGATGATCAGGGAAGCTTCCTAGACCCTCAGAACGTCGAGATCTGATGAGAGCTCGATTTTTGCAAAATGGGGTGAAACCAATAACTTCCCGAAAATTTTAGAAAATTTTCAATTTTCTTAGCGGGAAGTTAAAAAGTAAAAGAAGAAATCCTCGTACACTCTCCACTGGGAAAAGGGAAATAATAATAAATATTTATAAGTTCGTTCGAGAGAACATGCCCAAAGACGAATTCGAGTCAAATCCAGAAATTGTAAACAGAACTGCTGAAATATCAAATGTGAGTAAGAGAACTGTTTACAGAATTATTAAAAAACATAATGAAACGCATAAAGTTGCTGGCCCTGCTGAAATTAGAAAAAGGAAAAGTATATTGGACAAAATAGACAGTTTTGATAAATCTGTTATTAGGAAGATTATTAACAATTTTTAATCAAATTGAAAACTACCTATGTTAACAAAAATATACAAAGTAAATGACGATGAAACTTTACATTTTACTTTAAGTAAAATATCTCTCAGGAGAATATTGAAAGAAATGAAATTTAAACATATTAAAAGAACGAAAAAAGCGCTATGATAGAAAAAAAAAGAAACAATTTTATAGCGCATTAAATATTTAAGCTTTATATCAAAATATAGACAAGAAGCTAGGCAAATTTATTTCCTTGACGAAACTTGGATCAATGCACGTTAGTAAACATTTTTATTTAATTCTTATTACATTTATATTCCTTTATTCCTTTCATATTTTCTAATCGAATTTAAGTATGTATTTATATTTCTGTTTAATAATAATTACATTTTAGATCATACTGTAGGAAAAACTTGGGTTGATACGGAAATCAAATCTGCAATGCGACCTTTTAAAGGGCGACGACTATCAATAGGATCCAAACATCCGGTTTCAAAAGGTAAACGGCTCATAACTGTGCATATTGGTAATGAAAATGGGTGCTTGTCTGATTGCGGTTAGATTTTTGAGTAAACTAAGAAAGGCGGTTATCATGAATCGATGAATGCAAAGCATTTTGAAGATTGGTTTAAAAAGTAAGGAAACTATAACAAAATTATGTAGTTGTAATGGATAATACCAGTTATCATTCTAGGTAAATATAAAAACAAAAACTTTGTTGTTTATTGTTTGTATTAGTTATATTTACTTAATTTGAGGAAATAACAAATTACATTGTATCAGACGAGTTGAAAAAACACCAACAATTACTTGGAGAAAAAAGAAACCGATGTTGGCTTACTTCTAAAAATATAAGTTACGAAGAATGAGCAATAAAAATTCAATTAGTTGAACAAAGTCAAAAAAATAAAACAAGACTACAAAATACGTGATAGACAAAATGGCAAAAAAAAGGTGTGTTTTGCGTTTACCACCGTATCATTGCACATTAAATCCGATCGAACTGGTTTGGGCAGATGTTAAAGGTTAAGTCGTCAGAAAAAATACAAATTATAATTTTTTTGTCGTTAAAATTTTATTAAATGAAGGCATTGAAAATATAACTAAGGACAGATGGAAAAAATGTGTAGAACACATTAAAAAAAAAAAGAAACCACATTATTCAAAATCGACGACGCAGTTGATGAGACTGTCGATCTTTTATTATTAATGCTACAGCGTAAAGAATCGGAGTTTGACGGCAAATGATTTTTTTTTCCTTCATTTTTAAATTTTTATTTAACTTTCCCAAAATATAATAGTACTTTCACCCATTCTCTAAAAGTAAATTTTGAAACTGGCTTAAAAAACGCTAAATACAATTGACGAAGATATTGATGAATATACATAAAAGAGGGGGGAAAATACACAGTCGTATACGCAAATCTCTCTATTTCGTAGTCACCAAAAATCACAAAAAATGTTTAATATATATGCAGTTTCATTAAGTGAAGGTCGTCCCCTACCACAATATGCAACGCAACTGAAGTTTGCGACACATTTGTACCACAGCTATCGAACATATATTACGCTAAAGTAGGTTTCTTAGTAAAAGTCGGTTAATGACCGTCTGTGCCAATTTATCGGGCACTACTACACGTTATTCTTGATAACTTTAGCACCGCCGCGCGCTGGTTTATAATAAACAGCTGACAAAATGTATGAGATTTTGTTGCAGAAATGTCCAGGTTTAGTAACATGAAAAAAGGTGCTCTAGACCACATACTGAGAAAGTTACGTGGGATAATATCGGAGGCTTACTGGCATTGAATTTCTATAACATCCAGCATTTAGCCCTTATCTTGCACAGTCAGATATCGTATCTTCAGATCCATGGTGAAATGCTTTCGTGGAAAAAAATTAGAGTCCTAAGGAGATGTTAAAAAGGTATTGTGGCAATTCTTTGCATCCTACGTCCAAAGAATGGTTTCACCAAGATCTCAGGGAACTTGCTGAACTTAGAGTTAAAACCACAGTATACGATGGACTACACTTTAAAATGTCATGATTTTATAGTAAAAACCAACTGAAAATATACTCATTTTTAATTCAAAATAAATGACAGTTATATATTTAGACAAATGATACCACCGAAAATCTATAATAAGATACTAGCTTCCCGTCCGTGTCTTTACCCACTGGGACGTATAATGTATTCCTCCATCTTTTATATCTATCGATCATGCTATCAATCTCGATCTCTTTACAGCTTCAATTTTGATCACGGATCCGCTCCTGGTTTTGATCCCGATCACACATTTGATTCTAATCGTAGTTCCACACTCAGACCCCAGCCCCATTCTCAATTACCACTCTGCTCCTGACTTACGATTCTCTTTCCCCATCCCGCTTATCACTACCGGTCATGGTTCCGATTTATAAGAAGTCGGGTCAAATGCTAAGTACACAGTAAAAAAGGATTCTTATTTTAAAAGCACGCGTTTTCTTAAAATATATTGTAACTTTGATAAATTTTTATGACAGCTTAAAAACACATTGCTAATACTGAAAATACAGTAATTTTGGATCAAAATACTTTTTTGATTAAAATGTATTTTATATTTAAGAGAAATTTATTTATAGGTGAAGAATTTTAATTAACCTGACTTTAAGAAATTAAAATGCATTGGATATAAAAACACATATTAGGTATAATAATGTCTTGTACCAAGACTAAAATACTCTTGGTTATGTTTCAAGTAAATATTTTCTTAAACTAAAGGTTTTATTGGATTCTAATATGAAATTTGATATAAGTTAAATTTCCTCTTGGATTAACACAAATTGTTCTCATTTCAATCGCCTCTAAAATAACGCATATATTTTTAATTTCTTCTCATATAAGTTGAATTGATTGCGTGAAAAATATTTTTTCTTATAATATTTCTTTTGTGTTGGTTTGGCAACATTGTTTGTCACTAGTGAGAAATAGCAAGTGAGCTTGCTGCAAACATGACCTTTATTTGAATGCCTAAATACTAAAAGGGCACTTGTCACTTTTTAAACCCAAAATACTGTTTTGTTTTTATATCATGGCAACACCTATTTACACCGTTTTCTGTAAAAAAGGCATACATCTGAGCTTTTAATACGTCACAGCAGGACTGTCTACATGCAAATAAATGCTAAAACGGCACTTGTCCAAGGACATGTGCCTTTTAATAATTAATTCTGAACGCTTCATACAAACATCAATTAATTATTATCAATGTCATCGTTCTCGTTAAGATGTTGTAGTGGGTTTGTTCTGGAACGGTTTTTGTGAATTATAAACCGTAGAAAATCAGTGAAAGAAAGGGGGAAAAGGGCATCCGCCATGAAGAAGAATATCAACGTAATAAAATAAAGAAATATAGGGTTTCCGGAGAAAGTCATAGGAATTGAAAAGGGCGATATTATCTGGAATTCATGGATGTGAACTGGTAAAATATTTTCTTTTTTCTTTATGAATTAACAATTTGAGTTGCTGATATTTTTTGTTGATATGTTGATTTTTAAATGTTTCAGTTGCCACAAAAATTGTCTCAGGAATGCTAATCCTCGAGAAGAGCTTGATGACATTCTTACTTCGTTCTATTCCTACAATGGGGTCAAAAAATGAACAAGACATTCATCTTCAAAGATTAATGGAGCTAAAAGTTGTGGAAAGGAAAAGAGGACAAGATACTACATTAATCTCAAAAAGAAAACCAAACACAAAAAATGTTGAATAGCATCTGTTGCTAAACCATAAGCGAACTTAAGTGTGCAAAAAAGCTTTTATGAATGCTCATAATGTTACTACACAATCACATGGCATCATTCCCTACCAAGGAATCACACTATACTACAGAAATACATTTGTATTTGACAGCTGAACTATCAGTTAGACAAATGCATAAATTATTCACTCAGCAATATCCAGAGTTGGATGTAAAGTATCAGTTTTACTGGCAGTACTTTAAAAATAATTTCAGTTTGTCTTTTGGTCAACCAGTTGTGAATGCATGCACTGAATGTGAATAACTCAAAGCTAAATTGCGAAACAAATCTTTTAATGACAATTCCAAAAGAACTTATAGTGCAGAACTTTTGGTACATCAAACTCGAAGTAAGAAATTTTATAAGAAAATCCAGACATGTACCAAGTTATCAAAAGAAAATGAGAAAATTCTGTTTTGAGTTTTGATTACATGGTTGTTACAAATTTGCCCCGCATACCTGTGCAAGATGTTTATTACTTAAGACAATTGTCTGTTAATACATTTGGAATTTATAATTTTGGCAATAACAAAGTACACACTTATGTTTATCATGAAGGTACTGCCCGCAAAACACCTGATGACGTATGTTGCTTGCTGTGGCATTATTTACAAAACTTAGAGAATATGATGAACTTATTCTGTGACAATTGTGTTGGTCAAAACTAAAACCACGCCATAATAAGATTCCTGATGGAACTTGTTGAGAAGAAAATGTTCAAAAAAATTTACTTGTACTTTCCATTTTGTGAGCACTCTTTTCTTCCATGTGACCGCAGCGTTGGGCTTATCACGAGGAAATTGAAAATACCGACAGTGTATATAATGGATCAATATGTCCACTATGTATGTAAATATTATTATCATATTCACAAATAAAAGAAAAGTTTACTGTATATTTAGTTGAAAAGGAGGATATTTTCAATTTCCAAGAACGGTTTCCAAAGTTTTATTATAAAACTAAGCTATCCAAAACTATAAAGCAGGGACAATTAAATTAGAAATTTATGATTTCTAAATATGTGAGTTTCGGTTCAATGCAGCACAAGCTCAAAGTTTGGTTATGAAAGAATTTATTGATGACCATATATCTGATACTTTTGATTCCAGAAAAAAGAACCAGTTGGATATTCATCTACCTTTGCAGAATATGTATGATTCTCCAATACCAATACCACAGAACAAAATTAATGACATGAAAAAATTAGCAGAATACATGCCTGAAGAGTATATTTCGTTCTGAAACATTATATACGATTTTTCAGTGTTACAGTAATATAATTACATAATTAAAAATATAATAAATATGTTTTGCTTTTGTTTTCATGTTTTTTTTTACATTATCTTTACTTGAATATAATATTATTTGGTGTTAAAGAGGCACATGTCTATTTAATACATGATTAATTACTAAAAGGTCACTTGTCCCACAATTTTTTTAAGCTTTTACTCAAAATATATAGGAGATGTCTATTTAATTCTATCATGGAATTTAATGCTTCGAATATACTCTAGATCTTCAATAAAATCCAAAGTTATGTTAGTAATAGTTTTACAAATATTTGATTTTTTCCATTTTCTGTAAAATTATTATTGTGTAATTTATGGGTGACAAGTGCCCTTTTAGTATTTAGACATTCACATTAGTATTAAATTAAAAGCATTATTGCAAATGACAACCATAAATGATAATCTGGCCTCACAGCAAAACTTTAGTTTTTGTGTTTAATATTCCTGTGATATTAATAATAAGAATTCTGAAATTAAATATAGTTAAAATGTTTTTTTGTTGTACAGCAAATGGCGTAACTCTCGAGTGCTTTCCAAAACTGTCCCATGAGCATTTGAAAGAATCGTGTCCACATTTTGGCACCAGGCTTGTATTGGAAGAAAAGATTTCAGAGTTAATTACTGCATAAGTAAGTTCAAAATTGCAGGAATTTTATGTCTGGTGAACTTATAATAGAAAGTATTATTTAGATTTTATTTTTATATTGACAGGTTCCAACTGAAACAAATTCAAAAAGTACTATTGATGATACTGAAAGGTCTTTCATCGTAAATTTAGATGATTTGTCATTTTGCAAGTTGACACTAAAGCCTGCGGTAATTGTCACAAGAAATTTTTCAGACTTCAATTTGCATACACTATTGCAAACTTCACTAGGTGGCAATAGCATTATTAAATTTTATGAAACTTATGGCTTTTTAAACAGTAAGAGACTTTTAGATTAAGGCAACAGAATAATTGTGATAGTATTCAGGATTTTTTTCATAAATGGAAGATTTTAAAAGATCCAAGGAGTTATATATTGGTGGTAAATACAATGTGTGTTTTTAACATAATGTATTTATTGGATTAGGTTACATTACTAAGCGTTTCAAAAATATTGTGGTTATTGTCTGATTGTAGATAAATATTGATTTTGATTTACTATAACCCGAAAAAGGTATGAATTTCTACTTGAATTGGGAGATATTTTATGATAAATTAATATTTCTTATGCACAGTTTCTAAATGAAAAACATATTGTATAAATTCACTGAATTTCAAATGGCTATAGCTACAATTTACCATATTAAAGTTCTGTAATTAATAGTGAACATGCTACAAAAGATTAATTATTAAATTTATATAAAATTTTTCATAAATAATTATACCAAATTCTTATTAATATTAAGATTAATAATACAAATTCAGTATAACAACTATATAAGAAACGAGATTGTCATATTTTATTTCTTTGTTAAAGGTTTTTCTCTGGATTATTAAATAAAGATGCTCTTGGATAAACCTGCTCTTAAATATCTTGCATTGAAAACTTGACATGGCTTAAATGGGATATCGAAAGCTTTTTTGATGCTGTCAAATATGTATTTTACATAATCACTTATTAACAATGGTGATGAGCATTTTAGTAATGATTCCTGGAGGATAATGTGAGGTTGCACAGACTAGTTTCTGGCTTTAGCTTTTAATTTTCGATCTGTAATTACTTTATCTATATCACCGGCAGCCTAAAATATAACAAAATAATAATGAGTGCATGGTACTGTTGTATGCAGGCCAGCTTGTTTAATTATTTTTGGAAAAAATTGTACTCAACCACAGAGCAAATGACAAAAATAAAAAAAGTTTCACAAAAGATATTACTTCAACACAAACGAATATTGAATCAATGGCTTCTTGTGTTGTGAATTTTATTTTTTTCGATAACCTTCTTCTTGGTGGCACCTGATGATCCAGCACAAATATTTGTGCTAGAATTTTTAATAAAATAGCAAGGATATTAATGTATTCATCATATTATTTACATTATGTCATAACAGCTTTTATCTCATAGCAATTGTAAACAAAAAATACATACATTCATCTTCAATATTCTCCATCTCCAACATTTGCATGATGTGCAAAAGTTTCTCATCTTTATTGGATTTGTAGCTCAGCTACTCTATTCATATGACAGAATTCTTTTTGGCAATAGTTCAATTTTTAAAAAAATTATCCCAGAATTAAAATCAGTATTGACATAACTTTACCTCATCAAAGTGTACAAGTAAAATTCGTCTTAATTTCATTATCTGGAGATAATCTAGGACTACATGATATTTTGAGATTATACGTAAGTTTCATGGCTAAAAATTTTTGTGGATTCTGTTTAACTACTAAAGTGGATTCAGAAACACAAACAAATGAAAATATTAGCTCTAGGAAAATTGAAGATTATAAAAGTCATGTTAATAGTTGCAAAGGAGTCAAAGAAAAGTGTATTTGGAACAAATTTTTAAGCTTTCATATATATAAAAATATCAATGTGATGTTATGCACGACCTGACAGGTGTTCACAGATATGGAATGGCATTTGTTGTTCAAAATTTGATAAATAAAAATGATTTTTTACTTGATTATTTAAATCCAAGAATTAAATATTTTCAATATAATACTTTAGGAAAGAATACACCTCCACAGATAAACTGTCAACATTTGTCAAAGAATAAAATGTCTGTTTCAGAAAAGTTAGCTTTGTAAGAAATTTTGTTTTCATGGTTGGTGACTTAGTTCTGGAGGATGAACACATTTGGGTATATTATTTAATATTGCTTGAAAAAATATCTTTACATCACGAACTTTCACTCTATTGTTATTAGATTTTTTAAAATGTCTTATTGAAGAACATCACTTAATTTCCCAGCAAATTGAAACCCAAAGATCATTTTTTAACACATTTTTCAACAATAATTAAAAGAATTGGCCCACCCATATTTATTAGTGCATTCAAATATGAATCAAAACACAGAGAGTTAAAAAAAAGTATGTCAGTCTACAACATTATTTAGAGATCTGCCTTCATCGATAATGAAACGTTGTCAATTGAAACAAAGTCTGCGTTATGTCACTGGAATAGAGTTAAAAGATAATATTTGATATGGTAAGTTTGAACTAGATAATATTCACAATAAATACAGTTAAACACATTATATTTACGTTGATTGGTTTACACCAATTTAAAAGCAAAGATAACGTGAACAATGTTTTGTTATAACAATGTTAATGATAATGTAACAGAATATTATATAATAAATAAAATTATTATTAACCAGAACACTAATAATATATTATTTAATTGCTTTTATTTGGAGATTATTCGCTATAAACCACATTTGAGAGCATATAAACTACAGCAAACATATATACAAATACAATTACTGTAATTTTCAAAGTGAATACTCAATTGCATGTGAAATTGGACTTTTGAAATTGTTTTTTATGGTATTATGTCAACAATAAAGAATCAAACTGTTTTATATCATGAGTTCTAAACAAACACAATTACTGAAATTTTAAAGTAAATTTTCAATTATATATAAAACTGGACTTTTGAAATTGTTACTTTATCTTTATAATGAAAGAAACAAACTATGTTTATTATAATTATTTATAGATAAACACAATCACTGTAATTTTTAAACTTTCGATTGTATGTGAAGTGATATTTTTGAAAATGTGTGTTGACGTGTATACTGTGTTGTGTATACACAATACAGTATACACTACTGAAATAGAGTATAATTACCTATTTGTAAATCATTTATCAAATATTTAGAATAATTTTGATTCAATTGTTTTGTGTACTTACCTATGTCAATAAATGCTTATATGTTAAATACTACTTTTATTTATTAATTATTTCGCTATGACATATAGTTAACCATATTGAATTGAGAGGTTTTAGTTTTTTCTAATTGAGCAGTATTCAGTAAATAATTCCCACTTAAATGTTGCTTTTAAAATTAAGAATTTCTATTTAAAGTAAATAAAATTAATATCTAAAATTAATTGCAATAAGTTATTTGGCTCAACATAATGAAATTTATTTATGCTCTATTCAACAATTTTTTATTCCTCATATTAAAAAAATGTATTTAAAGCCAATAAAAATATTAGAAAACCTAAATGTGCTAAGCATTTGATTTAAGCAAATAGTAAATTACATATAGTACAAAATTTTCTTGAGCCTAGGACTAAAATGAACTTCAATTAAAAAAACAATGATTTGTTTAGACACTTACCACTTCAGCCGAGTTATTAATTCACTTGACTTATAATATTCATCTAAAATGACTTACTTAAAAAATATAAGATTACATTATTTCAAATTCACATGTTTTTAAATTAAGAGCAACACGCCTAGAACTAAGTACAATTCAGTTTAAGTGCAAAAAAAATATTGTGTTCAAGACAGTACTCTCGCTTTCAATGTTACTAGTATCACAAATTTTAAATTTATCTATTGGTTTAAAGATGTTTATTTCATAACTAAGTAACAAATTCATGAATTTTTTTCAATATATTTAAGAATATCCCTTCTCATGTCTATAGGGACAGAATGATTTTCTTGAAATTAAAAAATTTGCTTTCTTTTAAGAGACCCTTTTTTAATATGTATGGCATGGCGAGTTGTTGCAAAATAGATATTCCCTATTTTCAACTATATGTATAATATATGACTATCATCTATACTAATACATAAATCTAGAGGTTTTTTTGGTTGTTCCATTATAACTATTGACCTATACATCCGATCAAAATGAAATTTTGTATACATGTAAAGGATACATCGACATTGTTGGTGTTTTTAAGATTTTAAGCTAAGTTTTACTTAAGTGTTGAGCTTTCAAAATGCATTCAGGGGGCGTTAATTATTCAAAAATAACTAAATTTTGAATTATAACTCTTATCAACTTAAATTTTATTTTTTTGAGATGTGTTAAAACTAATCAAGAACATATTTTACTAGTTCAAACTCCAAAAGCTGTTGCGGGGGCCTTAATGATAAAAAATGAAACTTTCAAGCTAAAGCTCTGACAGATATGAAATTAAGTAATAGTTTAAATTTTGCTAAGTTAAGGCTAACTATGATCAGAATCTGGACAATGTTGTGGGAGTGCTGAACATTAGTAATCACATATATAATGCCAATGATTTTAATTTGTCCAAGCATCAGTTAAAAACTAATGAATGTATTGGTAGGGGAATTCGGCTTGCAGATGGTTTTAAGCCATTTAATTTCCAAATATCCTTTAAATTTCTTTTTATATACCTTTATAACACATAACACAGTCATGGATAGTAGGTTATAAATTCTAAGTTTTCGATCCGCTTTTAGACACGAAATATAGAAGTCATGTATACAATAACTTGCTGATTTATTAATCATAAAAAATCATTTCATTTCTTGTAGCTATCCTAAAATGTGTACTGCATTTGTTTTTTGTTATAATTCCTCTGACAACAACCAGTGCCGAGAGATAATTGTCAAAATTTAAATGAATGAAAATCTATTTATGAAATTGTATTGGACAAGACATACGTAAGTTTGCTATTCTATCAATCGAAAATCCAATGGCCCGAAATTTGACTTTGATTATGCCATTGATGCTTTTAAAGAACAGAAACCTCGAAAAACAATTTTAAAAATATAATTAATATGTAATTAAATGAAAATGACCAAAATTGTTACTTGACTATTTATGTGGTTTATTACTACAATGTCAAGCATTTTTATGGAGAAATCCCCATCTGATGAATTTACTTAGGGCGTCAGATGGTGTAGTTACGCCATTAAGTACTAAATCTATAGCATAATCACAACCCTAAACGCTGACCTTGTACCGCACTTTTGATGCATCGACAGAAGTTTAGATTCTTTGAAAAGCCACATTACTATCCTAGCTCTTAAGAACATAGTAAATATACCGCTTAATGAAACTATGGCTAAGATTTCAAGCAATTTCGAATTAAAATTTGAAACAGATTTTGCCACAACTAAGACCTATGGACGATGGAATTCTTAACGATTGTATTCTACAATCGGCACTGTCAACGCGTATGACTAAAACTCCGTACATTGCATACTAATGAATGTGACTAACTTTTGAATAAGCATTTTAATGCAAAATACGAAATTGCACTTACCTAGAAAATGTAATTATTTGTAAGGGAAACAGATTGTATCACAACAAGGTCCTATGCACGTAGGGTGCACCTCTGTCTCTGCGTATGACTTACATAAGGTCAGTTATTAAATATGTAGTATAGTTTGTGGAGACACCTCAACGTTCATATTATTCTATGATAGAGACAGAGCATAGATAATACACTATATGGTAGTAGACAGAGTGTGAACCAAATAAATTCAAGAATTCCCCGATAATGTGACCAGCGTAATAATGTGACCAGATGTGACGCAACCAAATGAAATAATATGATAATCTATATGTATTGTTATCTCATATTTATAAATGGTCAAAAATATCTTATTTTCCCCTAAGTAATATGTTATTTCTAAAACGAAAGAAAATGTATATAACGATTCAAAATCAGTTTCATTTTTGAACTGAAACTTTCTTAGGCACGTTAGTGATTTCGTACTATGATGTCACAGTAAAACGTTCGAGTGACACGGTCGGGTCCTCTCGCCTGTCTTCGGCTTGGCCCAGCGGGCCCACGTGTTCCGCGCGTTCATACAGCCGATTTCAGCTGATTGCGACTATTTTAAATACGCTCGGTTATTATTCATTGCAAAAATGAAGAATGCTTGTAAAATACATGCAATAAATGGAATATAATGGTGAAACTGTTAATTATATCAGTGGTTCCTAATAGTTAAGTGAACACAGTGCATAACATGTCAACAGTAAATTGATAATTAAAATTTGACTAAACATTACTGCAATCTTTTATGCAATATTTTTTTATTGAAATTAATTCTTATGCCTGTAACTCATTTTGTTGCAGCTGATAATGGATTTGCCTTTGAATAGTGACATTAATTCATTCTAAATACAAAATAACGACAGAAATTTACTTTCTTTTGCCCACATGGCAAAAGAAGGTTTTGTGCGTGTGACAGAGGTCGAATGTACGAGAGAACATCGTGATAAAAACAACCAACAAACATTGTCCCGGGTTATTAGTTAAATTGTGTTCTCATTGTGATTTTCGTTTTTAATATTTGTTGGTCATGAAAAGAATCTTGTAACTACGAATTAATAATGCTATAATTTACTTGCTTCTTGATTTTTTTAACCCTAAACTCTAATCCTAAATATTTTGCCAAATAAGTTTTACTTCACGTCGTGTGTACGACACACACTGTTTTTAAGCTATCGCATAGCTTTTATCGCGGGCTTTGAGCGCGGCAACCGAATCAAGAAATTCCGTAACAAAAATAAAACCTAACACCCCCCACTCCGCCTACCATGTAGCTCGGCCGAGCGTTCGTTTAACGTGCATGTATATAGTACGACTGTACGAAGCTCGCACGGATCGAGACGAGCTGCTCCGAAATCGGACGAATACGTAAGCAGCTGTTTGTGAGAAAGTATATAGGTGTATAGGTATCTATCATATCTTTATAATGCCACACTCACCGCATGTGCCCCATAAGAATACATGTAGGTATATATGTATACATAGGTGTACTTACGTACAACAGTGAATAGCAGTTGCTGGTGAATACCTATACGCGTAAAATCTGTATATAAAGTGTTTTAAATATGAATAAACAAAGTGCATTTATCAATAAAGAAAGTGATGAAAAAACTTGAATTAATATCAAAGAAAAAAATAATGCATAAATAAATAAATAATTATAATTGCATAAGTTGATAAAAAATGCTATGCAATAGCTTTACCGCGGCAGTCCCCGAGTGCCACACTTTTTTTTTTATCAAATGTTATGTACTATGATTAACACGCTTTTATTAGCTTCACCTGTATGTATGTGTGTGTGTTTGTTTATTTGTAACCGACTCCTTTGGACTCGATTTTGATCCACTTTAAACGGTCAGATTTCATTTAAGTTTTTTAGATTTGTCAAGGACAGATGGCAATACAATAATTTCATATTTTAAAGATTAAAATTTTGAAAAAATATTTAAAAATAAAGGAAAATATAAATTTAAAAAAAATTGAAAATTTGAAATTACATAAAAATACGGATGATATAATGCGCAAATATAACGCTCTCCGTGCTTTCCTTCTTCTCCCCCCCTGGCGTTACTATTCTACGCCATTACGACTCTTTCATGACTAACTTCACAACGGCAGAGTTTCCTTCATTGTACTGTAATAGTGAAGCGTTAGATCAACTGGAAAGGTTACTTAAACATGAATACGAATAATAAACTTAAATTAATTGCTACACGTAGGATATTCTAAAATTAAGGTTCTTGATTTTAAATACTATTGATATAATTTTGAGACTAAAAATTAAGAAAATAAAATATATTTTTAAAACTAAAAGACACGCTTTAATGATAAATCTAACTAAAGAGTGAAAAATAATTCTTAATATATGAATAAAATGAACGAAAAATAATTAATATTATTGTGAAAAAAGCGTGGGGTGCTCGATAAATTAGTTCTCGAAAAGATTCGATCCGTATAATTAGTCCGAAAATGGTACTAAAGACATGGTACAAAGCGCCCCATTTTTATCAAATGTTTTTGATATGATTATTGTTTTTTGTTATGATTTTAAAAATGAAATGCAGGCTTTCCTTCCAACTAAGTAACACAATATGTCTCCATTATTTACGCCAGCCAAAAATAGCGAATGCATTTTATTTAAGAAATCTCTAAATTTTGGTTATTTGGATAATTCTTGAAATTACTTTCGAATATTTATAATCTTAAATCTAAAATGACATACTTATGACATTGTTAATAA
This sequence comes from Eumeta japonica, assembly GCA_005406025.1. Lineage (NCBI taxonomy): Eukaryota > Metazoa > Arthropoda > Insecta > Lepidoptera > Psychidae > Eumeta > Eumeta japonica. The sequence goes on from BGZK01000504.1 coordinate 53,393, forward strand.
GTTCAGTGCTAATACGACCCAACCCTAAAATTTACATATATTTAGTTAACTCTGTAAAATAATGGGCAACTGATCAACTTGAGAATTATAGTGACACAAATGAGTTTTTCGCTGTCACTGCTTAGGTTGCGCTCATTTTTTTTTTTTTGTAATGACAAACAGTAGAATTTTTAAAGGAAAATCGGTCTAAGGTACCTTGAGCCGTTACTACTTTAGGAGTGTAAGCACATATTCATAGAGTCTGACAAGCGAATTGTGGAACACAACTTTTTTCAAATTCTCATAATGGCAACACTATTATCTGTCAAATTAACAAAGGTTTAAACATTTTTCATCAAAAGAACAATTTAAACGGAATTAAATAGCTGATAGTTTTCGCGGTTTCAGATATAAAAGTTGGTAAAAGTTGCACATATTAATAGGTACTTTGGGAATTAAAGGTTATTTTACTTACACCCAGCATATTATATGTAAATTTATTTGAATACAATTGAATAAGGTGCGCCACTGTACAGCTTGGCATGCACTTGACTGTACTTTAGCTTTTATAAATAAAACAAATTATCTAATTGGCTTTTTCAAATATTACAGCTCAAAGATTTTCAAATTTTCCAAAAATTCGTGTGCCACGGCTTGAATGTCAGACTCTGGTGTCTCAAGCCACTTTAGTTTTTACTAAGACGATTGATCGATTGATGTTTATTTTTATTTAGGCTCTTGGCAACACCTGTTAGGTAATTCACGGTAATATGAAAGGGCTTATGACGAATGTAGCAAAGATTACGAATAATTGCACAAGTTTTTAATATATTCGTCACATTTTTCTGAACTAAGTACCAAACAATATCTAGCACAAGGAATATCTATCTCTCTCTCGAAATTATGTAATATAAACTGAAAATTAAGTATCAAAAGTTATTTACATTAAAATTCTTAATGAAAAAGTACTTTGTCTTCGTCAACCACACAAAGATACGTTCAAAGGGTGCGATGTATTAAAATATGAAGCTTACTATTTGCATAAACGCTGAAAAACGTGACTATGAAATTAAAGAGTTACATATTATATGTAAAAGCCGAGTCAGCGCATTTAAACTTAAAAAAGACACAAAGTTCAGTAAAATACCTGAAAATAACACTAGTATATTTGCATTTGATATCATGAAAACTAATTTACCAACTCTAGACCTGACAAATAATGAAATTTATTAGAATTACTAGAGTCCATTATGGATTTGTACTATTTCACCATCTTACACAAATATTACATATGTAACTGTGTTCGCCGAATTGTATCAGCGGATATACATCATAATATATAATATATATATATATATATATATATATATATATATATATATATATATATATATATCAATTGACTTTTTCCTGTCTTCCGAACTAAAAATTTTGGAAATTAATGTTTACCCTCACAACTTGTAATGAAAAATTACAATTCGTAATAATCTAGATTGTTTCCCAAAATGTCAACCTCATTTAAAATTGGAAAATCCCTTTAACTTACCAGTACAGCAAGCTTTTTATTGAAATTTAAACCTTAACTTTATAACATATAAAGTTTATTTTACAAGATAATAAAAATATGGGGATTCCCTAATGCTCTAGTGTTAATAATTTTCACTTTCAAGGGATTCCCCGCAAGCGAAAAAATTCAAAGATTTGACAAACGTTGACTCATTGATTTTCACTTCTTTCTATTCAGACGTAATATTTTAGTGCCTACGATTTCTTTCATATTGTCAACTTATTATTTACGTAATACATGAAGTCAACCAATTGGAGTTAGTGTAAGCTAAGAAAATTACTACTGCCTGTTGTACCTATTTTCTGCCATTTTCTGTACCCTACATGGTAAGTTTTACTTTTATATTTTCTTAACCTTATTTAGGTCTTACCTACTACATTTTAAACTCTAATTTAGTTTCCCAATAGTTAAATGAGTAAAAAATATCTGTTTATGGGTTTTTTTTCTGGGTCAGCGAATGTGATAGTCCATGGCAACCGTGTTACATGCATTTCCTGGGGTTGAGATCGTTGCTAGCGAGTTCTTGTCTACGAGTAAGTTAGTTTTTGTATATTTGTTTTCAGAGTTCGTGAAAGAAACAGAAACAGCATACATCCTGTATGCAGTATGGAGCAATTTTAATGTTATTGCCAAGACTGGTAACTAGGGCAAGTGGGCTCAATATAAGAAGTGCACGAAAGAGCTTTAAGATATCCCTGAGCGTTTTGTAAACATATGAGTATTTATCCAGGACCAGAGGTTTCTAGCTTAATTTCAAGTACAAGTTCATCAACTAAGCGCTCATTGTCCACTATCGGTCCATCATATGACTTATTAAAAAAACAAAAAGTAATTGTTACATCAGAAACTCATGCGAAAAAAATTGATTCAGCGATTGAAAATTATTTCTATGCCACGAGTACGCCATTTTTGCAAGCTGACCACATTAAATTTAAAGAAATGATCACAGCGCTTCGTTCCGGATACAAACCTCCCACGTCTCATCAAATAGGAGGATGATTGTTAGAAGATATTTATTACTCTTTTTGGATCACGCGGGCATTCTAGGTAATTTGCCGTGTGGCCTTTTTGATTACATAGAACGCAGGTGGGCCGTCAGTGTTCTTGTTGCGTGTGCATTGCGTTGTGCCGTGGTTACCCAGGCATTTAACACAGCGTGGAGGATTAAAGCAACGTTTCGACGAGTGTCCGTAGGATTGGCAGTTGTGACACTGCCCAGGTAAGGCGCGTTTGCATGACTGCTCCGCCTTTATTCCGAAGAGGGAACACACGCTTTTGATTTTGAAGAAGATGGCTTTCGTCGGCTTGTCGTTGGCCTCGGCTGTGCCGGAGACCATTCAGAACCAGGTCGAGGATCTCGCAGGGGCGGTTCCGTATACGGCGTACTGACTGCACTCGGAGATTTTGAGAGCGGAGGTCTTCTTTGACCTCCTCGATGGGTATTTCCCAAGGGATTCCCCTAAGGACGACACTCTAATTTCCCGCTTTTCTTTAAGGGAGTATGTGTGGAAGGCGTAACCTCTGGTTACTAAAAGATTTAGCAGATTTCTAAAATCTGCAACGGTTTTCGCTTGCAACTTTAATCCCTGAATGGAATTACGTGCTTGCGAGAATTGAATATTCTTTTCTGCGCATTTTCTGCGTAGCTCGGTCGACCTATCCTTGTTCTGTACAAATACAGGTGGCATCGGGCTACGCGGCGCAGGGCTGGAGGGAGTGGTGACGTCAGCCTCGTCACTTTTGTTTTTGTTGGTGTTACACCAAATATGTAATCCCGCGTGATAGCGTCCCTTTCAGTTTCCCGCAAGCCGAGCATTGTGACAAAAGTGTTTATTGTTCAAGGAGAGTTGCACAATCACATAAAGGACAATTTATTTCGTATCCGGTAATGACGTTACTAGTTATTAGACTTTAAAAAAAAAATCGTTGTGAACAAAATTACAAACGTGAATAACTTTGTTATTTTCGTGGTACGTACAGCGATAAATGAGGTGTTATTTTAAAATGAATTAAAAGTTAATCTATTGATATAATAAATTTAGAACCTGCATCATCAACTTTAGAACTACGAGCTCTTGAAGTTTTGCTTGTAGCCATGGGGCATCATCAAAATCAAAAAAATAATAAAATGTATGTATTAGAAATTGAAGCAAACAAAGATAGAAACAGAAAACTGGTTAAGAGGTATTGATTAACCCAAAAATCAACACAATCGACCCACGAGAAACCAGCCAGCCAGACCTCCGAAAGATGCATGAGGACGGGCCAGTGCTCGTCGCCGGTTTTGAGCTTGTCACTTGTAGCGACTCAAAATTACAAAAACGTAAGTCATGATTTCACCTTTGACTATCTCACCGACAAAAAAATTAAAACACACGCCATCTACATCATCATTGCAAAGCAAAGAACAGCTTCCGGAGTAGCAATATAGAAAAACATGGAAGCAATATCTATGTGTCATCCTGTAGTTGTCGACTATGACATACTCAGCAGATTAGTAGACACCCGTTGCGGAGACACCACAGTAGTTGAAGTTACATGCCCCGACTTAAAATTTATCTTAGCAGGAGTGTATGTACCTGCATCTGCGCACACCGATACCTCAAATACAATTTCTAACGTTACGTGGGCTCGTTCGGTACGGTAAAATGATCCAGAGAATCATACCCGGCTTGGGAGTTGATCTAGACATCCCTATAATAGTGGTTGAAGATTTAAATGTTGATCCAGAAAACGATTAGTGAATAGTTTCTCAATTACGTGCGGTCTATAACTTTTCACTAATTTCTTGCAGACCCACTACATTACATGAAAGATCCACAATAGACCTTGTCTTTGTGCGTAACATGAATCCGACAATTACGGCATCCGAGGGTTGCTATTTGTGTCCGGAACTGACCACATACAGAACAATATTTAAATTTGTTTTATCATTGTGGCGTTATTTTAACAATTGCGTGTCTTCATCATCATAGATTTAATTCGTGAAAATTTTCTTGCTATGATTTATTACAATTTTCGACGTGGGCTAACGCAAAAACTTCACTTCACTTCGACTTTTGGGGATGAACCACCATCGAAAACCACAGTGTATCACTGGTTTAGTTTAGTGAATTTAATCGTGGGCGGTCTATACTCACGGTCGAATTTAAAGGAAGTCGTCCTAAATCGGTTGTTGTACCACAAAATATCGATGTTGTGCGGAACTAATGATGCAAGATTGTCATGTTACATATTGCGAGATAAAGGCGTCTCCTGGACATAAGTACAATGAGCATACATAAGATATTACAAGAAATTTGCCTGTAAAAAAAATTTGTTCGCTTTGGATTCCGCATAACTAAGCATTGATTAAAAACAGGCTCGCGTCGATTGATGCAAAAAAAATGATAAAAATAAATACAATCATGGTGCGTCAAAAGCTGTTTATAATATCTGCACAGGTGATGAGTCTTGGATCTACGCGTATGACCGCGAAACTAAACAACAGTCAACGTTGTGGATGTCCCACGACGAACCAAACCCAACAAAATTGATTCGTTCGGAAAGTACTTTGAAGCAAACGGTTGCCTGTTTTTTTAGTATAAATGGACATATGGTTACTGCGCCACTAGAGAATCGTAAAACGGTGAATTCGGAGTGGTACACGACCATTTGTTTTTCAAAGAGGTCTTTGAAGAAAAAAGGTAAGAACAGCGACTACGCAGAATCAATCTTCATCACAATGCTAGCTGTCACACGTCGGTTGAAACTCGATTTTTAGAAGGTCAAAAATCGAATGGACAAGTCGTGCGCCGTACAGCCCCGATTTGGCATCCAGCGATTTCTATTTATTCCAAAGCAAGAAGAATAAGTTACGTGGTCAACGTTTTTCGAGCCGCGAAGAGGTCATTGATGCGTTCAAAATGCAAGTTTTGAAGATATCTCATTCAGAATGAAAAAATGTTATAAAATTGATTTCAGCGTATGCAAAAGTGTGTCGATCATGGCGAATATTTTGGAAAACAATAAAACCATATTAAATGATAGATATGTATTGCTGTTTGATATTCCGGACACATAAATAGCAGTCCTCGTATGTCAGTTATTTTAGCCACCACAGACAGTTCACAAGTTAACCATATAAAGAAGAGTATTATATATATATTTTATAAATTAAATTTGTTTTATTTATTTCGTTGTCATATCTTCTAGAGTTTAGTAAATAAGGAAATTGTAGTAATTTTGGTATGAGTATGTAGTTTTGAAAATGAAATAAATTATGGTGTTTTATATTAAAAGTAAGTGCATCATGAAGCCTCAGTCTCATTTATTGAATATTATTAGATTTGTAATCATGGAAGCATAAATATTTTACCAAGCATTTTCGTTCTGCCGTGGGTAAAAAGAAAAAAAGAAATTGTATGAAAAAGTGAAAGGGTAGGTACCTGATGTAAAATTAAAGCATTACCCGATCGTGCTTGCGTCGGATTTTTAAGACGTCTCTTTAGTTGAAAATGGCTGTGTTCATTTTCAAAGACGTACGATTAGATTACCAGTTCGCGATTAATGATGCATGAATTAAGCGAATTGACTATGAAGACGTGCGAAATGATGTATGTGTTCACTACTGAAGAACATTTTCGACGAGATCTACCGGCAGAATTCTGGGCCTACAGTGAATTCCATAAATTTAAAAAGTTTCAGTCAAGTATCATTATAACGTCAAAATTACGTCCGCTTGAAAAGGGTTACCTACGCCATACGCTCTCGATTGATGTATTTTGGATTCATAAAGATTTGTTCTTACAGAATTCGTCTGCTGGTTACAAAAACTACTCTTGACAAGGACGACGACAGGAGGGTCGATTGACTAAATGAAAACAACTTGTCAAGCCTTCAGTCTGCGTGTAGAGGTAGTGACCGGCTTCGCCCTTTTATATTCGACGTTCGATGCGACATGTTTCGACAATAACATTTTTTTATTCCTGACATGTGAGCCACATCGTTTTGTTGTTGTGTTTGATGATTTATTTTTATAATTATATTCTGTAAAAGCATATTTTCAAGTTCTATTATTTATATAAATAGAAACTTTTTTGGTTTCTGAAATAGTGAATGGGTATTTGTATATCTTTTATACCAATTATATTCTAATAATTTATATTTGTATTATTCATATTCGACAAAGGAAACTACAAAGTCAAACAAAAAATATATTTAATGATAATGCAATGTACCTAAGTTCAAATCACATAATATGTATTACAGTAATAATTTAAATAAATTTTTATTGGGAACCAAATACTTGTTAAATGAAATGATTAGCAGGTATCTTTTGTCAGGGGAAATAAATAAAAGCAAATTGAAATGTAATAATTTAATTTTTTATCAAAAACGTTAAGTAAAATAAAATATCAACTAACTAGTCGCCACACATATCAAAACACTTATTTCCAATAAATATTTTTCATTCAGTCTTTAAATCAATAAAATAAAATAAAGCATGCACAAAAAAAAATAGAAGTCAGTTATTAAAAGAACTGTGATAGGAATTATTATGTACAGCTAAACAAATAACAGCTATGGTTGTTGTAATTAAGACAATTTATTATCCAAAGCTACCTAAATGAATGAATAAATATTTCAATTCTGCAGTTAATTTTTTCAAATAATTCCCACACTGTCTTTCATATATATATCACATAAATTTGTTTATTCATCTTAATAATACAATATATTATAGTGTTTAGTATTTTTATTAAAAATGCTATAGATTATACAAGTTGGACATTATGTTTATACCCAGTGTTGGGATAAATTTGTAGTGACTATATCCTCTAAAATATTATCTATGATTGAGCAATTTTGTAGAATAAAAAATACATACCTCGGCAATTAATATGGCACAATAAATAACAGTAAAACAGTATAGATTTTTAAACCTTTTGTCTATTATAAAATATTCTATAAATTTATAAATATGTGGATTCAATACATATAAACATTTAAATCAAAACTGCAGGATGCTATATCTGTCAAGTTATAGATAATAACAATCCTAATTTGGAGAACCTACATTAGAAAATTGAACACATGTTACAATGTGCCATATAAATTACAGGGTACTGAATAAGAATTGTAGTAATTATTTTGAAATGAAGAAAATTATTAATTTATTAGTAAGTACAAAAACTAGATTACAGGCCATAAAACTTTGCTAATAGTTGGCATTAGAAGTCCCATGATTACTGTGGAAATGAGATTGACACTGTGATTATCCAAAACATTATGCCCGCTTATATGTTTTATGGCTAGAGTAGAGTGCGAGATTATTCTTCCATTTTTGTCCAGACCTGTAAAATACACAGTAAAATATATGGAAAAAAAATTTATATACAGACGAACATAAAATCTTCTCTTATTTTTTTGAAGTCGGTTCAAGACATTTTGTTTGATTTATAATCAAAAAATTTAGTTAGTTTTGTATTAATGTAAGATGCAATTAGAGCTAATTTATCACAAGAACAAAAGATTTGTATAACTCTTATGTATAATAAAATTTACATGTACTGAATATTTGTTGTTGTTTTATAGAAGATTCTAATGTAGGTAAATAAAGTGCATATAATTTTTTTCAAATGTCAATAAAAAATTTATAATCTCAGATTAACTAAAAACAATTTTAGTGTGTACCAATACCATTTATTTTTCGACATTTTCTTCTTTAACTAATCAATCAAATTACCTGAATATTGTAATGTTGCTCCCAATAAAGAATCAATAAGGCTTCCTAGAAAGCCTCCGATTGCACCGAAAAGTATGACAGGCCATTGGGGAGGGCAATAACTCAACGTAATAGAATCTGAAAAATACTTTATGCCCAAATAGTATGCAAAACCAATAACCAAGCCGCCGATGGTACTCAAGAAAGTGCCAATGAACGTTATTCCTCCATTTGTGCCTTTAGGAACCCTCTTCCAGTTTGTAACCAAAAATGGATCCGATTTTGAAAGAACTGTTCCGAATTCTGAAGCCCATGTGTCTCCATTACAGCATGCAAATACACCTGAAACAATAATTCAGAAATCAGATTAATAGAGAAAACTATTCTGATAAATATAAAAATTATCCCTTAGTGAAGGAACTATTTAAAAATGTTACGTGTGTCAAAGTTGTACTTTATTCTATAGAACATAATATTGAATGGTCAGTAGTTTACTTTAGGAATTAAAGGAGATTGAAAATAAATAAATGATTTAACTTTTTCAAATTCACACAACATTGAAACAAATTCATACGACATTCATCAATCATTTCATGCAAGCTGGTTGATGGCGGGTGTTTAAAACTGGATGTTTCTTTAGCATGTCACCAAATTGGTTACCATGATTTACTAGGGTGAACTTTGCTGACTCTTCCATCACACACATTAGCTCTATAGATTAGCTTTGTCAGTCTACCTTCGTTCATCCTTTCCAGAAAACTAAACCAACACTAGCACTATACCTTTTTTTACTCCAGTTACTACATAATCCTCAAATCACACTATTCCTATATCTATTTTCAAAGACACTCCAGACACTGTTTCTTCTGTCACATGTAACTTTCACTACAATACGTAAGCATAAACACTAGAACTGTATTAGGGATAGCCAAACATGTTTGTTGAAAAACATATTATTCAGACAGCAAGCCAAGTCCCATTCGCTTTTTCGGCATATACTCTCATTTCAGTATCTCTATCATATCTATACTCATTTGTAAGCATCGACATTTTATTTACCAACACCTGCAATCCGCACGCTGATGGCGCAAAGATTACTTAGTCGTCGGCGTACAATAAACATTTTGACATAGTTTACCTATTCTTAGTCCACACTTAAAGTCCTTCAAATCATACAGACATATCCATTAATAAATTTAACAGCTAGGGGAAAACTAGACATCCCTGTCTGACACCTCCATGAATGTCAAACCAGTCAGTGTACGCCACGTTTATTCCGATGCAGAGATACTAGAGCCTCTGTATAGCGATTACAGTTTTTTTTATCAATCCACTACATACAACATGCATGGATAGGGTTTTCCATAAATTATTAATGTCCACTTCATTATAAACTTTTTCCAGGTCTACAAAAACAGAAAATCCTATGACTCTTGGTCAAAACGATATTTCAAGGATAAAACTTTATTCATACATCCCAACCCTTTTCGAAATCCTGTTTAGATGTCCTAGATCTTACTTTGAATATTATTTACAACCCTTTCACTAATATTTTTTGCATAATGTTCCAAAAAACATGGAGACTTATGGGGCAGTTATTTTCCCAGACCTGCCGTAAGCATTTCCCTTTCAAAGAGGGAAATGATGACTTTGCTCTTTGCACTCTATGGCTTTTCCAGCACTTATTAAAAAGCTGATACAAATTTTCCACTACGACTTCCCCACCTTTCAGCAACTCTAACAAAACCCCAATTGTGCTTGGCAGCTTTTCCATGTTTCATTGGTTTTAATACTTTCATTTAATTTGTCCCATGCTTTTTTAAACGTAAACATCTATTATCTGGTTCATTTTTTTAAATATACACATATGCTAAATCTTCCATTAGACAAATTATTTTATCCTATTTGGCTCACAAATTTTAGTAAGAGGGCAAAGACTACTCAGAGTTGATATTTCAAATAATACCCTTTGAGTTGTTAAAGAATGCCTATTTAAATTACATGTTACATAAAACAAATTTAGTGAATTCTTGTCTCAATATTTTAATTTTATTGAATAAAATCGTTTTTCACTTTGAATATGCATAAGTAAATTATTTTTATGACTTCTACATATTTCAAGTCCATAATAATGATAGCAATAGCAATAATTGAAACATGATTAAAAGAATTTTGTCTAGATAGTGTTCTTCAAAAAAGAAAATAACAAATAGCTGACGAACTGCAGATTCATCATACTCATGAGTCAGCCATATAAATTGCTTTCGAGGATTATCACGAAATGTGTCCTGTGTAACCTTGACGACTTTCATTCACCTGAATAAGTAGGTAAAAGACTTTCGACACCCCAGACCACCTACAAACATAGGCACGCACATATGTACACACATACAAGACTGCCCGCCTAGGCCCGTATGCACACACGCACGCCAAGAGCTGCGTTAAGATATCTCTTATCCTCCGATTCCTCCTCCAATAAACCAAATTTAAAAACTCCGATTTCGACTTCGGCACTGATAAAACCACCTCCATAATACCTCAAGAAAATATGTTATGTTAAAATGTTCATGTTTGCTTAATCCAGTGATAATAAACATCACTGAACTTTGTAGTCCACAAAGTCCAACTTTGACAAAGGTCAAGCAAAAAATTAAACTTAGTTGAGTAGCTTTTGGGAAACTATCCCATATCTTTAAATATAACATACCTCAGTATCAGACAAAGCCGTTGGATGGTACTGGAAGAAACTCAGGTATTTAACACAACAAAAGAAGAACTAAGGTTTCACGTTTTTCAACATTATAGAATACTACAGTAACACCATAACTCAGTAAGTTGGAATAGCAATGAGCAGGCCATGCCACTGGTAGAAGTTATGCAATAAATCACCCTTGGTTAACACAAAAATGGGACGTTATGGATGTCTAGAGCAGAGGCTAAGTCCAGCAATGACCATCTGATAGAATATAAATTTTTAGGATAGTGCATGTTTAATACATAATTTTGATAATATATATATATATATAGTAGTTATCTAAATAATATGCTTAATAATATTTTAGATATATGTATATAAAAATAATTATGGTTAATGTTTTAAATTATCAATAGATAGAGGTCATCACATCATACCTTAATAGCACCAAAAGATAACAAAAATATTTGATTACAATTTGTATTTCATTAATTTTATATTTAATTTCATTTCTTTTATCACATCCAGTTCTCTTATATATTTTATTACAAAATTAATTTTTAATGTTAGTCCATTGCCCTACTCTATCTTACATGAATATTATATGATGAATGATGATATAAAACTTAGTAAATTTGACTTCATCACCCCTTTCAATATCTGTCATTTAATTTTTAAATAAACTTACAAAATTTCATACTTTCACTTTGAAGAATTCAGAATTGGTTATTTTTTGCAATGTCAATAAAGTTACAAAAAACCAAAAATAAAGATGTATTTTGGAATTACCAAGAACACCCATAGACAGCCAAGATGCTCTGTAATCTTTATAAAAATCAATTGGGCGTTCACAGCTTCCAACATCGAGTAAATAGAGTATTCCTAATTGTGTTGCCATCCCACTATTACAAAGAACTTGAATCCAGTTTCTTTGACCACCTAAAATGATAACATACAAAAACATTAATAAAAACTGAGACATTGCCAATTTTTCAGTATTTTAAACATCAATGCATATGCACTAATACTAAATTATTTTAAACAATGATTTTGATTGTACACAATGTTCATTAATTTAATGTAGAGGATGATTTTTACATCAATTGTCACTATAGGTTGCTGCTTAAAAGTGATAAAAATCATATGATTAAATGCACTAATTTCATGATTCTTATGGTGACTTAAATAAAAATAAACTCTCCATTGAAATCACCACATTATTTTCATGTTTTTCATTTCATTTCATTTCAAGTATAGTTTTGAAAAAAAATCTTAAAACTATGTATATATTAAGTTTTAATAAAAATTTCTTTGCTTACACTGATTGTAACTGGCTGGTTTTAATTAAATTGAAATTCTAAAAAAAATTAATAAGATCAAGTTTTGCCATTTGCCATAAGTTAAATTTGGCGTCGCATTGCAATAAAAGATATAAGAAAGATACACGAAAAACAATCTAAGAACATGGTTTTTTTTCATTTGTAATGCACTTTTTGTAGTAATGGCTATGGAACCTTACACTGAGAATGGCCCGACATGCTCTTGGCGAGTTTTTCGAATAATAAAAAATAAACACATAATGAAAAAATTTGATAGATTTTAGTTTAATCACAAAAAAGGGAAAAAATGTTTCTCTAAACACAAATATAATTTGTGCAGTTTATGGATCAAAAGCAATAACAGTAAGAAGAGTACAAATGTGGTTCAAAAGATTGGTTTAAATCAGCAAATTTTATTTCAGAAAGATGAACCTTGCTTCTTGCTGTAACAACAAAACTTGTGCTATCTATGAAAAGGTGGAGCAAGGTTGACACATTAGTAGCGGTGCTAATATCTATCACAAAATGGTAATAGGTCAAATGCAAGTCTGCATATAAGAAAAATTTCAATTTAGAAGTTTTGCATAATTTTATTGGAAAAAAACCTTGTGAACCAAATTTCCATTTGCAATTCTTTATTAAAAGAAATTAACTACCTAATCCAACCATTCTTGAAATATTTGACAGGTGATGGAAAATTGATTACATATAAAGATAAGCGAATAAGTTCACGGTCAAACCATGGACAAGCTATACAGACAGTGGCAAAACCAAGGTCAATTCCAAACAAGATAATTTTGTATGCATGGTGGAATCGGAAAGATATTGTCCATTAGGAGTTTTTACAGCCAGGATGAATGAAAGATTTTTTATATCTTTGACCAGCAGCTGATGAGGTTAAAGTAAGCTATTAAAACAAAACGGCATACATTAATACACAACAAAGAAAATATTCTTCCACAATAATAATGCCAGGCTACACATATTTAGCCACTCAACAAAATTTGAGAGGTTTGATGGGATGTGTTGATGAGTCCACTTTGATCTTCATCCTGTTCTTGCCCGTTCAGATTGCCAGTTGTTTTAGACACTTTAATATCTAGAGACATTATCAAAATTACTCATAACTTTTTGCTGAACATCACCACAGACTTTCTACTGAAATGGGATTGTGGTATTATGTACAAAACAGTAGCAAGTTATAGAATGAAAGATAATAATGAAAATTAAATATGAACATTAAACAAATTAAAACTTTAAAAAACGTTTAATTCATATAGAAGATGCAACAAGACTTTTTTCCCAATCTAATTGTATATTTGAAGTGTGAATTATAGTAGTACTAACTCAGACTAAAAAAAAGTCATAACGCCACGAACAAAACAGGAAAAAATCGAAAACCTTGACGATTCCATAATATGTGGCTTAAGGCACAAGCTCGTTTACTCATATAAATAAAAAAGTGGCTTAAATTTACCATTCCACAATGGTTTAACTTTTTTTAGTCTGAGGGTATTAATAAGAATAACATTTTATACCTTCTTTAAAATCTTCCTCAAATTTTTGTTTTGCATTAGCTCGAAATTTTGTGGCTTTTGATGATGTAATAAAAAATGTAAATAATGATATCAAGAAACATAAATTACTTAAAGTCAACACAAAACCAACAAAAAACCCAAGGAAAGCCCCACTGCAACACAGACTCTTTTTCCTGTAGCCATATACAGCAATCAGCATTGGTATAAAGCATGCAGATAACCATCTGGGTGGTGATATGACAACAGGTTCTGAAAAGAGAAAATATTTTTCAATTAAGTAAAATTTTTATCAATTGCATATGAGAGGTCAATGATTTATAAATAATTAGGGATGGAAACCCTTGATTATTTATTGAACAAATTAAAATTTAATCGTCCATACCCAATCCAGATAAATAGAAATAAGTACTAATGTGCCTGTATCCAGTGTGTGCTCATTTTTTCTTTAATGAGTCCCTCCCAGAGAAAGTATGGTGCATACCTACCTGATATTTGTATTACACTCATGAACAGTATATAACATTAGACAGTTTGTAAGTCCAGTATCCAAACTATTGGCATATAAAAATTGTTTGCTGGCATTTAAAAGCAAGTCTTTGTCTCTCACCTTGCTCTGGTCACATAGACATCTATGCACAAGCTGCTTGTGACCTAATTTAGTGAGAAATCACCAAACTGACACGATGAAATTCAATTTAGAAATTAAAAAATGAAAGAAAATCACATATAGTTTGTTCAAAAATTTCTAACATGTGTCTCGACTGCAATGTAAATTTATTAGAAAATTGAGGATCTAAAAGAAAAATTTTCTACTGCTCTGAAATTAATAAGTTAGTTTGCTTGCTAGGCCAATAAAAGCATTTCATATCTATAATTAAGTTTCACAATAAAACAATGACTATGTCGAAATAGCTGGCTTCATGGGAATCTAAGTACATGTGATCACTTAGCTTTCTACATAATACTGTACTACAAATACAATATGAATTGGATGAGCTGAGACTAAACAAAATATTAATAAGCATGCTAAAAATTCTTCAAATACAAGCACAACACACAAAAAACATAATACCTAAGACAGAATTGATATTTTTAATAAATGCAAATAGAGACACATCAATTAATTTATCAGTTTTATGTATTAAAGCTCATCTCTGAGCATCAATTTATCTGATCTGATAAAACGATATTCTGATTAAACAGTATATGTTAGAAGTATTACAATTATACTATCAAATCGTAGAAGAATATATTGGTTTAGAAAACAACATTACTTCTATTCAATGATAGTGTAATACACTGATTAAGTAGATTATAAAGAAATATATGTTACTAATTCATTTAGTGATAAAAATTGCTTTCGAGCGACAAAAACTAATTCTTACCATCGTAACCTTTGGAATCACTGAATTTCGAGTATATTATATTAACAATCCACATAGACATAGAAAGAGGTATTGATATTGCACAAATCAGTACCGTTAAAATATGATGGTTTTGTAATTTTCTACTAATTGTGTCAGCATTATTATGGTTTTCCATTTTGAAACGTATTGCGGTCAAACAAAATTTTTGTGTGATATCAAATTGTGACTATGTCCAAATAAAAAAAAACAACCAAAAGTACAAACGACTACAGGATTAAACTTTCACAAATTATCTTCTGAAATAAGAATAAAATACCACAAAATCATCAAAACAAGGTAAACACTAGCATAGAGTAACATCTGTTACTTTATGTTTGATCACCGAGCTGTATAACCCGGATCAGCGGTACGGATGTTGTATGGAATTGTGATCCACTGTCAGTCAGCTAAGCGTAGCATTTGATGGTTGAAGTGACAGTCAAAGTCCTTCTGCGATAATTTAAGATTTTTTCTTTTTTTTTAGGGTATTTCGGTAGGTTTGAGTACTCAGAGTGGTGAATTAGGATAGAAACTATCATTTTAATGTGTACTAGAGAATCTTTATTATTAGTAACCTGTGTTCTTTACAATTATTATGGCCGTCATAAAATATAATACAAGAAAATTTGCCGCTGTCAAGTTAGTTACGAAAGTGTCGCAATGGCGTAAAATTAGCACGTGGGGGGGAAGAGGCCTTCCTTCTTCGATCGGGAAGTGCTAAATCTGCACATCACATCATTCGCCGGCAATTCAGAGCGGCAGAATTTCGTGCCGTACTGTACGTCGGGTTTCAAGTCTATATTATTTTAGTGTTTTCTTTTGTTTACGATATCTAATGGTAGTAAAATAATTTTGAATTACAAATTACCATATATTAATGAAAGTAAACGTTTCAAAATGTTTGTGTATGAGCTCTGTTTGTGAACTCAGTCTAAAAAAAAACGATCATATTGCTGAGTGTGGATTATAGTAGCGCTGAAATAAAGGTGTCCTATACATTTTAAACATTTAAAACAAGCTGAATATTTTTATTCATATCAAATATGCATTGTTTTTTATCGAAACACAGCAATGTCCTTTGCATAGAAGTAGATTATCTGCTAGAATATGAAACAGGAGGCTTTTTATAAACAATAAATAAATATATAAATAGAAAAATAGCAGTGATGTCCGATAAAGGATCAATATCGACATTAAAATCGGCATTGGAATAGAAATCAGGGCTGCAATCAAAACAGAGAATGGGATCGGCGTCAGAAAAAAACCTTATTATATTGTAATTTATGCACAGATGGCATATGGACTATTAATTAAAAACAAAGGTTTATTTTGTAAGAAATATCGGAATTTACTTTTTTTTGTGAAGAGCTGACTACGCATGATTGTAATATTAAAAAGTAATCATTATTATTGACAACATGTTGCTAACACAAAAAGTGACTCATATTTTTTTATATTTTCGAAACTTGTATTCGATGTATTCGATAATATTTTGTATCCGTCCTGAATGAGAGTTGCACTCTGACACGAAGCATATCATTTTGATATTATTGAGAACCTGATAGTTTATTGCATAGGTATAGAAAACACCAATGAAAACAAGAGAAATTAACAAAATCAAAACCGCAACCGTGCCGAAAACGTTCTCGACTGTCATATTTTCACAAACTATTATATTTAATAAAATAGTAGCATAAACTGTGACTACTGATAAAATATATATTTTTTTATTTAACTGCATATACAATACAAATAACCCACGACGTTACAATTGTCATCACTAATTTTCGAGGAAAAAATAAACCACAATAATTGTCTATTTTTGTCAATTAAGCTTATGTAGATGCTAAAGAGAAACACATGTGTATACGACAGTTTCAAAAATTTTAGCTGGTCTCTGTGCCATCTTTATTTTGAGGTTAACGAGATTCTTAGTGCACAGCGCTATACACTAATGAATCTGTATAATTGAATCTATACTATTGATAATAGCAGTCATCAGTGTCAATGGGTTACACCTCACAGGAATGAAATTATAAAGATAGCATACAATTTTCAAAACTATCATACACATATATATTTTATGGATACCTGCACAAGCGTATTTGCCAAAAAAAAAAAAAAAGTTTATTTTTTGCACGAAAATCAGAGTACACACTTAAAACGTTGAGTGTACCACTTGGAATTATTTAGTGTGCGGTTAAATTAAAAAGTTTATGTCCTAATAACTTAGTTTATGCTGTTTTATATTTATGCAGTTTATGCTACATTTAATTAAGTCTTATATGAAAGTATGCCATTCAAAATCATTTCCTGTTTCGTGTAGCGGTTTTGGTTTTCATTAATTTCTTATGTTTATCATAGTGTTCACCTCTATATATTGAACCACCCGGTCCTCAATAATATCAAGACGTTATACCTTTAGTCAAGGTTTAACTTTTATTCAAGATTGATACAAAATGTTACGCGATATATTTTATAAGTTTGAAATTACAAAAAATGTCCTTAGAAAGTACAAAAGTCAGTTTTGGTGCAAGAAACATGTTGTTAATATTAATGATGATTACTTTTTAATATTATAACGACGTTATCTAAGTAATTTTCATTGGAATTTATACGACATGTTACTTTTTTACTTTTCGCGTACATTTTATAAGTTGGTCGACTTTTACTAGAAAACTAGCAAAACCTACTTAGCTGTGATAGCGATAGCTTAGCGTTTTGAATTCGTTGTATGTGTTACTTCCATCAATTTTCTCACATATCGAAAAATAATCATTTACCCGAAAAAGTGCAGGAAAGAGCACACTGGATTTTATTAAAAATTGGCACAGCCCTGCTTTTTATTCCAATACCGGTTTTAATGTCGATATTGATCCTCACTTCAATTTTTTTGGTTTTATATATTTTTTTTGTGGATAGAAAGTCTCCTGTTTCGTCTTCCAGCAGATAATTTAATTCTCTGCAAAGAGCATTGCTAAGTTTTAGCGCTACAATTTTATTGAATACAGATTATTATAAATCTAGCGCTGGAATAGCTATATCTATTGAGCTAGCATTTCATATAAGTTGTAAAATTAAAATGGTAGTGTCAAAAGTGTAACCATGAAAAAACACGAAGGAAACGAGAAACAGTCACATTTCACAGATGACTGTTTAAACACTCAATAAACAAACTTTCTCTTGACATTTTTCATTTTATTATACAAAGCATTTTCTATAATTATATCTTTACACATTTTCACATTTATTTAATGAGTAATGTGGCATATTACGGCAATTTTTAGGTACTTAAATGTGTAGTAAGTTTGAGAATTGGCGGTATGGAGAAATTAATATTAATTAGTTTTTATAATATATATTTGATGTTATGTCCTGACCTTAGAGGAATTAATTATAAGTAGATATGGTAACACTTGTTTGAAGATGTCAAATGTTTAATCAACATCCATGAACGTTGTAAATTATTTGTACAACAAGACAAAAATAAATGAGATAAGGAAATCGAACTTATTTCTCTATAACTTTATATAAATGTGGTTATAAGTATAAATTATGAAGCCAGTTATCGATTTTGACGAGTGTTTAAGAGATTCTCCTAAATTTAGGTAAGATCTTAATAAAAATACGAATTATAACTAGATATATGAAAGTGAAATATTTGTGTATTCTAGATTGGGTACTTAATTTATTGTTATTACAGAGAACAGTTGGAAAATGAAGAAGCTAATATTGATGTATTGGAGCAGAAACTAGATAAAGTACTCAAAACATGTTCTCTTATGATAGAATCAGGCAAAACATACATGACTCATAGAGGGTAAGTAAATTGTATAAGATTGTAAAGAAGAAACATAAATGTTAAAAATAAGCGGACATAGCATTGTTAAGTAACATACCAACCATTGGAGGGTGGCGAGCTATATAATATGTATGAATGGATGGACAGTTATGAAAAGAATATTTCACCCTATTTTCTACATAAAATAAAATATCATGATTGTTAAAAAAATTTGAACATATATCACTTATTTTTATAATTGTAGTTATAAAGGAGAATGGAAAACTATTGGGATGACATCAAATGAGTTTTGATGCATGATGACGCTTAATTTCTTTTCATTTCGATGATATTGACTGTTTAATAACATGGGGCAGGTTTACTTTGGTATGAATGTGTGCTTATTGTTCACATGTTTATAGAAAGCTGATTTATTTTGGGACATTCATCATGGCTTAGCAATATTCTATCTGATTATTGCTTAGTTGTATCATTATAAAATAATTGCCAAAAATCATAACTGAATAAATGCAATTAAATCACTTTCTAATACCAAATTACATTAAGTTGCTTTTGTAGTAAATAACCAAAATTGTTCGGTGGTTTTTCTCCATAGCTTTATAAGTATATTATATTCATTTATATTTTATCAGTGATCAAAAATATTTCTTTCAGCAATTTTACTAATGCATTATGGGATCTCACCGCAAATTTCTCCGAAGACCCTCCAGTGATGGCTGCACTAAATCGAATAATACATTCTTTACAGGAAATGAATAAGTTTCATTCAATTTTATTAGACCAAGCATCTAGAACTGTACTTAAGAATCTCTCTGCATTCATTAAAGTGTTAGTATTTATTAAATTAAGAGTTTAACTATTTTTTCAGATATGAGCTCTAAATTAATTGAAGTAATTTCACAAGATTTTTGATTAATATATAAAATACAGATATTTCTGTACAACTGTGTCATTTAGTAAATTGTTTTAATCCAATATCTATGTGTATTGAAGTTTTTAGTAAATGAAATGGAAAGAGATGTTAACTCGTTAGCAGTTTTTAGTTTTAATTTATAAAATCTAATAAAAATGCTTTATTTAAATTTGCCATTATCAAATTAATATTTCTCAGAGACATGTAGATTTAAATTATTTTGGACTAACGATTGGTTGCACCAAAAGTAAAAATCTAATTCATACTTTAACAGATACAGATTATTTGTACATTATCTGTCAAATCTTACAGATTACTTTTACAAGTTACTTTTTTATGAATTTATTTTTGGTGCAACTCACCAACAGACAACATATTAATTCTAGTTTTAAGTACACATATTTGTAAATACATATGAAACTAGATTAATGACCAAAATTATTATTTTCACAGTGATATCAAAGGTGTAAAGGAAAGCAAACACTACTTTGAAAAAATATCAAATGATCTGGATTTAGCTTTAAATCGCAATTCGCAGGTTTGCCACAAATTTGGTATAAATGTAATTTTACATGGGGCATTTCTCTAATATAGAAGAACATTGTTATTTCATTAAACTAAAATGTTCTTAAACAATAATTTGTTGTTTCTATTGTCTCAGGTATCTCGTAACAAACAGAATGAAGTGGAGGAAGTGGTGAATCTCCTTTCTGCTACTCGGTCTTGTTTCCGACATACCGCTTTAGACTATGTACACATTATCACAATGCTACAAGCAAGAAAACGTCATGAAATATTGGCTACGGTATGATAAATCAAATACGAAGAATTAAAATATTTGCACATTAGATTTGTTTAATCTCACTACGATTGTATATTTTACTGCACTATAATTAATCAAATTTGCATATGTGACATTAGTGTTATGAATAAATATTTCATGTGTAGGATTATCATTGTGCACAATCCACAAAGAGATTAAATAATTCAAACACATTTTTTTTATAAAAATTTACATTACAATATTGTTTTTTAACAATGTTTGCCTTACAATAGTCAAGAATAAACAAAAATGTTGTGTTTCCTTAGTTATGGCTGTTTATTGATTTTATGATTCTAATTCGACTAAAGATACTATTTATTAATTTGGATAATACTTTTCAATTACTAATTGTTAATAGGTTTCAAAATGTTATTATTAAAAAAGATCTATTTCAAGAATAAAACTATCACTCATGAGTTGTTATAATTTCTCGAAACGAAAATTAACAGTAATTTGCTTGTTTCCTTAAACGTTGATAATATTTATAAGGAAAAAGTGATAAACATTATCACAACATGATTCACATTATCTAATATCTTATCATTAAACACTACAAAACGAAGTTAAAATATTTTACCCATCAGTGGGTCATTGATAGTAAACAAAATTGCAACACATTACTCCGTCACAAGGTTGGGTGTATTGTGACAGTGCTTAAACGGTTAACATTTTTAAGTCTTAGCGGAGAATTGTTTGAGTTGCATTACGTAACCGAAACGTTAGTTCGCTCTTAGGTGTAGAAACTTTCACGGTTTATTAGTTTTTCTGCACTTTACAAGGAATTCACACTGAGCCGATAGGTCTTTAAAGTGAATGTTATTTGTGTTCAAGAAAATTTATGTGAAGAGATTGTGTGCTAGTTTTGAAACTTTTTGTGGGATTTGTGTCTTTAAATCTATTTATATTTATGGAAATCGTAAACAAAGTTGTGTTTATGAAATTGAAAACATATTTTATCATAAATTAAAATAGTAATTGCTATATCTAAAGAAATGCTTTAAATTTGATGGTGAATTGCAGATAACAATACTTTATCATTCCAGTTCTTGTCATATGTTCAAGCATGTTGCACATACTACCATCAAGGTGCAGATCTATCTGAGGACTTGGAACCCTTTCTTAAGTCTGTGGCCGATGATGTAAGTGAAAATGTACTTCATATATTTGTAATAAATTCTTTTTTATATAATATCTACTCTTTCAATCGCAATGATTTTAGAACAATGTATAATTTGAAATATAGCAATTTTTTATTTTAATATTTGTTGTATTTTATATGATTGTGTTTTAAATTGTGCAACCAAAGGATGGTTACTAAAATAACAATATTTTGTGCCATCAGTGATGAAAAACGTTTACCTATTTTGCATCTGACTTATTCTATGATGATAGTGTTTCATTTTATCAATATTCAAATTACTTGAATGTATACATATAAAGTAGATAGAATTTATAGAAAATGAATTCCAAGAACTACGACGTTTATATGGCTCATTCAGGCATCAGGATAAGATAACTAAATATCATTTGGTAAGTTGCACCAAAAGATAAAAATGATAATTGCTAATTGTAAAAGTGAAATTTGACAGATAATTTGTGGGCAATCTGCCAACCTTACAGTTAATATTTCTTAATTTCACTTTTCTTTTTTGGTGTAACCCACCAATATTGTTTAGACATTACATGCAAATACCTATTATTTAATGCTATTTTACTTCAGATTTATAGAATAACATCAAACTCTTCAAGATCTCCTAAAATTCAAAGTATTTATATAAATTCAGTTAAAATCGCGTGGAATCCTTGATATACTTTTAACTTTATGACATTGCGAAAAGAATAGGGATTTATATTATATGAAATCAATAAAAATTTATGATTTATATAATATCATTAGGTGTATTATTTTTCAAGAACGTGGAACAGATTTTATCAAAATTCATATTTATTGTTAAATATAAATACTTAAGTTAAAATAGTTAATCTATAGCAGTAAATACTAATACTCTATATCAATAAAAGAAAAACCTTGGTTTTTAGGTATCAAAAAATGAGAAGCGACACAAAGATACTCGACAAAGAGATGGAAAATCGACACACTGTAGTAAATAGTCGTGACACTGTATTGCCTAGTTGTAAAACAGATAACGATGCAGATGGAAAAGATGGTCTATTGACTACTCCAGTGCTCAAAAACTTGCCAAGGATGCAGGGCTATCTCTTTAAAAGAACATCCAATGCATTCAAGACTTGGAACAGGAGATGGTTCTATTTATATGATAATCGCCTCGTATATAGGTGACTATCTTCATTTATTATATATTATATAGTCATATATCATGTATGTGTAATTTCAATAGTGTATTGCAAAAATAATTAATAATTGATCCTATATCCAATAAATAATTGACCTAATAAATAATACACGTAGTTTATTCCAAAATTTTGTAGTATAATATTCCATTGATTATATTTGCCAATGTATTGATATCTATTTATATGTTGTTTTAAATGTAATATATTAAATATCTGTATACTTAAGCTTGCAATGGATTTACTACTTTTTTCTATAAGGATAGTTAATTGCTCTGAATTTATTATTATTTACTATAATTTATTGCTCTAGTCCTATGAAATTATTACGCTTGTCTGTATATTGTTGTGGTTATCTGTAAGTATATTTTGCTTTAGTGCACTGTGTTGTGTCTGCTGTTCATTATTGTATTATTATAATTATATAGGTTATATTGGAAAATATAAAAAGAAAATGATAGCCTATAATTGTAGTTCTTTATCTATAGAAGATTTAAATTTTAGAACAGTTTGTACATTATTTTTTTTTTTAGAAATAATTATCCATGTAGTAATTTCTTATAAACTTTTTTTTGTATGTATACAAATTATATAAAAGCAAATAAGAAATGGGGGTAGTCAAGTGCTTTTGCTTAAATTATCTATATCAGAATCTGTGTTAGAATTGATATTTCTAACAAGACTAGATTCATAATCGAGATATAATTAGGAGAGAGCATAAAATAAAAGTAATATTATTTATCTATAAAAACATTACTCAAAAGTATTGTATGTAGCAAACTTAAAATTTTGTATATTACCAACACAATAATGTATGTAAATTTACTACAAAACATGTTAGTAATGGAATTTGCTGCACCTCCGAGCAGTGCAAACTAGTTCAAGGTTCGAATAAGTTTCACACAACTGTCTGATTTTCAGTTAACGGAAAAAAATCTAAATAATGTCAATAAATTACTAAAAGTAAGATTTAAGATTTAGAGTGTAAGGCTGGTCAAAAAAATAAGCACTGTATAAACTGTCAGTACATCTTTGCCAGTTTATATTTATTAACATCAGCCTTGAACCTCGTAATGGTGTTCATAAAACAATGGTAAGTCTCCGAACATGTTCAAAGTATGTCATATTTTATAGGAAACGTACAGGTGAATTGAACGTAACAGTGATGGAAGAGGACTTGCGGCTTTGCACTGTCAAGCCTGTTCTGGATGGAGAACGGCGGTTCTGTTTTGAGGTTCTATCACCGTCCAAGTTAGTAACTTCTAAACGTAATCATTACTAGTATGTAAGGAAATTGCAGATTTAAAAATATTTTTACAGAATTTCAACAGATTTATGTTTTCTATAATTATACCTGCGATAGATTTCTTTTTATAAATTATAGCCTTACATTTTGATTTTGTGTTGGTTGTAAATGGTGATAAAGTTTATAATTTTCAAAGTTTATATTGCAGATTATGAAGCTTAATTTATATTTCCAGTTTTTAGTTATTATTTATTGTAAGAGTTTTTGTAGAGAAAAGCTGTCCAACTCCAGGCCCAACCTCGGCCCTGTAACATATTATAAATGTACATGTGAACAAGTGTCAAATTTCCTGTCTATTTGAAAAAGTAATATTTGGCATTATTAAATCTTCCTGGTGTTAAAAGTAACAAAAATAGAAACAGTCAGTGTCTTGCCGGTGATATTTGAATTGTCAATTATTTAAATTGTCAATTTGGTCGGAATGTTAAAATGGTCCTTTTTCTGGCCTCTCAAAAACATTAGATTTGTTTTTACATTAGGTCTGAAAAGGGAATCATGAATAAAATGTTGTTAAATCCTTTTATTTAATTAATCTCACTCAATGTATACCAAGTATATGTATAATACATTTTCAGTACTAATAAACAAAAAGAAACAGAAGTACATGTAACCAATATTTTTAAGTTGAAAAATAAAGTAATAATAGAAAATTGAATATAAGATAGGTTGTTGTCGATCACTAAAACATGGATACAAGGTGGGAAATAAAAAAAAAATTACATCATTCTACACATTTGTTCACACTTTTGTCTCATTGTGGAGTGACAATGTAAAATGTACTTTAAAAATATTAATGGCAGCAAGTATAGATTATCACAATTGTTGTACTAGCCAAGAAATTAAACTATGCAAGGGATGATTATATTAGCTTATTAACATTTAGTGAAATGTAGAATATAAAAAATTATAAACTTCACTATCCATTGAAAGCTAAAAGGCTAATCACTTCCTCACTTCTTGAATGTATACCTATTTATCATTGATATTTTATATGAATAAAATATATCTTACTGGAACTACTTGATACACAATCTTTTTCTTTGCTTATTAAAGTATTTGTGTCAGTGGGCAATATTTTTCAAAACAGTTTTGCAAATATTTAACCCATGCATCTTTTTTTTTATATTCTTTGAAAGAAGTTATCTACTGCTGTTTTTGTCACACTTTATATTTTGTAATTGTAGAGTTCATTAGTTAAAATTGTATTCATTACTCTAGAACAAGCAGAATACTAGAGATATTAGAAATTAATAGTATTTAGTTGCTGGAGAAATCATAAAATATGATAATTTATTTCTTAACTGTGGAAAATGGCTGTGATTTTGTAAAACTTTCATTGTGACACAATTTATTTAAGGTTTGCTATATAGTGTTAGCATGCTATAGGTAATGCAAATTAAACCTATCTACTTACTTTTAAAAGTACATCAATATTTATATTTTTAAATTGTGTCAGATTTCTTTTTTGTATCTATTTTGTTAATGTAAAGTTTAAATAAAGCAAACAAAATTAATTTCTTTCATCAAAATAAACACTGAAGATTTTTTATGTGTTGTCCCTGTGGTTTTTAGTCGACAGAGATTAAATCTATATTTTATGAAGCCATAGTCTTATACTATAGAAAGATTTGTTTGTCTAAAATTTTGTAATTGCATTCATAGTTAAAGTAGTATTTATTATTTACACAATGAAATTAAATCAAAGTAAATACAAATATGGACTTACTTTTTGTTAAAATTTGTAGAATGCATCTATTTATTATTATTTATTAGGCTATTTCAACTTTAAGAAATAGGACATCGTCTATTTTAGATTATTACGAGCTGGCCCACCAGACATTGTTCCATCCTTTTTTGTTTGTTCTTGTCCATATAACTAATGTCCGTACTGCGCCAGCATGAACGTATAATGAATTCCTTCATCTTTTGTGTCGATTGATTTCTAACTGAATATCCATATCGCTTTCGATTCCGCAGCCGGTCACACATTTGATTGTAGTCCCGACCCCACATCCGTTTTCGACCCCAGTTCCGTTCTCCGTTTTGGTCCCGGTCCAGCTCGCGATTCAGTTCCGATCAGATTCTATTCTTGTCCCGTTCGCAATTCTCTGCCCTACCCTGCTTCCAATTCCGATTGCGCTACCAGTCACAATTCCGATTTAGGCGAAGCCGGGAGTAAATGCTAATATCGAAATCTATATATATATATATAAAAGGATTTGACCGATCATTATGAATATTGGTATGTACATGTATCAGTTGAGTGATACGGAAGTCGGTACCTCGCAACGCCACCTGGTGGCGAGTTGCATCAATGGGGATAACATAAAAACCTTCTTGAAAAAATACATATATATACCAATATTCATAATGATCAGTCATATAGTTTCTGAGTTTATCGATTTCATATATACAAACATCCTTATATATATAGATAGATAGATAGATGTAAATCAGTACATTGAACAGAAACTTCATTTCTTTTAGTGTCATCAAATAAAATGGTTAGTTTAAATTTGTGTTATATACATAAATCTTTAAAAACTACTATGTAGTCATAGCGATTCTAATTCCAGACAACACAATTGAAATAATTATGTTTGTATTCTTACTATGTTTGCAGAAGCCATATGTTGCAAGCAGATTCAGAAGAAATGTTAACATGTTGGATAGCGGCGCTGCAGAATGGCATCAGATCGGCAATACAGCAGGGTCGCGACCACCATGAGACGCGCGCCCACTGTGATACAAATGCCGATTCCAGGCCACAACCCATCGCCTTTAGGAAAGTGAGGTACTACCATACAAAATTTTAAATCCAAATATTTGATTCTCGATAATTCTTGATCTTTTTTTCAAGATGAATATTATTGGATTGTTTATTGGATTGCTATTTAAAACCTGTTCATATGATAAATAATACATATATTAATATCCATGTTATGGCGCGATTTAAAATAAGGATTTTTCGAACATAAGCTGAATTGCTATTGATACTCAATAGATGAGAAATTTCTTCCATGAATTTCATTGTCTTTCTAATTTTCTAATAAAAAATATTTATTTCAGGATATGGGAACAACTTCTCAACATCCCCGGAAACAATTACTGTTGTGATTGTGGTGCCGCCAACCCGCGATGGGCCAGTATCAATTTAGGCATTACATTGTGTATAGGTAATTTTTAAAGTTATTCACACTTTTACAGAATACATCTGTTAGTTTTTTATCAGTTCCGCTGATTCAGAACAGTTCACCAACCCCTCTGTAGTAGAATTTAATTGGTGTTTTTAAATTTTTTTTGGAAAGATTTTGCTGAACCCAAAAAGTTTTGTTTAGATATGTAGTGAATATTTAGTGTTTGGAATGCAAAGGTACTTTATCTTTTTTGGTTTTGTTATCTAAACTGTTGTCATAAACATTTCTCATTTTTTGGAGTTTACTCCTTAAAAATCGATTTCATATTTAGGCCCGGGGTATGGAATTTTATGGGAGTAAAATCAAGTGTTAGATAAATGACGTTACGCTATCATCATGGTTACTGAAATAAATAAATCGTCATGGTTACTGTTTACATTTCACTCAATCAAAATGTGACAAATACCACTTAAACTTGGTGGAGATTTTAATATTGATTTTAATAAAGAAGATGGTTTCCGTTTAGTACAATTTCTGAAAGATGAACTGAACTTAGATTTAATTTCTGACAGAACACTAGGGATAACTAGATATGGTACAACTATTGATGCGATGTTTTCACGATTTATCACACACGTATCTTCCGACATTCATGTATCATATTTTAGTTACCATAAACCAATTGTTTTAGTGTTTAATGATACCGCTATTGTTCCTGTGATAAACATTACGCAAGATAACGTCAATGATAGAGAAAATCAATCTTACTAAAACCTTTATTGTATAACAGAATTATTTTCAATATTTTCTTAAATGACGAATTAATTGTTTTACTATTAACATAAATAAATGAATGAATTGTGTATTATGCTTTGAATAATATAATAGATGCTTTCATTTACCATTATACTAATCTATATGTACGATATCATCTTAAAACAGTAAACTCCATTCGTGCATCGGAGCTGACACACTTTTTTTTTAACAAAGAGATAACATAGAGAAATTAAATCTACACTTGGTGATTTCAGGCTTTTTAGAATAAAATAATCATGTAGTCAAACCCATGGATACCCAACATGCCTGGGGAGAGTTGACTAAACTATGTCAGATTCCTACTGACTAAAACCCTATTGTGTTTTTCTCATCGACTTATCTTGGTTATTCTTGGCCATTGTCCCAGTGGTGATGGCTCATTCACTCTGTAGCAACAAGCCTCTTGCGGTCAGGCTTCATTTTAACAAAAAACAGGATGTGGGAATATGCGTGATGCCAGCTCGGGCTCTCAAATGATCAGCTTACTTCCCTAAGTTTATTGTTCTTTGGTTTGTGATAAGAGTTGGAGGAGTGTTTACGCAGTTCTCTTGTGTTTAATTCACTGGTGGTGAATGACTAGTTATATATCTCATAGTTGTTAATATTTATCAATTTCATCATTATTGACTTACATGAATTATCTGCATATGAATCATCTGCAAATATATGCATCATTTTAAATCTGCCTCAAGTATTTTGTTTTTAATATTACAAGTAATTCCATATTAAAAATTCACAATCCCAAAATACAAGTTATGTAAAAAATTTTTAGTCCATTTTAAAAACTTGGCAAATGATTATTATTCTTTTATTTCTATTATTATTTTATATTTTTTTTTCCTGATCAAATAAAGCTGCAAAGGTGGCCACAATATATATCATAGTTTTGGATATGACAAAATAATGTTGAATAATAATATAAACTCACACCTATTTCCCAGAAAGGTAGGTAGAGACTATAGATTTCCACATGGTACAATCTTTCCATATAAGAGAGCTAAAGAATGTGTGAAAAAAAGAGAGAATTAAATAAAATAATGCTATCTTAGGAGATTCTCGTCCAAATAATTTCGAAAGTGTTTTTGCATGAAAATTAAATTATGGTGTATGAAATCATGAAAGCACTAAAACGTATAAAGTTGGAAAAGCTGCCGGATATGATAGAGTTTCGTCAGAGATGCCGAGCGGCGGTTAGGGTATAGGGGCGAGCCTGCTGTACCAACTCTAATAAATGCTGGAAAAGCCATAGGGTACCTGCCTCCTCAGCGTCGTTGGCACATTGTATGCGAAAATCATTTTCGAAAGAGATTTGAATGCGACTGAAAATAGGATTTAGAACGTACAATCGGGATTTCGAAAAGGAATGGGGTGTATGGACCAAATTTTTTCTCTGCGCAACATTGCAGAAAAGTTTTTGGCCAGCAGCTAAAGGTTTTCTGTATTTTCGTAGATCTGGAAAAAGCTTATGATAAAGTGAAAAAAAATGACTTATGGAGAACTCTATCCATGCATGGTGTGAGTAACGGATTGATACAGGCACTGTAATCTCTATACAGGGGCTCCAGTGCTTGCGTCAGAATAATGGGGCATATGCCGACTGGTTTGATCTTCGCAGGGGTGTCAGACAGAGATATGTAGCTTCACCGTGGCTTTTCAACCTATTTACGGATAGTTATCTATATGATTTGAAAAAGTATGAGTGTGGATTACGAATGGATGAGTTGTCTGTCAATTGCTTCCTATACGCCAACGACTAAGTGATCGTTGCGCCGTTGGCGTGCGGGCTGCAGGAGATGATAAATAAAATGTATGATTTTGTTAAGAAAAGAGATATGAAAGTAAATGTTGGTAAGAGTAAGGTGATGGTGTTTGAAAGGGACGAAAGCACGACTGATTGCGATATACTTATAGAAGGTGAGAAAGTCAAACAAGTGTAAGAGTTTGTATACTTGGGTAGTCTGTCTTCAAATGATGGTAAACATGAACAGAGATATCAAAAGGAAAGTGAATGCGGAAAATAAGGTGAATAGGACCTTGATCGCTATTATGAACAGCAAAAGCGTCTCACGAGAAGCGCGTTTGGCTATCCACAATCCCTACACTTATTTATGGTAGTGAAAGCCGAGTATGGCAGAAGAAAAATGGAAGTCAGATCAATGCAGTGGAGATGCGAGCGCTGCGTAGTATGTGTGGAGTGTCTCAGAAAGATAAATGTAAAAACAGTGATGTTAAACAGCGGTGTGGTTTGAATGTAGATGTAGTGACTAGAGTAGAAAAGGGTATGTCGTGACGGACGGTTGCGATGCTTGGCTACCTGGAAAGGACTAATGAAAGTAGACTGAGAAAACAAATCTATAGAGCGGATTTGTGTGATGGAAAGGTCGGCAAGGGTCGCCCTAGAAAATCATATACAGACCACATTGGTAGCATATTAAAAACGGGCCTAATTTTAAGCACCCGAAACCGACGAGCTTGCATGGTAAATATCAACATTAAAAATGACGTACAATACAAATACATTTACAATTACTAGAATAGGCCTTATACAAGATATACATTCAATAAATTTTATTTTCAGAATGTTCAGGCATTCATAGGTCTCTAGGTGTTCATCATAGCAAGGTGCGATCACTTACCCTGGACGATTGGGAACCTGAAGTCATAAAGGTGATGGCAGAACTAGGTAACAGCATCGTAAACAAGATATATGAAGCTAACGCCGGCGGCACTAGCATAACCCGAGCCACGCCTGACTGTGATACGTTAGTATATTTGTCATGTTTTGCCATTGGATTTTAAATTAGAAAAAAACATCTATATTAAAAATATCTTAATAAAATATTACATATATTTATTGTATACATTTTCGTAATAAGAGATATGTTAAGAGACTATTTACAAAATTAAAAATATATTCGAAAAACAACTGAAATAGAAAGAAATCAAGCCAAAAAAATTGTTGTCTGCAAAGTCTGTTTATGAGCGATAATTTTACGTGATAACGTCATAAAAAAACATTAATGAAAAATTGCATATTTTTATGAATTGAATTGAATTATCACTTGCCGCTATTGTTGTTGTAATAAACAATGTAATGTAATAAACCACATTAACTTTTCACTTCACTTTATAAACAGTTGACAAAACAGTTCACGTGTAGGTTGTGTGCGGCCGCTGTCTCTCTTCTACTCGGACGCATCGGCCGATGGAGTGGAAGAGAGATCGCTCGTTCCGCGCTCTCGCTCGCACACTCGGCTCAGGCGGAACGTGACAATGAGTCATGCTTTTTCGTGCGTGCAGCCGGCGTTCATCAATTCATAAGACGTTGTTATCACGTCAAAAAACCATTATGAAGAAATATTGTTCTTTGTGGTACTTTGTTGCTACATGTGCTATTTGCTTTATGCTAGTTGCCAAATATACTTGGACTGACACATTAATATTGAAAATGGTCTGGCAACTGGCAAAATGAATCTTATATGTATTATTTTTTTTAATAATATTTTGTAAATTCCGCATATAAAATTAATTATTTGATGGAATCACAAACATTTGTATTTATTAAGTAGCATTTAATTTTATTACATTTCAATAATTAAGTAATCTTAGCAAGATAAAAATGTAATCAGGTGTACAAAAGTTAAATGTTTAAAAGTATTCAAATTAAAAGTTAAAGGAATATGACTTCTCTTATGTTCAATACATAAGAAGCCATATAACGACTCTCAAAGCATTATGGGCTCTTACTATACCATAATTATAGTTAACATCTTTAAATAGAAACACTAGTCTCGATGGATTATGTATAAAATTATTTAATTTCATATGTTCATCGGTTTTTTTTTGCTAAACAGCTACTGTTGTTGCAAGTAATTATTAGGCGCCCTGTATAATTCAATGTTTTATTCTATTCCAATGTATTCCATGATAAAAGTCCATTGTCTGTCATGTGTATGATTGAAGAAATCTATATTGAAGATTAGAATGAAGATTGAAGATAGATCACATCTAGATTGAAGAAATCAAGATTCAGTACACAGTTTTCTAGTTGTGTTATTTGTTTGCGTAGGAATTAGTCAATAAAATGACAAACTGATTGACAAATGGTTCTGAAAAATTTAAGTTTTGCACAATTTTTTTTAGGATGTTTTAGGAGTTCTAATAATAAGGGGCTGTGAGGTTTTATTATAGTACCGTTTGTTGTAGATCTTTGGTGTTTATTTTTTAGGATCGATATGCTTAATTCAATTTGATTTCCATAATAATATCTTCTTTTTCCAGATCCGTTCGCGAAACATGGATTCGGGCGAAGTACGTGTCGCTGTTGTTCGTGAAGGAGCTGGTGGGCGGCGCCGCCATCGAGTCGCCGCAACGTGACCGCCGCCGCTGGTCCGTGCGCCGCACCCGACGACGATGCGTGTTAGTAATTTTGAATTATTGCTAATAACGAGTATCGCACTATTGGTCACATTTATGAATTTATTCATTGAATGTCTGTACATGCATCGCTGATGTTTATCTCATACTTAGATATATTAATGTGTTTCAATAAATCATTATTAAATTTGAACTAAGACAATTGAAAATATTTTGGAGAAAAACGTTATTGTTTTCAGTTCGACTTTTCGCAATCGAGTTTTCATCAGAGGTTGACGATACAATCTTCGAGAATCTCAAAATCAAATTTTCATTTTGATTTTTGAAATTCAATCACTTTTATCATCTTTAGCGTTATAAAACAAGTTTTGTATATTTTAGCTTATCACTTTCAAAAATATAATTATTTCTTGCACTCAAAATATTGTACCAAATATTGTGATTTGTATTTGAATCAATTGATTCATTGAAAAGAAATTTTTGACAAAATATGTGTAAAATAATAATTTTATTAATTTTTTAATATCTAATGGCTTTGACAAAAAACATTAATTTCTTTTATTCATAAAGCTGAAAAGCCGTGGAAAATTTTGAGGCTGAATAAGACTACCCAGATGTCTTTTTATGTGTTCTATTTTAAAAATCTGATATTATGTATAAAAAATATTAACTTCATATTAATTTTGAAATATTTTCCAACTATTTTTAATTTTTGAAATTCAAATAATATTAAACCATAATTTTTTAATTCGAAAAATCCTACTTAGTTTATTGTTATCAAATTACACTTTAATCAAGATCATTTTAGATATTTAATTACATGTTATTTAAAAATGTGCACTGATCAAATCTAAAGATATGTTTGAATTTGTATATATTTTTTAATTTTTGTAGATGTTCTTGTAAAAAGTTGATTTTTTTTTTAAATCTATTGCCAGATATGGCATTAAAATGACATTTTTCCATTAAAAATTGTATTTTAAGTAATATAGCTGATGAATAGTCTAATTTGCAACTTTGATTCTTTAAATGCTTTTGAAGAGAATGTCGCATTCATGGTTCAGATTATGAAAGAGATTACGATAATGGGAATATTTCAAATAACAAAAGAGGTTTTTACTTTGTTTAAATGAGAAAAATTTAGAATCAATAGAGACCTTGTAAAATTTGTTTCAAGAGCTATTTTTTTAATGAATTATCTAGCAATAGAAATACTCTGCTTTGTGTAAAAATGACACAAATTTCCATAGTATACAAAAAGGCATTCAGATGTTTTGTTATTTGTAATATTTCTCTTCATAGCAAATTAATGATATAATCGGTAATACGCAGGCGTCGCGCTTCGCCATCCATACCGGACACGATCAGCGACGTTAATAGCAACACCAGCGGTAAGTCGTATGTAATTTTGCTATCATTTGAATAGTCGCAAATAAGTAGAATTTTTGACAGGAATTTTTTATTTATGTTTCATTGATTTAGTGAATATATGACATAGTTAAAAAACCATTTCAGTACATTAAATGAGAATACAAAAGTTTGGAAAAGGAGACCGTAGGATGTTAAGTCTCCGGACTCTTAAATACATAGATGAACTTTACAGCTTCGGAACCTGACAAGTCATCGACTGAGAGCCCGGTGCTGATAATAGGCAAAGATTTGACTTCAGAGCGGATCATCGATCTCAGCCTTCCCAGTGACCAAGATTCTACTGAAGGTGAAGAGGCTGACGAAGTTGACGATATAAGTATGTATTCCACATGATTAAATTATTTTCTTAAAAAATCAAATATAGGCAATAAGTGGAATGAATGTGGTTTCACCTAGCCGTGTTTAATACTGCATACTTTGTTTTACAAATGGATACTTTCTTGATGGCTGGCGTTCTACTGTGGTATGCTTAATGTTCAATTCTCTGTCACATATGGTGGGACATTAGGAATGACTTACCATTAACGGTATTCCCAGTGGACTACAAGGGGGACTTCAAAATAAGAGTCTATTCCTTTTTGAAAGACCTGTACTATTGACTTCTTTAGGGTTGCAAGTGCCAATGAGCGGTGGTGACCATCTATTTCCCGGTGGCTTGCATGCTCATTTTCCTCCTTAAAAATCCCAAAAATGGAAATGTCCGTGTAATAATATGTTCGATTTTATGTTAATGACATGTATGGTGCATAAATGTTTAATGTCTGTTCTAATAATTTTAAAGCGGCAGTGACATATGAATTTCTATAGATATGTAAATTGTAAAGATTTATAATAAATAAAAATATATTGTCATAAATCACTGTTGTAATGATATTTCATTATATCGACTCTTCAGTAACTTTAAATCAATATAACGTTTTAAATCCCAATTATGACAGTATAAATGGAATGTACTATATATAATGTTGTAATGTATTCAAAGTGAATTTGCTACAATGTTGTTTTACACAATGACTCTACAACAATCACACATATGTTTTTTAGGTGAAGATATGTCGTCTCTGAGTCCTCAAGCGGTACTGTTTCGGGCGGCGGAGGCCCACAATCTGCCCGTGATGATGGCGGCTCTGGCGGGGGGTGCGGAGGTCAACCACGTGTACTCCACGCACAAGCGCCGCACGCCGCTCCATGCTGCTGTACTCAGTGTTAGTATACTATATGTATACATCCTATTGTATATGCATATCACACTTGCATAGTGTATTGTTATAAGCGAATGCAATACTATGTATGAAAACATTTGAAAACAACATAGATTGGCTTTTATTGAAGCGCATAATCAGTACAGACTAGTCATGCAATGTTTAAATGATTTTTATTTTGTTTCAGTATTTTAAATGTTTTAAAAATTTTGGAATTGTACATACCAGATTAAACACTGTATATGTAATCATTGTGATTATTTCATAAATTGGAAATTTGAAAAAAAAGTTTATTAATTTTTTTCATGTATTTTAAAACTTTATGATTAATAATATTGATGTTTAATGAAAAAAACTGAAAAATTTTTTTTTTAATTTATTGTAAACGATTAAAAAATTTATAAAATTAAAGAAAAAATCACGTGACTATAAACACACCATGATTGGTCACCATATTTGTGACGTCATAATGTTATAACTATTTAATAACAGTACAGCGTTTACGGCTATCAAACGTGACTAGACAATAATATTAAAAATTTAATGCTAAAAAACGAGTCAGATTTATCATATTTATCTATTTATAAATTATTTATTTTGGGATTATCACGATGCACTGCTCGAAACCATTTATTTCGACGTTTGTCGTCTTGGGGAACATTTAAAAACATTTTGTCAGGAGTTTTTTTTGTAGTATTCGTACATTATGGTACAAAACAAGAACGATAACTTTTAAGGTTCGACATTTTCAATATAAATTTGAATATTTACAATGACAACAGAATTAAATCAATCGGAAACACTGTACTTATTATTTCTGTATCAACTGCAATGAGTGACAACTAACATTATGACGTCACACGGGCTCGGGTTTGTTCGGAAGCTGTCGGCGTGTCTTCGGTACTGGATTCAAAAATTAACTTTTGAATTATTGCGAAAAAAAAAATAGTTTTGTTATAAAACTTATATATGATGTTTCCATTTATCACAAAAAAACAAGTATTCAAAAACCCAATTGTTGGTGTAATCCTTAAAGAATACTAATGCTCACTCCAAAACAAAGAGAATGTTTATAATCGACATTGTACATCGGCATGCTGGTGTGCACAAATTATTCCCTAGGCTTACCTTTTATGGTGCATTCCTTTAAAAAGGTTTCACTTTAACCCAATATTGCGATTGATATACTCAGTCCGATTGATGATCCCTTATTTGCTTAGTACACATGATCATAATAAGAAAAGTTGAATTTTCATTTCAGAAGCTGAATAGAAATAATAACAAATACTTATCTGATCATTTATGAGTGTATCTATGAACATTTTTGATATGCAGTAATTTATCATGTGTATTTTCTAATTATATTTCTTTGCAGGGCTCCGTGATGGCTTGCTCATATCTACTAGTAAATGGTAGCAAATTCAATATACAAGACGAGGATGGAAAAACACCTCTGCATCTTGCCACTGAAGCTGGCCACACTGGACAGGTGATTAATATTTAACTTATTACCATTTTTTTTTACAATTTTGTGTCATGAATGACATTTTAAAAGTATTACAAAAAACATAAGGTGTTATAACATGTAGTTTAATCCCAATCTCATCTGTTTGTTGTTTACAAGGAAATATTAACTAGTTCATAAATAATAAATACAACATACTTTAAGAAAAAATATAGGATTTTGGCAAGCTTTTGAAGAAGTAAGTAGGCATAATAAATATGCCATACAAGAGGATTTGCAGTGTCATTTACACTAATGTCTTTGTCTATCAATGACACAATTAGCGGTTATTGGTTTTTTAATTAGTACCCAAAATATTGTATACTTCATTTCGATTAATTTTAAGTATTAAGATGAGTGCAATGCTTTTTTACAGTAGTTGCAATCAACTTATAGAATATCGCCACACAATTGTTATAGCATTAAATATGAAATGAAACTAATAACCGTGTCCATGAAATGTACAAATTATATTTCATTCAGGTGTGTCTCCTGCTGCGGTACCGCGCTGACCAGTCGATCAGCGACAGAGACGGGCAGACGCCGCTAGATATCGCCGTGAACCACGCCAATGCCGATATTGTCACCCTGTGAGTATTGTCAATGTGGAGATACAGATTCTATTCAAAAGTCAAAAATTTCATTTACCTCTAATGTAAATATTGTTCCATACCATTATTGACCTTCACCCGTGATAGGATATCTTTGAGTATGTTTAATCTGAGCGTATCTTCTGTAAATCATTTCCGTACTTGGAACCATATTTGGCTTGGGATAAAACTGGAATTCATCAGTGAATAATGATTTTTTTCAATCATCATTATCCTAGTTTTGGTGTAAGAAAATGAGCTGTAGTAATCTGCTCTATCAGGCAATTGTGCTGTTCCAACCCCATCAAATATTCTTGTGATGCATAGTGCTAATCGTCATTTTTCTATCTTCCTGGAGCTTAATTTGTCACAAGTAGAAGAATGATTTGCAGCGATTACTACCGTCGATTGACATTGCGAAAAGTGACAGACTTGGAACTCACAACAATTGGGTCTCTCGACTTTAAAGTTGGGAGACTCAAATATTGTGTCTCTTCTTGTGTCCCAAAAATTTTAATTACATTTAAATGTAATTTAAAATTTTCAATTGGCCATTGCGTGGTGAAATAACAATAAATCATTTTTAAATATTTTTTTTCATTTCCCTAAACATGCATCCATTAGTTTACTCTCCTATTTCAAGGCTACGACTGACAAAATTAAACGACGAGATGAAGGAATCCGAGATGTCGTCGAACGATGACACGTACAACGAAGTCTTCCGCGACTACACGCAGCTGGCGCACTCGCACCCCGAGCGACTCGTGCGCAAGAACACTCTACAGAACAATAACGAAGGTACGCAATGTTGTTTCTAAGCCGAGCACTGATTCACTTATATATTATGTGCCTACATATTATTAAGAGATTTTATATTTGAAATGTTACATGTTTTCTATAACTGACTGCAAAGGGTTTTGATTTTAGCAGACTATGTATGTATGTTTGTACCTTTCCATGTCACTCTTAAGCTACATATCCGCATTTGGACAAATGAACTGTTGTTAACTGCCTTTTAAAATTTCATATGTTGTGGGCCTATCTCATAAATATTTTGAGTTTGGTATCAATTGAAAGGTTTCATTTTAGAGTCATATAAAAAAAGTTTAAAAACTAAATCCCGACTACAGAATAATATACTAAAAAATATAAACAAGCTACATGCTTTATATAGAGGGGAATAATTACTGAACTGTAAAGTTATAGGTGGTAAGTTGAAAACGTAAATTAATAAATAAAAATCTTGATATATATATAATCAAATTTCATCAATTTTTTATTCCAATCAATTAATGCGGCTTAGAGGGAGTGCAAAAGAGGAAAGGAACTAGCTAATGTCAGAGCATTCTTGAATGACATGGGCAGCCGGAAGATAGTTGTCATATATGAATGTATGTTTAAATTTTACCAGAATAAAAATCGAAATAACAGTAAAATTATAGAGAAAGCATTTTATATGCCCGTAAGAAAATAAAATTAAACGTGTGGTACTCGGGGACTGCCGCGGTAAAGCTATTGCATAGCATTTTTTATCAACTTATGCATTTATAATTATTTATTTATTTATGCAGTATTTTTTTCTTTGATATTAATTTAAGTTTTTCATCACTTTCTCCATTAATAAATGCACTTTGTTGATTCATATTTAAAACACTTTATACACAAATTTTGCATGTATAGGTATTCACTAGCAACTGCTATTCACTGTTGTGCATAGGTACACCTATGTATACATATATACCTACATGTATGCTTACGGAGCACATGCGGTGAGTGTGGCATTATAAAGATATGATAGATACTTATATACTTTCTCACAAACAGTTGCTTACGTATTCGTCCGATTTCAGAGCAGTTCGTCTCGATCCGTGAGAGCTTCGTACAGTCGTACCATATACATACAGGTTAAGCGAACGCTCTGCCGAGCTACATGGTAGGCGGAGTGGGGGGTGTTAGGTTTTATTTTCGTTACGGAATTTCTTGATTCGGTCTCCGCGTTCAAAGCGCGCGATAAAAGCTATGCAATAGCTTAAAAATTCTATAGAAATGTAGACATTTCAACAACTTTAAAAAAAATTTGCTATGTACTAATTAAGATTAAATAATAATATAATGGTAGGATACCTCTTAAGATTTTTGTTAATTAATTTTGTTTTTCTTTAAATCTCATTTTAGTATTTAATATGTATAGGCAATGTCCATTGGCATAAATAAATAAATAAGGATATCGGATTGTGTCCAACACTTTATTTTAACATTACAGTGGAGCGTCGATTATCCGAACGTCGCTTAACCGAACGACAGTGGTTGGGGCGGGTCTACACCCCCGTCCCGCGCGTGCCCCGCTTGCGCCCCCCGCGCTGCAGTTTTCGCGCACTTGTCGCGATTCGTTCGCTTGTTATTGTACTCGTATGTCACTTCCAAGTAACCGCTTGTCGATATTGTACTAAATTTTGCCGCGTGAAAGTAAACTCTCTATTTAAAATGCAATATACATAAGTTCGAAAATACCAGTTTTCCGAACATCCAAGTTCCCCAATTATTTCGGATAATCAACGCTCCACTGTACCTATACCAGCCTAATTTGAGACAGATACAATTCTTATCTGTTGGAGTGTTATATCTTACTAATTAATAATTCCTTAAATTCTAAACTTAGTACACATTTTCATAATTTTATTAAACATGTTTATCCATATAAAATTATACCATGTTTAATGATTTTACTCTGAATAATTGTTTATTTATTTGTAATGACCTGTTTGAATTGATCATAATTCATACACACAATCAATAAGAGGTTGGTGTTACGTTGAATGATTTTTAAAATACTAATTAATCATTCCGCAGGTGACCAGACATCGGAATGACGATGCAAGGAATTTATATGAAAGCTATGGCTGTGGTGACTATTAAAACACAACGATTAGAAACAGTATTGTATATGACTGAATCACGCGTTAATGTTACGTCATTGTAGAATCATTGGATTTTAATAGTTGTCTGTGATTCGACTAAACTTGTATCGATATTATTTAATATCAGTAGAAAGAAATGACTATTGTCAAAGGAAAAATTGTTACGCGAATTTAACTTGATACTCAATTTTTACAACTGGAAGCGATCAGAATAACATAAGTCATAGAACTCAGAATAGGGATCTTTGTTACTGCAGTGAGAAGCGACTTTTATTTGTATAAATAAAAGATGTTTGTTAGTTACCTAAATTTTATAAGTGTCAAAATTAATTTTTTATGTTGCTTATTAAAGCAATTCAAAAAATCATTTTTAAATCAAAATTTCTGCTTTTACATTAACACGTATAATAAATTATCCATATTTTGAATTAACTAGCTTGCCTGAAATAATCAATAACCTATATAATGACGAGTTGCACCAAAAGTAAAAAAGTGATTTGTAAACGTAATCCGTAAGATTTGACAGATTACCCATACATTATCTGTCAGATCTTATGAATTATGTTTACAAAATCTTTCTTCGTCTCTAAGTTCTATGACAAAATCCATAGTGGAACATTTTGAAAGTAACATTTTGTTGGATTATTGCAAATTTAATCATTTCGTACTCAAAGAGGCTCTAATGAATATTCTATTTATTTTTTTTGTCAATGTTTCGGTGAGTTATTATATTTGGCTTTTAAATTATACTCCTTATTATAAGAAATCTTAAAATCAGTAACCGACTTGTGTGTATATCAAATGGAAATTGATTTTTTTATATTTCATTGACTAACTAGAATAGTTAATATTTTTTTAATCATGTACATTTTTTTGTATTTTGT
Organism: Eumeta japonica; assembly: GCA_005406025.1. Classification (NCBI taxonomy): domain Eukaryota; kingdom Metazoa; phylum Arthropoda; class Insecta; order Lepidoptera; family Psychidae; genus Eumeta; species Eumeta japonica. Next base: position 94,619 of record BGZK01000504.1, read on the forward strand.
AGTTAAATTTGAAGAATGTGCTTATGAATAGTGTTTTGGTATTACCTGTTATATGTTATATTGTAGATTGCACTGTGAAATAACAAGGTATACAAACATAAAAAAGTGAACCAGAAATAAGAACTTCTAAGAAAATCAAAACAGTAAAATCAGTCAAGGCCACAATTGCATTGTTGCAATTATCTAATTGTTAAGACGTCTGCTAATATATATTATATGTATGCATGTCGATGTAGTTACAAATTGAAAAAAAAGGGGTTGTTTTTGTTTCCATCAGACCAAAGAAAATCTCAAAATAAATTTACCTGCTAGTTTTTATCTATGAACAGAAAATTTAAATAATCAAGACTCGATCATGAGGTCTTATTTCATGTCATTCATCTTATGATACTAAATAATAATTCCTAATATTTGTATCCAGAACATTCCTCTTTCTAAAGCTCTTCATGTTTGTACTTCCTAATCATTCCTCCACATTGCATTTTATTTTTTGATGTAAAAGATGAAGTAAGGTGAATCTCATATACTTTGTATGTTTTTGTATTTTTTTATTCTTCTTTTTAAATGCAATCGATTTAAATCTAATATTAAATGAATCGCTAATTAAGAGTTTTATTGCCAAATTTTTATCACATCTCAATCTGCTTAGTACGATGATATATAGATTATACAACCATGTATTACATACGATTTCGATGAATTTATGTAGGTTAAGGCATAATGTAAGCAGTTTACTAAAATCATTTACAATTTCGTAGTTAACAATTGAAGTACAACAAAGAAAAAATTCACAGTGAATATTTCGCAGTTGCATAATTGACACTGGCAAGTGTCTACGGCGGGTTGCACACCAAAAGTAAAAACGTAACTCGTAAACTTTATCCGAAGATTTTGACAGATTGCCCATGCATTATGTCTGTCAGGTCTTACGGATTGCTTTTATGAAACACGTTCTTACTTTCGGCACAACCCGCCGTAATTCTTACATGAATATAAACATCTTCGGCGTTACAATTTTCTGTGTATCCTGAGCTGTCGATTAGATCACAGATGCTTAAAATGAATTAACTTTTACCATTCAATATGCAATATAAGTATTATACCAGTTACATATAAATACTCGTTCATACTGTTGATGTGTTTATATATGTATATCTTACGTCAATAAACTTGATATTAATCACACGTGTGTTTCATTGAAGTCTAATAATGTGTGTTACTAAATTTCGCCCGCCGCTCCTACCACGTACAAATAGAATAAATTCCTTCACCTTTTATTTATATACATATATAATGAAAATAGGTTGTCTTTGTTCGCCAATCACGTAAAAACTACTAAACGTATAGACATGGGACTGGGAGCATTCGATGCGGAATGATTTGTAGATGGTTCTAGGCTACTCATTTTTCGAATTCCGTAAATCCTTCGCCATTTTATTTATAAATAAAAATTACCCAGCGAAGCGGGTGGGACAGCTAATGTACTATATAAAGCGATTTTACTCTCGGATATGATTGTGATCTAATTTTATTCCTGATTTCAATTACGGTTCCACTGTCTGTTCCGATCCCGGTCTCGTTTTTGATTACAATCTCGGTCCTGATTTAAATTCCGGTCTCAATTTCGCTGTCATCCCGATCTTGGCTTTGCCCCTCATTTCCAATGGCGATTTCACATTCAATTTAAATCCCGATAATTAATTGTATCAGTTGAGTAGTTCGCGGTTTCACCCTCGTGGGATGATATTAGAGGGTTAAATATGAGCCCTCATCAGAACTGCATTTTACGGGACAAAGTATATCTTAAGGTTTATTTCAATATTTTTTATTTTATTATGTTTTTTTAAAGTCGGCTGTGATTTAATAAGATCGGATGTAAGGAACCGTACATTTTTGCGGAATAAAAGTACCATATACCCATTCTGCTTCCCGTAAATTGTAAGCAGAGAATCATCTAGATTATTGCTTAGCTCCCGCGTGAAAGGAGGCCAAATTGATAAATACTCACCAAAGAGGATTTGAAGCTTTTGAATGCAAAATTAAATACATTTATTTGAGATTAAGATCCTTTTCCACCATTTCCTTTTAAATTGACATTTAACAAAAAATCTTTTTCAGAATTAAAATTTACGTTCCCTGTCCTTTTAACGGTTGTTCGGCTCAGAACGCGTCAAAAGGAAAAAGAAAGAAGTCGAGAAAAGTGACTTTTTGTTTGTTAAAAGGAGATGGCGGAAGAGGCCTTAAGACTAATTTCGATGTTGAAATAACCAATGGCTGACGCATAATTATACGTCCAAAAATCTACGTTTGATAACAATATAGTATCTGAACGATCGACTTTTGCTCGCTTTCTGTCGAGTTTGCCGTGAAAATAAGGTAAGTTCCCACAGGAAAAGTTACTCATATTCATTTCCAAAAAAGATATTTAGATACATAATAATATACATACACTATATTATTTGCAAAATTTATCTAGTAAATTTTCTCATATACTACCATATCTAGTTATCGATTATTGATGATCTAATACTACATTCGACAGCGTAACAGCAATGCAATTACATCCAAATTCCACGAGGTGGCGCCATAAAGCGCTGTCGAGGAGAATATTTTTTAGTACCTATAGAGTAGAATTTTTATCGAAATCGGTAGAGCTGTTTCTGATATTTTCAATAATAAGTAATTGTTTTTATTAATCATTTAATCTCCACTCTTTGCCTCGTCGCCACTTGTAAGATCCTCTCTGAGGGTCACGAGTGTCATAGGCTCGGCAAGCACACATACAGATCTACACTATGACCACCCTCGTCTACGGCTCTAGTGACACCGCGATAGTGTTCTCAGTCATATACAGTACAACGCACAAAACTATCGCTCAGAATTGCCTGCGAATGATGCAGTGGGCGCGTATAACGATCCCCAACCCTTCCTACTTCTCCCCCGCGCACGGTGGGGTATTTGTAACAAAAAGCTGGCCAAAACTATTTCTTATGGTCTAACTACCTAAACTGATAAATTGGTCATATTTTATCTATTTTGCTCAATGGCGATTACTATACTGCCCTCAGGTACGTTAAAATTGATAATTTTAGCGTACCTTTAATATTATCTAAGAATAAATTATAAAGTAAAATGTTACTGGGTAGAGGGTATTAAAACAATAGATTTTATATATCAAAATACTATATTAGTCAAATTCATTATCATCAGATATATCACATTCATCTATCGTTGTCGTATATTGTGCTCCTGTATCTTCAGAATCATCACTTTCTGGTATAAGAAATTCCAATGCTTCTTTTGTGAATGGCTTCTTATTCTTCATAAATCTTGATCGCGTACACGATAACAATGGGTCTGAACTCAATAAAAGCCTATTTAGTACATCCACATTGCAAGATATTTTGAAAACTTTCTAGCAAAATCAGTACGGTATTGCCGAAAGTGTTTGTTTCTCGCTTCTGCCGCTTCTTCAGAGAGCTGGCCTATAGGGATTATGGCATGTTTTATTATTGTAGGTCCATGAACCAACAATTTGTGGAGTGTAGGCGTCATGGGATACCATCCGTAAAGTCTCACATAAATTTCTGAAGTTTCCTTACAAAATGTTGATAATTTGTCGGTATCTATTCTGTGACCGCTTGAAATGACCTCTAACAAAGTTCTAAGCCTTTTATCAAATCTAAATCTACTCCGGTAATTCTAGATGCTGTCTCAGGATCACAGAAAAATCGTCTTGATACATTGCCTGTGTTAGTATTTCCAAACCAGCTTTTGGTACATCTACTAGTAGTGACATTTCTTCTTTAAATTGTTGCTGTATACGTATTTTATTCTCATTTACAATTTTTTGTCAGCAGAAGACCTTGATTGCCATTTTGTGTAGGTAATTTGTACGCCAAATGTAGAATCGATTCAAATAATCTTATTCTCGCATGTAATATTGAAAGACCAAACTTCAAAGTCGCAGGGTCTTCTTCTCTCTTGTTTCTAATTTATTGAAATCTTTTGATGTTGCTTTGCAAATATAGCAACGCATTGTTGATAGGGTATTAGTTGCCGCATTGCAGACTTTTCCATCCACCATAGTAAATAAAACAGATGCTTTACTTTTATCACTTCACTATTCAAAAATATTTCAGATAGGTTTAATTTTTCAATTTGACTTTCTATATAACTAATTTCATTTCTTGTGATGTCGTTAGTTTCATGCACAAATCTGATTCGAATAGGTCTACAAAATCTTGGACTCGACGGGACGGGGTTTTGCCAAATGACTTTACTTTGGCTGTTATGACTAACAAGTAATCTCAAAGGCAAAAACGAGCTTTGGAATATATTTGCATCGTCATAGCTTTCGTTCGTATTTTGTAAGGATTGCATATACCGTGTCTGTTGAGATCCGTCACATCCCCATTTTGATATAAGTTTTAAATTTTCCTTCTCTTCACTTGAAAGTCCTTTCAAAACTTCTTCAAGGTATGTACATAACCGTGAAGCAGTGTGATCTACCAAATCTTGCAGTTTAATCTCAGCACATGTGTCAGTGACATGAAATGACTCAGGCTTAGGGTAACAATCAGCTTTCGCTTTTTGTAACAAAGAATAACACGGATAGAGCTGTTTTCTAGCACTGCGTATCACATTGTACTGACTTCGAGACAAACCTGCTTCTACGAACATTGATAAGGCTTCCATTGTTGATAACCGCTGTATATTTTTTCTTTGTTTTGTGTGATTACTTTACGTATTTTGTATGCTCTAGTCGGGGACTTGGTAATTTCTTTTATGATAGCCGAAGCATCGCTTTTCCTGCGGCTCTTAGACTCATTTGAGCAGCATATGTTAACGTTGCATCGGGTACCTGCGCCCGGAGTTCTTTTGTTTTGCGCCGTTTACTGCGATCACTTAACTCCCAAACTCTTTTGAGGGCCGCGGCCGACCAGTCTTTGTTTTACCCAGGCCGATAACTTTATAGTACCTGTAAGCCACTTAGCATTGTTCTGGAGGAATCTTTCTTCTTTGTACGATGCCGCCGTCCATTTTGTCTGAACTGCCATTTGAACAGTTTCAATTCCTTTTTGAGACTACTTATTTTTCAGTTGGACAATTAGTTTCCCTAATGACACAATCCTCCATGTATGCGAACTTGTCATCAAGTAATCGTCCAGAACTTTGCTTTATATAGTTGTAGAGATCTGTCCTACTTTTCTCCCGGACAGTTTCTTCAAATCCTATGAGGACAAAAATATTTTAAATTTAGTACCTAAATTACTGTTTCATATAAAGAACTATATTTCGAAAAGGCGGATGTTGGCGGATTATGTTTTGGTTTAAATGATAGTACACAAGATAGGCTAATATTTGTGCTATCATTTTGACCGAACCTATCCGAACTTTATAACTAAAACACTAAAAAGGAAAAATAAAACTATAATTTATGCTAAGTTTAATGTTTGCTAATAAAATTAAAAAAATATTTATATGAATGATATACAAATGAATATAAGTTTTAAAATACAGTACATACCTCGATCTTCAAGATCCATTATAAAAAACTTCACTTCACTTCTCAGAAATCTTACAATAGCGGTTAATAAAACTCCGTTTTTACAAGCGACGACGAGAACAAAGACGTGCGATAGGAACAACGACTAAATTCCGACTGTCGGAGGGGCAAACAAAATTGAATGACACTTGTAAGGTGATCGGGGCGTGACGTCATAACTATTCAACAATGAGAAATGAAGGTTCATTTACTAATTGGGTACAAATTTTGATTTCGACTTTTGACCGGTTTTGCTTCTAATACCCCACAGTGCCGCGGTCCTATTTTACGCCATTGCGTCGCTTTCGTGACTAACTTCACAACGGCAGAATTTCGTTCATTGTACTGTACAATACAACGCATGTAGTTAGTTACGGAAGCGCCGCAATGGTGTAAAATTGGCACGCGAGGAGAAGAAGGAAGGGTTGGGGAGTGTTAAACCTGCGCATTAGATCATTCGCAGGCAATTTAGAGCGGCAAAGTTTTGTACGTCGTTTTGTAAATTTATATACATCGGTAACAAGCAAACGGCTGTAATCTTAGATATGTATATATGAGTACAATAATTGCTCATTTAATAACGTGTGCACAGACGAAAAAGAGTTCAGGATTATCGCCGATAATATTTTACTAACATGTAATGTAAAATATTATACTTTCAAATAAATAACACTAACAGTTACAAAATACTCTGCATGTAGATATTCTTTTTGTAAGATATTTTAATAATTTAATATACATATATTTTATAATTAATAATAAATATATATATTTAATAATTAAATATATAATTTAGTTAGATGTTTTTTTGGGAATAATATATATATATATTTAACTTGATTTCTAATAAACATAAAATTGATAATATAACTTTGAAATCACGTTTGAGGTTACGTACATATAAGGTAAAAAGGAACCGTAATGTGCTTGTGTATTATGCTTTTTGTGTTTCTCTTTCTATGTACCCACTATGGTGTTTGTATTAAAATGGGGTGAAATCTCAAAATTCACCATTCGCTATACAGAGTGCAGTTCGTAGATAGAGCAGTGGTGGCTCAATGCTCAAAAGCGTTTCTTTCGAGCTAGAAAGTGCCGGATTCGATTTTGACCACAGATTATTGAGTGAAATCAAACACTTGCTCCGTGCGGCTTAGTGTATGTTAAGCCGTCGGTCAGGACTGGCGACAACAATCTTCAGCAGCTTCGAACGTACGTCGGCATAGCGCGAGGTAGTAGTAGGAGTTAGGGTCCGAGCCTCCTAAGTTTAGAACAATAGTATGTAGAAGAGGACGCTGTAGCGGTGAGGGCGTTTAAAACCTGATACAACTTGCCAAAAGTTTGAGACGTATCGACCCTATTTTGTTTTGTACCTAATTAGTTTCCCTACCCTTAAAAGTTGCTTGATTAATCTTATCCGATGTTGAAGAGTATTTTCCTTCTTAAACTGTTATTTTCGTATTGCCACGCCAACTATACCGAAAAACTTCAGATTATATTTTTATTTATATTTCTATATATATTCAGTTTAATTGTTAAATTTTTAATTGTCATTGATGTAATTAAATTGTTGTAAGATAAATATTTTAAAGAAAATACTAATTATTTTTTAAAGATTTATTTAAGACACACTGTTGGAACACAAAAAGAAAAATATTTAACAATTTGTACTTAATTATAGAAAAATTCTTAATTAAACGCAAAGAAAACATTTTTTGCAAGTTTCGAACATAATGAAAAGTAAAATAATAATGTGATTCGAGATTTCAGAGTAAATTGATTTTTTATGGATTCAATTGACAATTCTTTCATTAATATTTAATTTAACAAAATACAAATTTTATGAGAATATGATAAAATCATCACTAATTGATTGATGCTAGTTGATGATTAAAAAGTAAAACTTCACAAACCAATATTAAATTAGATGCATAAAGATATTACATTTATTTATTTCAATTTTGAATTATAAGAAGAGATTGATTAAAAATGTATTATAAATGATATTTAATCATAAGCCATCATTTTTACTCATAGGCAATAAATACTGGCTGCATAGATGCTATAACTCAAATGCATTATGAAAATAACATAATATATTCGAATATTTGTGAAAGCAGCTATTTTCTGTACATAATTTTAATGTCACCCATTAAGAAGTGTACAGAGTTAAAATATATACCTAAAAGAAGGACAAATAACAAGTCTCGAATCGAAAACAATGGTGATTTATAAAAAAAAAATTACTGATATATCAAAACTGAGATTGCAAAGAATGTTACGTATTTATTGATCTAAATTTACAACACAAGGTTTGTGATATAATATGTACCTATATTTATGTTTATTAAAACATAAATGTGTAAGTAAAGTCGCCAAAATACATTACAATCCTTATCACTTTGACTGTATAAATCTTTAAGAGTGATTGTTTCTCTGAATTTGAAAAAAGAATTAAATGAAATAAACAAATATTTCAATATCCGACGCCCGCGCAAGGATTTCAGTTTTGGCTATTGGCATAGTATAGCTTTTAATTTTCATTATCATACCCAATGCCTACATACAAACAAAATATATATTATATGTGCGAATAAGAACCCACCACCTAATTCTTATACATATGTATACATTACAAGGTTGAAGCAACTATAATGAGAGAAAGAAATATACCTAATGAAATTAATACGCCAATAATTCTATAAATGGCTGCCCAATAGTAGAATATTGTTGTTAATTAGACGATGTAAATGTTTGTTATTTTTCAACAACAGTACTGTTACTGTTACATCGACAGCGTATGTATCGCAGTACTAATCGATCAATAGGTTTGCGAAAAGTTGGGCCAGATGTTGTTGTAAGTCGGTTGTCCGTTGACCTGCGCCGGGCCGGCGGGAGTGGCGGGCGGTGACCCGGCGCCCGGCGGCAGCATCAGCGACGCCGACGGCAGCAGTCGGCGCCGTAAACTGGCTGTGGCGTCTGAAACATGCACATGATTTATTAGTTTATTTTTTGAAAAATAAATTAGTTTTAAGTGTTATTACAAAATGTTTATCATAATAATAATTATATTAGGTCTGGATAAGTTTTTCCGTATTTCATAAGACAAATGTTCCAGTATAATGTCTTTGGTTGTGCTGTTTTTATCTGGTTAGTTTTGATAATATTAAATAGTATAAGAATAATAAGTGTCCCGCTATCTTTCTATTGTTTTTCTGTCCACAAAAATGAGTGAACGTAAAAACTCGATACATTTTAAAGTTTTATTACGTAAAAGGGAAAAATGCGTTACAAGCTACGAAAAAAGTTCGTGACGTTTATGGGCCTAATGCAGTGCCGGTAAGTGTAACATAAAATTGGTTCAAGGGTTTTCAGTCCGGTAATTTTGACGTCAAAGATGAACCTCGCTCTGGTCGACCTGTTACGAGAAAGTTTTGGAAACAATAGAGCAAAAGCGGCATTTTAATTCTCACAACACGGCTGAAGGAATGCGGATTGACCAGAAAACAGTTATGACCTATTTGAAAAAAACTAGATACACAGAAAAGCTCAATACGAACTCACTGCAATAATTCTAATTAATCGTATACTCATTTGCAATTCTCTATTGATACACAATGAAACCGAATCTTTTAGCGCCGGGCAAAACCATCAATTCGAATCTCTACTCCCAACAGCTGATGAGACTTAAGCGAGAAGAGAGAAAAACGGCCGAAATTACCAACAAAAAGGATGTGGTTTTTCACCATGATAACGCCAGATCACAAACATCTTTAGCCACTCAGCAAATATTGAGAGTGTTTGGTTGGGAAGTTTTAATATATCCACCATATAGCCCTGACTTTGAACCCTCAGAGTTTTACCTATTTTGATATCTTCAGATTTTTTAGGTAGTGCTTAGTTAGAAATGTTTAAAAGAAATAGTGATCGACATAAATTCAACACTAGAAAATAAAATAATCTGAGTTTACATGTTAGTCGACTACGCAAAATCACAAATTCATTTAGAGGGCACAGATCCATTTAGCAATAGGGTTCCTGTAGATATACAAGATACGCTTAAATTTAAAAGTATTCTTAAACAATGACGCAGTAAAAAAGGGCATTACACAATTTCCAAATATTTAGAAGACAAATATCCATGGGCATAAGCGACTCGACTTCTTAGTAAGAATTTCTTACCGGAATATTTCGTTAATTAATCGTTTTGTATGTGTTTTTCTTGAATTTGAAAACAAAAAATGATCAAAAGCTGACTAATTAACGATTTAAACCTGTGTTGTTTTCGGGGCAGTATTTGATGGTGTGCGCGCGGTCGCCGGTGGCGCCGCAGCGCGGGCAGCGGAAGGCGCGCAGCACGGGGCACAGCACGCGCCCGCGCCAGTCCTTCAGCGCGTGGCTGGCATAGCAGTCCTCGTTTTCTCCGTTGTTTTTGCAGAAGGCGCACTCGTTGGGCAGAGCGCGGCGCGCGCGCCGCTCGCGCCGCGCCTTGGCCACGTCCTGGAGCAGCTCGCACAGCAGGCCGGGCCGCAGCGCCTGCAGCACCGCCAGCTGCTCGCGCGTCAAAAGCGACAAGTAGTTGTTGGCCGCCGATACACCTGTGTTATGTTCGAGGGTGTTGCTGACAACGACAGTCGTGAGATGTCGTGTCACTCTAGAGTACACCGTAAATACACTTTGACAGCGAAATAAAAGATCACTAACTTTTGATGAGGAACTCGAAAGCGGAGATCTGCTCCGGGGAGGAGAGCGCGCCGTTGGGGCCCTCCGACCACAGGCTCGAGCGTGAACACACCGACTCCGCTTTGTTCCCTGCTCAAGATTGTGCATATTATATTTATTTATCTATTAATAAAATAAAAAAATTGTTTCAGTTTATGTTATTGTACAAACAGATGTAATTTATTATATGATGTATGTAGATGTATTTTTTTCCTCTTAATACTTTAGGTGCGAACGGTTTTTATTCAAACTGCTTTGACGGTCTCGATTAAATTTTAAATTTAAATAATCTTTTACTTTCTAACTTTATATATATCCGTGTTATTCATGAGAAAAGAAAAAGCTATGAAATTGATATACCGGTATATAAAGACTAGCGATCCCTTCGCAATGTTGTTAAACTCGCACTAAAGAAGAGACTCAATTGGTGCTTCATAAAACGGAAAATTTGGGGTTCCGGCATTCCTAAACAATTCCCACATTTATATGTTGTTAAAACTTGTATACGCATGAACATTGTAAAAGAAATAATCAGTAATTACCATAATATAGCTGAGAGTTTAATTATTTAAAATTTATAGAATTGATCGATGTACATGGTTGAATTTTATTTTTAACCGACTATACTTCTCATGTATGAAGTGAGGAATGAAAAATACGTATTCACATATATTTGTCTTATCTATGATATATATATATATATATATATATATATATATATATATATATATATATATATATATATATATGTAGTCTGTTCCCGTTTAATCTATCTGATTTTAATAATAAATAGCAGCAAATAACTGATTTTTCAAAAAATGTCTAACCATTTTCAAGAAATTCTGAGTATTATATAGTGTATATTAGGTACTCAAATATCTATTAGCGGAAATGAATACAAGCAACATTTGCCGTGGGAACTTAGTACATTTCCATACCCGATTAGAAAGACAATATTTTTTAATATTCATGTACGTGGAATCTCAATAACTCGAATGTCAAGGGAAATGCAAAAAAAAAATCGAGTTGACGAGTTTTCGACTTAACAAGAACTTCGAGATACATATGACTGTGTCAACAAGGAATAAACATAACGTTCACAGCTGTATTACTTAGAAAGTTTCATGAATGTATTCATTCATTGCACGTGTACAATACAAAAACAATAGATTAGAAGCCCCGAACCCGAACATTCATTTTGGAATTTATTGCTATTATTTTTGGGAATACCAAGTAAGACGTCATTATATTTTACCAACTACGACTTACGGAGTCTCCTTTTTGAAATTCGAGTTATAGAGTATAAATAGGTATTATCAATACTTCGTAGGGAAATAACATTTTGTTCGAGTTACAAAGTCTAAATAATTCGAGATACCGCGTATTTAGGCGTTCATCGGAAGGGAATGGCAATTTTTTTCGACTTACTGAGGATTTCGACTTACTGAGGATTTCGACTTACTGAGGATTTCGACTTAACGAGGTTTTAGTTATTGAGATTCCACTGTATATAATTCTTCTGTATGTTAGTCACTGAACTCCTAAATGGCTTGACCGATTATGATGTTTTTATTTTTGTGCATGAGTGAGAAGTTTCTAGATGGTTTAAATTGATAATAGGATCCGGTAGTTGACGCTGCGATCGATTTTTTAAGAGTTAATTTTAATTTTTTTTTCATGATATTCTTTTCGTATATCAAAATATATAACCCCAAACTTTTCCCTTCCAACGACCTCCAATATCTTTTAAAATAAATAACTGACTGTTAAAATCTAAGAAGTTCATTTATAGTTGACCTTCATGAATACATATATATAATGTATTCACCTATAGTACTTACGTATATATATATACATAAGTACCATAGGTGGCGTTGATGTCCTAATGAAATAGATTTCCTAACGATTCAAAAAAATGAGTACTATTTACCAATGACCTTCGAGAATACGTACTCATTTTTTAAATTCTGCTTTGGGCAACAGCTAATTATACAACGACAAAACGAAATGATTGAATTTTCATACCCAATCTCAAATGTCACTCAGTTTTTCGAAAAACTCTTCACTGAATCCGTTAATAGATGGCAAGCCAACGTTCGGGCAGGTCATCGCACGCGAGTACTGAAAGGTGTACTACGACGAGGGTGCAAATAAAACGGGTGCGCGGTAACGTCGTCAGTGCTGAAGGACAATCGGAAATGCATCAGGGAACACTTTGAGAGACATACCCAAGTAGTAGGCTTGCGCGGCGTCAAAGCTTTCGAAGGGCGCCTCGCAGCCGTTCATGCGAAACTCGAACATCTTGTCGCCCAGCTCGGCCGCGCTCGGGGCTGTTCGGGAAAACAATTTTCAGCGATCAAAAACATTTTTAAAATGCAAGCGTTAGTCAAACCGCAATGCGTGATTCGAAGAATGAGCGCTTAGGTGGCATATTAAGATGTACAAAACTTAATTGAATATCCATTGTATTGATTATTACGTATACATCAATAGAGCTTAGAGTTAATGAAGTTCTCTTTACATTACCTCGCCACTTCTCTATAGTTTACCTACATATTAAACTTTCCTTATAGAAGGGCTCGGCTGTCACCGGTGAAGATCAATAGGGATTAAGTATGTTTTGTCTTTCACCTATAAAAACAAATATTGTCCTTCAGATTTTCCTTTCTTTTTTTTTTATATTTTGACAGTGTATTACATAAGTACAACAAAATTCCAAATTACCAATGAATATGTTAACTAGTTATATTATTATCGTTAACACTAAACTAATATATAACTAGCAACCAGTAGTCATTGGTGACCGTCAAGAATGAACATTAATATTAAATTAACCTTTAGTTTTATTTGGGTGATTTACTATTTTTTTTAATGACTTCATTTGGTTACTTATTAGTTTTAACATAAATTTATATTAAATGATACGAATTGGAAACGATCTACACCCATCCGTTTAATGGATGAAACGTATTTTATATAAATTTTAGAATGCTAAGCAATAAGTCGCGAGTGGGTTGGCTAAAAAATTCCTGACCAGATTAATTCAAAATTAACAAATGTCTTTTTTTAAATTACTCTCATTAGTTTAACAAAGAGATTTTATATTAATTGAAAGTATAAAGCCTGCAGAATATGTAAACGTTGGGCTATCCTTTTTTTCCTGGCGTAACTATTGGGTTGGTGTAACCGTATAAACGGATAATTCGATACTAGTAATTTACACACATCTGTTTAATAAAATAGCATAAAGCACCCTTTTGTGATTGCGCGATACAAATTTGTTCTTTAAATTAAAAAGTGCAATGTTTAAAAAAAGGTATTTTTGAATTTTTAATTTAACGTAGTCTGGCCAAGAATTTTTCTGGCAATCCACTCGCGACATATCTTTTAATAATCTAAATTTGTTATAAAATACTTTTTATATCAAATCGCATCACAATTTACTTGTCAAAATTTAAAATATGTTAAAAAAATGAGCACGTTTTAATAAAAATAGTGATAGATATAATTTCAATACTAGAAATAAAAATATACTGTGTTTTCTTGTTAGTCGACTGCATAGGGTCATGAATTCATTTAAGGGGCTCTGTGTGCGCACGTTCAATAAAATTCTTGTGAATGTACAAAATTAAATTTAAGGTATTTATTAAGCAAACACTTTGCACAAAAGGGTATTATACAAACTCTGAATATTTAGAGGATAAAGGGACATAATGAGCTCGACTTCCTACAGGTTTTTTTTCCTGCAATAATTTAATATATGATTGTATTTCTATACAATTGGTTTGAAAAGAGCTATCCAAGTTTTTTGCTCGTTCTTCTTGAGGAATAACTGCCTTACGAACGAGTGGAAATTAAAAAAAGTGGAAATAATTAAAAAAATTGCAAATACTTTAAATGTTGTGATGTATTTCAAGTGTTATATTATAACCTAAGCAATAAAGATGTTTTGAATTTGAATTTTCATCTATTAAACAGATGGATCGTTTCTAATTATGATCTTAGACAATAATAATAATCGAATTTGAATCTCAGCTATATTCGTGTACACAAATAAAAAAATAAATAAGTTACTTCTGTCGCTAAATAGAATACTGCAAAAACTTAACATAGTCAGTTAAGGTCTTACTGATGACGATACTATACTTGACTATAAAATTTCATGTACCATATAAATATTCCGGCGACAAAATTTCTTTATTCTCTTGATTATATGTATATATGTATTGCTAAAGTAAAGTACATAAATTCATAACGTACCGGGGTCAGCGGCGCGAGGTTCCTGCGACATGAGTGAAAGCAAGTCAGCGGCGGCAGAGGGCGCTCGGAACCCCGCCAGCGGGTACGCGTCGGCGCCGCTCGGACCTGCGCCCACGCCCGCCAAGGCGCCGCCGCCGCCGCCAGGTGTCGTTTTCTGAAACCATAACATTCGAATCATACGGTTTATAAAATCTGAATAAGTAAGTACGTAAAATCTATTCCAAGGATTAATTTTTAGGGTTCAAAACTAACAGTAATTGGAAGTTTTCACATTATATTATTACGATGTTAGACGGGTTTTTTCATTATTTTTTATTTTCATACACAAACGATTTCGTGTCAAAAGGTCAAAATACTATACCGATACGCTCAGTAATTTTTAACTGTTCTCCGGACAAAGAAAAAACAAAGCTACGTAATTGAATTGACGTTATTAAACACCTATTCGTGCGTAAACTAATCTGCTTTTACGTTAATGTTTACAAATATTTCTTATGACATGTTGGCTATCGTCTATATATGCTATTATAGGAAATGCATCTATTTCATAAAATGCGATCGGAGGAGAGTAAAATATAGTACTAAAATCTTCATTAATAGGTTGACATATACTAAGAATATTACATTTGTAATATGTAGTAATATATATACATAAATAATACATAGACACACACACACACACACACACGTGTGTGTATAGTAATATTATTGCTATACGGTCGCCGCCCGTACTCCACAGACTTCGATTCCGCCATCTTTGTGTTGATTTTTATGGAATTTCCAGCTAGATGGGTGCATTTCGTGTACCTACATACAATATCGTGGGCAAATACTGAATTTTAGAGCAGCTCATCGTACACAGATACGAGTACTGAAATTTTTTCTCAAGCACCCTACCATGTGGTCGGTAGTCGATCCTGAACTACGAGAGAGTTGACCAGCTTTACTTAATTGAACTCATGTTTAACCACTCGTTCCGTGCCTCGGAGCTTCGGTACACGTTAATCGGTCGCGACGTCGTCACCGCGCCGGTGACGAGGGCATGGGCAGCTCCCGACCCTCGGTAGGAGCGGGTGTGGAGGGTCGAGAGCGAGCGTCTCAAACTGAAATGAAAACTTTGTGGGAGGGTACGTGTCACCAGTCACGTGATTATAAACTCTACAGCCACCGCACCGGGCGAGGTAACCATGTCCTTGGACGGGGATCTTTTGTTATCAACATAAATATAAAATTCGTGCGAGGAAAATATTCGAGAATTCATTTTTCCAGCTAGTCTCTAGCGTCTAAGTCCATCGTGTTATGCCAACGGGGTGTCTCGTTGAGCTGGTATTCATTGCTCAGATGAAATCTACAGCACCAGCTCGATCGGTGTGTCTATCGCAAGCAAATATATTTGTTGGGTTCAAGAGAGGAACCGATCCATTGAAAAATTCAAAACCACAATGTAAATTATAGAGAAATTCAACGAGAGCGATAAATCGTAGCAATTTTATTTACCGTCGTACTGGATACGGTGGGCGACAACGCGGCGTCGGACGCCGTGCTGAAGGCCGGCTTCGCTTCGTCCACGTTGTATTTATAAGATAACGATTCCATTTCGTAGATTGTTTAATTATTAAAAAAATAATATTGAAAAATTCACACAGACACACAACACGCTACGCATGGAAACGACTGAACACGACTGCTTTCACCTTGACTATATATGTTTGTGTGTGCTTCTACAAATCAAATCGTGTAGATGAAAATAATAAATAAATGCGGGTAGTATTATAGTATCAGAACATTAATAACTATATAGAATATTTTTAAAATACACAAGTGATTTATTACAAAAATAGCAAATATCTTGTTCAAATAATTAGTTCACGAATTTTAATGATTTAGTGTTGATGAGTTATGTCGAATTAATATTATCACATCTCTAAACATTTTTCGTTCTCATATTGCAGGGTAGATTTAACTTTTGCTTAGAGCAGTCATTTCCTTGTAAGTATTGTAACTTAGCAAAATAAATGATCCCAACTTAATCAAAATGGTCATATCTACTAGGTACCATAATAATTACATTTTAATTTTTGTTCTTTATTTATAAATCCAAAAACAGTTTATATTCCAAAATTAAAGATACATTTTTTTTAAATTTCATTTAATTTTTTTCTAAGTGTTTAATAAATCCCGTTAAACAGTTAATAAATGACATTCATATTCAAATATATCCTTATTTCACGATATATGAATAATACGGGAAAACAACATTGGAAATACGTCACAATATTTTAAGATCACAATGTTTTCCTACGCTGCCTATTTACTATATACATATATACATATACGTGTACGTGTGTGTTTTAGTTTCATTTACCTACTGTTTTTTATTAGGTATAACTTTCTTAATATTATTACTTATGTTCAAGTCGAAGAGTTGTTGTAAAGGTTATACTTATAATGATAATTTTAACATAAGTTATTTGACAAAATAGGATTATTTTCATTTGCAATTTTTGTCTTAATCGGGTTAGGTTTTCGACATATTTAACAAAAGTCAACACATCTGTTTTAGGGCTATGAGATTCTTTAGTTGTCGATTGCGCCGTTAATTCGATGAAAAATCTGTAATCTTTCATAAAAAAAAAAATCACCAACAAAATCAGAAAACGGAGCAAAATACACGTAATGAACGTAAGCTACTTTTATCAAAATAAATAATTATGAAAATCGGGGCCTCCCGTATTAACTACACTTGGTGCTGAATATTCGCTATATAGATTTGTTTAATTCAAGCATCAACATGAGTCACGAAGGTATAAGAGTCACAGAGTCTTAGTTCTATTCGTCATAAAGCGTATGACATTATATTTTTTTGAAAATTATTGAACCGTCTGACTCTTTAAGTCATGCAAGTTATACTCTGCATGCATGCATCTAAATACAAGTAAGACTCTTTAAATTATAAAAATTGTGTGCATATAATGCACATAATATGCACATAATTTGTATAATTATGTATAATGCTGTATAGTTATATACTATATAGATGTAAATGTATAATTAAATAGACACATTGCCCGGTCGGTATCCATTGTTGACATCAAGACCAAATATCCATTAAATTGGTGTCTATTTTGACGTAGCTGTTTTCGTTTTCTGGCTTTAAAATTACACCCTAACAAAATCAGAGCTTAATTAAAACTTGTTCTTTACAGTAGGTTTTTAGCTATTCCTCTGACGTCAATAAAAATGAAGTCCCCAATTTCAAAGATCAAAAGTATTAAGACGGAAGTTATTAGTTTTGTACAAATTGTTCTTTCAAATATATCGTTCGATTTTTCACGTGACAAAGTCGAGACAAAGTCTTGTCGGTCTGTACGTATCGACTCTGGACACGTAACAGATCGGCGTTGATGAATTTGCCTTGTTTATTCATCGACTGCATCATCTGACACGGAATGCAATAAATGTACGTTATTGAATAAGTATAAAGTCATACAGATTGACGTAGGTTATATCCGTGATTTAACTACGTTGTCGTCCCCGCTGAACACTGTAAGAGAGCGCCGATAAGCGGGCTTTTGTTTTGATCAGTGCACGCCAGCCATCGGGCGTATCGCGCGGGGATTGATAGCGGTTCGGTGAAAAGTGTCGTGATGAATGATGGGTTAAGGGTCGCGGAGGGCACGGACCGACGTCACGCGCCAGCTGCGCGCGCGCACGGCGGCGGGCGGCGTTCGTTTGCGGATAAACCGAAGTGCGTAGTGCGCGCTCGCGATATTCCTAGATAAAACGACATAGATCAGAAATGCGCAGTTGTACTACCTACTTAAACATAGTTTAACGACCGTTCTATCAGCGAGCAGAGTTGATCGGTTGTGAAATTAAAACACGATGCAGTTTTCCACTTTTCATACTTATATACACCTACGTACCTGTTTAGCACAGGGGACTTATGAAATTTATTTCTCTTAAGAAATCCTATGAAATATTTACAAGCGACATATTATTTTTCAATTTGCTTACTTATAAACGGCAAAAGTGTGTGATTCAAATTCCTTAAAATTATATATAAAATTATATAATTTATATTACAAAAACTAATTATTTATTCGTTCTTGAACTAATGATTTACAAACAAAAAAAAAAAAACTAAATGCGGGGTTATAGGATACCTACCAGTCAGGAACGAAGTTTTTTTTCAATACACATAATGCAAAGTAAGGAATAAAACCAAAAAAATTAATTTAATATTTTAGGAAAAATATATATTTATTAAAAGTAGTTAATTAACACAGTTAATTATAAATTATACAAAAAATACTAAATGATAAGTTTCAAGAGAGAGAGAGTGTGAGAGAGGGGAGGAGGGTGGAGAAAGTGGCATGGGGGGGGATTTTTCGTTATGTTACGATTTCTTCCAGTCAAATACCACCGCAAGCCGCGTTAATGAACTTTGTTTCAAAAAGGTACAGACAAAAAGGACTATCAAACGGGGTGCCTGTATACAAGAAGATAATTAGCTTTGCAAATGGATTTGCGAGTAAGAAATTATTTTTGATTGTAGCGTTTTATTATATTAATGGCAGGAAATCTTCTGTCAACTTAAATATAACTATCTCAAACTGATATATTAACGAAATTCTAATTTCTTTATCAGGAGTTTCTTTCGCTTTAATTAAAATACTTACCTACCAAAAAAAAAAAACATTTTTCTCAAGTTACATACATCTGTATTTATGTGAGTCTATTCTTATTATAAATTATAATTATTTAAATCATAATTGAAAAGAATCATAATTTGGATTACAAATCAAATTATAATAATTCAAATTAAACTCGTTTAAAATCAATGAGTATACAGTATGTTTTGCGAGCATTTTGACGTGATGACATTATTATTTTCCGCTTAAGAGTTGTGTCTTTATTTATGTCCTTGCGAAAATGCAGACCGAAATGCAGTACATTTTGTATAAATTTTGTGTGAAACTTCAATATAATTATCAATGTTATCCGAATAAAGCTCATATTCATTATTGGAAATTGAAAAATTATGTACAAATAAATTGCTAAGTACAAGTTACATTATCCAAAATATTTTTAGAAAGACATAAATATCAGAGCACATTTGTTACACAGGGACGGTTCGTCTTTACAGAATTTCAGCTTCAAGGATATTTTAATGGATTTTACAAAACTTTAGCCTCTGCTCTAATGAATTTTGGTTGTTGTGGGTAAAATGTCTTATATATTACGCAAGCCACAATATTTCGTCCAGTTTAAGCCAAACTATGACAATCCATAGTTGTTACGTATTACAATTGTTTCAGCCACAATAGACCTCATTGTATTATTTATTAATCCGATTTCAAAAAGAGTCGTTATTGTTGTCGAACATTGTCGTCGTTATTGTTCGAGAAAAGTTTATTTCGTCCAGGTTGATGTGTCTGATTGAAGAAACAATAACACCAGATTGACTGTGAAAATTAGTTGCTCATTTAATGACCAGATACGTAGGCAGGTAATTGTTATTGTTCTACGAAAATGAAATGATTCTAGGTTATACAAATAAGTCAAAGGTTCTGGATGTAGTGAAAGCAGCAACAACACAATTATTTTCTTAATGATAAATAAAACAAAACAAGCAGATACTGATGCTGTTTAGTTGTAGAAAAAGAATTATTCATTAATAATAATAATAATTATAACAATCAACTCTATAATCATTGATTGTAGGTTATTAAACAATGTCTTTACTATTTCATAAACAAATATTGGATAAATCCCGAAAACTTGCGGAAGCTAGATGGCGCTAATGTGCACACACAGAGAATACCACTTTTTTATCAAAGATTTCTTGCACTTGAATACTCGTATTACAGCGTCGAAGTTTCGATGAATATTTATAACGACAGCATACAGGATAATCAAGCTGATCGTCTGAACCAAATTATCAATTAATTTCTATCAAAAAAGTGATGTATAATTAAATATTGAAAATTTTTCGTTATATAGATTAATACATATAGGCATCTAGACGACTTCTACAATTAAATAGAAGTCAAAGCATGCATAATGTTGTTAATACAGGTAATAACCGTTACTTATATGCAATGCATGTGATATATCAATTAACAATTAAAGTACCGTACAAAGCATGGCTTTGATTGAAAAATTTAAAAAATTTTTCGTTTGCTACAACTCGTGCTAACGGATGCGATGTTTAATAGAGAACATGAAATGTATTTCTATAACAAATGCATAGTATTTTTATAAATGTGTCATGAAATAAAAAAAAGCACGCTACACATCGCAAGCTTTTGTAAAATTTATGAAGCCAACATTTCTTATATCACCACTTACAAGCCTACATTTCCTCGCTTACAAATTCAAATGCGATAAGATACCTAAGTTGGTTCCATTTTAAATTTCAATTGAAATATTAAACTTTCAAATGCCGTCCGCCGTACTACGCAGCGCCGCGGGGCCCGCCGCGGGCACGCCGCCGGCCGAACGCCACGTTGATAATAATCTATTATTTATCGTTTGAGATTGTCTCTGGTGAGCTCGTGTGTTCTTTTTCCTCCGTCGGAAAAATACAGTGACCGCATTTGACGCGGTCAGAGTAAATCGCGATTTAATGCTTTATATCGAGCGGCGGTCTGCGTAGTTATAAAGTTGCCTTCAAAACAATGTATAGAGACTTAAAGTTTTTCCACAGGATTTAGAACTTCCATCGAGCGCATCAGGAGTCAGTCGACGGGTCTGAATTGAGGCTTTCGCTAGTCGATTTGAGATTTTTCAAGACGGTTGAAAATTGACCCGCGGAGGCGTTGCTTGCGCGTGTGAGACGTTGATGGAACTGTTGAAAAAAATAGCGAAACGGTTATGTCGGTGGGCATGACGGCAATATTTACACGGATAAAGCGATCGTGTTGGGAAGTTTTACAAGTCTGAATAGAGAGACCTTCCTTTAAAAAAAGCTCGTTCGAATTCAGTACGAAATTACCCTGTTCCTCCCATTTACAGATTAAACGCCGTTTTCGTAATAAATACTACATAATTCACTTGCTATATTAGAACGCATATCGGTAGAGCTCATATCATAAGCACATTTCAATATGCAGGTATTTGGGTAGTTCTCCAAAAAAAATCGAAAATCGTGTCTAATACCTAGTTTCATGTGTCATTAATCGACGACACCATCTTATTATTTTTTTATAAACACTGTAGAACCTATAACTACATGCACCATGCATGATTTTAGTGTTCTTGTTCCTGGGTGAAGAGTATCAGCTAACCGAATACCCTAAAAATCATTCTCTCATCATGTCCCATACTCGATATTACGACGACATTATTTTACTAATTCATCTCGCTTTATAGAAATGTTAATTATTATATAATTTTTTATTTTAAAAATACTACATTTCTCAATAAATATTACATTCATTAAGAAAATAATAATAAATTATTCGAAAATTGATTTTTATTTTGTCCCATCAAAACAGAATCATTCCCTCACATTTTATAAACACTTGTCCAGTACTTTTTCATTTAACCTTTCGCTATCACATTAATGAATTACTGACAGTTGGATACTATCAGTGTCATCTTGTCATCATTGTTGCCCGACGCGAAAGGATTTAACGAAGTGCAGTGATTTTTTTTATGAATTATTTTAATATTATATTTTCACTTATCATACCCACATTTGAAGTTTGAACAAGAAAATTGTTTTATTTTGTAATAGTTTTATTTTTTTTTGTGGTTTTTAGGAGGTACATTAGTTTTGTTGATAATATTTGAAATTATAAATGAAGGAATGATTATTGTAAGTATTATGAATAAAGTAACCATATATCAGTTTTGCATCGTCAATATTACTATCGACATTTATCTTAGGAAAAATTTTTATGTCGTGTGCAAGAAAAAACTCAATGATATCGTAATTTTTTGAAATGTAAGAGCCGAAAATAGCTGTTGTGATTTTAAACAAGTTCCATATGTTAAAAACTATTTTTTGAATTGGTGAATTTATATTCTTTAAAAAAGCTTATGATTGTTTCCTAAATTATCCATACTGACGTAAAAATAATAAATATATAAAAGATAATAACCATTTTTCCACCTAAATATCACTCCCTAATAATCGTTTTTTTTTTAATTTTCGACTAATTTGATGGGATCACCTTGTCAGCTAAAATAAGGTGCTTATACACTATTACACTACAAAAAACGCAAATTATCCATCTAGCGTATGAAAACATTTACTTTATACGTGGTTAAATATTATATCGAAATTGTTAATATAGATTCTTTCTCTGACAAAAAAATGAGGGCGCCAGGGGATACCCGATGTATGTGAAATATTCAAACTGTTATATACTGTATTATTTTATATAACATGTGTATATACATATATATTAATTTCATATATTTAATATGTATAGATTTCTGTATATAATATATAACATTTTGTATATCGTATATAGAAATCACTGTTTATTGTTATAAAAAGTTTCATCACAGGAGGAAATAAACGATTAGACGCACACGGCGTAGGTCAAAACTAGGCGTCTCCGAAGTGTGAGACGCTTTAGTCTAAGATCCGAAAAAAAAGCGACCTCCACCCATCGGTGTACTGTTTAATGGATGAAAAGTATATTATATCAAATTTCAGAATATTAAAAAACTTATCGCAAATGGGTTGGCTAAAAAATTCTTGGGTTGACTACGATTAATTAAAAATGCATTTTTTTTAAACATCGGACATTCTAATTTAAAGAACAAATTTGTATCCCACAATCCCAAAAGGGTGTTTTTTGCTATTTTATTAAATAGATGTGTGTAAATTATTAGTATCGACTTGTCCGTTTATATAGTTACGCCAACCCAATAGTTACGCCAGGAAAAAATAGTTAACCCAACGTTTACATATTCTGCAGGCTTTATACTTTCAATTAATATAAAATATCTTTGTTAAACTAATGAGAGTAATTAAAAAAAAGACATTTGTGAATTTTGAATTAAGCTGGTCAGGAATTTTTTAGCCAACCCACTCGCAATTTAGTTTTTAAAATTTTAAAATTTACATAAAATACGTTTCATCCATCAAACAGACAAGTGAAGGACGTTTCTAATTTGCATTTTCTACTACTTGGTATTGTCTCATGCCAACGCGTTATCCCTGTGCATAGCGGTAGTCGCAAACGGTGTAGTCCAAAATCAAGCGTCTACTGAATCTTTAGACGTCTTGGTTTTACTCTAGTCCAACGCGCGTATAGATGTTTCACATCAAAATGGCTTTTTACAGTGTTCGACACAAAATTCTGCGTTCCAACCTAATCAATATTAGCTTTACTGCGGTAAAACTATATTTGTGATCTAAAAAAGTCCTAGTCTTTACTAAAAAGTAATTTTAATTATTATTATAATTCCATAGAATAAAATAAAAATATCTGATAACATTCCTCTAAAAATTGATTTTTTGGTCAGTTGGTCTTTCAACACTTAAAATTTCTTGACGAACATCGATTAAGACTTGACCAAATGATAAAATTTATGGTGGATTGCATCAAAAGTAAAAAAAAAACATTTCGTAAACGTGATCTACAAGATTTAACAAATAAACTATGGGCAATCTGTCAAATCTTTCAGCAGTCTCCTGTTTGGGACGCAAACGTTCCTGCACACCCCGACGTGCACACGGCGTGAACATATTCACTATTTTATTTTTCGTTATGTAGTTCGTATAGACGAGTTTCGAACTCGTAAGTCGTATTTAGAAAAAAATCGCTTTTTCGGTACGATTTATAGTGAACTGTACATAATAAGATAGTTTTTGTACATATAGATTTATTTGTAAATAAACATATGAGTTCGTATGAATAATACTTCCGAAATGCATCGAACGTGTATACACTTTGGTACCACAGTAATCCTTCAGAGAACCGATCACGTGGCATAGATATCAGCGGCCCGCATGATGGAACGGCCGCCGACTGCTGACGGTAGTCGTTCAGGGGCGTCAGATAGCGGCGCCAGTTACGTCACGGCCCGGAATCGATGCCAGAAAATAGCATATCTGTCTCGACGGTACGGTTTCCAATCGAGGTCAGATTTTGAGATCCGGGCCCCTTCGAATCGATTGGTCTAAATTCGACCCGTCTAATTGGTCGCTCTCTGAAGGACGAATCTGGAAATTGCAAGGAATAGTGTAAAAATGTAGCTGCATGTTGCATTCGGTCTGCTTTATCCCAGTACTGCACCTAGTCTACAGTCTACTATAGAACGCAGCATGCGTGTTGGCATATCGGAAGTGAAGCTCTGCGCCTTTATAGACATCTAGTGTTCAGAGGTACTATTTCGACGACCTAAGTTGGCGAGGCGCCGCTCCTGCGAATGATCGATCAATCAACAAAACCAAAAACGCGCCGTTCAGCGTTCATTACGCGTGCGCCCGGTCCGTCACGTCTTTCTTTATTCAGCTGGTGCTTGGTATCCAGGGAGTCGGATACAGCTTTTTATATATAATGAGCTGTCAGATTGTTGTACCATGGTTACGGAGAACTTCAAAGAGAAATGCAAAGCGAACCCGGACTCCGTGATGATCGGTGAAACGGGAAAACCGTAATCGCCAAGCGTCACACGCCCGCGTTGAACGGGCGCGTCACGCGTAATCACGCCGTTCCGACGAGCGGCTGTATCAACTGTTACAATATGTCATCATCATTATTATAATAACATATGGTGCCTATACAGAGTACACTCAGATTCGTATACTTATGACATTTTCTTTCTTAATGCACTGTACTTTGTACAGATAACACAGGCACGAATATAGTAAATTTATTAATTAAAAAAAATTGTACAATAATGATAGTGCGTGGGCAACTCCTTGCTGTTTTGCGCTAAAACTTTTACTTCTTTAAAATAAACATGGGCGCCCAAGTAAACAAGCATGTTTTTATTTGTTGAACGTCATATGTCCACAAACTTGTATTTGTAAAATTCCGTAGTCAATCGCAAATAATGGAACCCTATTAGTTTTTTTCCATTTGTCGAGTTACGTCGTCCGTCCATTTCTGTTTATAGGTCACAATCTTACACGAATACACCATAAAGTTTTCTTTGAATTTGATGAAATTGCTCAAGCAATTACATGATACACTTCGTGAAGCAATTCCGTAAAAAATAAATGCTAGCTCTCCATATATACAATTGAAAGTAAAAATGGGAAACGAAGAAATCATTTTTTCTTTTTCGCATAATCCATCGTGAGGTATAATTAGAGACGTATCTCGTATGGGTGTTCAACTATTGCCTGGATTCTTTTTAAAGTTCCGAGCCAAAATGTCAAAAATGGAATTCTTATAGTTTCATCATGTCCGTCTGTCCATCCGTCTGTCCGTATATCACAGGCATTTTATTCAAAAAATACATGATATATGTTAATGAAAATTGTAGTGTATGTGTGCCTTGTATAAGTCGCTACTTAATTTGGTAATTAAATAACAAAAATAAATATTTCTGTGGCAAATATTTATAAAACGTATGGCACATATTTTAACAATTCTTTTTAAAACACTTTAAGGTTTCTAAGCAACCCCCCCTCCCGATCTTTATTTTCCAAACTATATAGTTTGGAAAATAAAGATATTTTTTAGACATATGTCTAAAAAATATGCAAAAAATTACTGAATAAATTCTTTCAATGAAAATTATTTTAAATATGATCGGATATAATGTTTTTGAGTTATGGCCGAAAAACTACGCTTCTCAAGAAAAGGACGTAAGTGCCATGTAGATACGCTCTTTCGCTGATGCACTTTAATGTACATTAGTTTAATAGAAATAGTCGACATATCTATTTGTTTTTCTAGTTATAAATGACCAAAGTGCTTATAACTATTCTGTGTGGGAAACATGGCAAAAGTGTAACAACTTACTTGTTTCATCCGTAGTGCATTTCTTTGTAATGATGGCTTCGGAACCCTATAATGAGCCCTATAAAGTGAAACTTCTAATGCGACTTCCAACAAGGTTGCGTTAAACGTTTAACGCTCCTGGTGAGGGGAAATAGAAAGAGACAGAGCGAGAGTGAATGCGTGGCACTCGAACACATGCGCGTAGTATACCTGTTACAGGCCAGCGCGAGCGTTAGAAATGAGTAGCGTCCAGAAATCTACCGACTCACTTTCTTTCTCTCTCCTTCTTGCGTTGTTTTTTTTTTGAAGGTGAAGTAGTTGAGTCGGCTATATAGCATAGCCGACCCAACTACTTCACCTTCAGGACTTTTTTAGTGGGTTTCAGCCCCACACTACCCACGCGTACGGGCGCGAGGGTGTGCGGGATAGACATTTTTAACCCCTCCACGTCGCAAGTGGGAAACAAAAAAAAACAACAACGCAAGAAGGAGAGAGAAAGAAAGTGAGTAGGTAGATTTCGTCTCGCAATTGTAACGTGCGACGAAATATGCAATTTCTACCCCTTCGTATTTTCCACATTACTAAGTTTCACTTCTTCCTTGTAGAGGGACTCTACCCACTATTTTTTATATTAGCATCGAAGCACTTTCAAAGATTTACTTAGTGGTATTTATTCGTTACCAAGAAAAAGATTTTCAAAGATAACTTCTTATACCTAAATTTGATATAAAAAAAAAATTAATACACGTTGAAGTACATTAACACTATGCGGCTGCGCCCGCATGGACGTCAAATCTTTCAAATCAAATCAAATCAAATCAAAAATATCTTTATTTCGTAGGTAATGAAATTACACTTGAAATCGTCATTAATAAATTCATTCATCTTACATCGGCTGATCATTCTGTTAACCATCATCCCGCTGTCAGTCGCGTTCTCGATTCTTTACCAGAAAAATCCATATCGTTACACCGAAAATTCGTGTAAATACGCATTTTTTTTACGATACATTCTGACTTACGGTTTCGATCTTGATTCCAGTCCTGCTCGTCATTTCCAACCGATATCGTAATTAAATCTCTCCTGAACATTATTGTTAATAATAAGCAATGGGCAACCAGTCGGCTTAAGGAAAGAATTTGCTATACGATCACGCGAGCAAAACTTAATGCCTTTATAAATTATAGTCTATGTGTTATTCTGATATATAAACTATATAAGTGTATGAAACATAAAATCATATCACAAATGAGTTGCAAACACAACTTGCTCCTAGAATTGATATTAAGGTTTAGTTTACAGGTTAGTAAATAATCATTTAATAACCCGTAAAGTTATACAACGTTAAAAGCTAATGCTTCGAATAATATTTTACAGTCTGAAATATTTCTCTAAAAAAAAACCTTGATGTGTTATTGTATAAACCTAGAGAGTCTTTATCTCATCGTAGAATGAACATAGTGCAAAGTGCTGCCACAATAAATAATGCTATAAAAATAATAAAGTCGAAGTTAATGGGCGGGAAATTTAAATTTAATGAAGAGCCAAAAGAGCTTCATTTACATATATATGTCAAATTATTGTACGAAATTACAAAGTTATAGTTTTTGACTTATATAGTCACAGCATATGGTTTGGATAGGTTTTTAAGAAATATAGAAACAATTTCATTAACAATCTTTCGATATAGGAATCCGTTTGTGAAATAATTAATTTTCTTATTATTTTTATATGTAAACGAATATTATTTTAACTCCAAATTATTTTAACCTCACCCAACCCGCGCGACATACCCAAAAGTCATACAAATTATAATTGTGTACAATTTCTATCACACATTCGTTCTACAAGGTTTGCAAGTCGCGACTAAAGACATTTAGGTGTTTTTGAAGCCGTTCTGATTATAGAATTCTAGACTATAGTCTGACACGCTTCTAAATAGTTTGCTAGACAGTTATAGCAACGATCGTTCAATATAAATTGCATCACGTGAGGGAAGAATTTCTGGTACGGTTGGGCACATTGAGATTTTTCAGTAAATGGCTCTAATCGGTGGGAATGTTTCTCATATTTAGTTCTAACTAATGCACAGATTAAATTCATGACACTCCACAGCAGACTATGGATTTACACCAAAAAGATGGTATTAATAAGACCATCGCTCTCCACAATGACAAGCGTTGGAAACTTTAAAATTTTCTACATGCAGCTATCATAACAATATTTTTCTTCGCCGTCAAAACAACGATTAATAATAATGTTGGATATTATTAATGTGAACGAGATAAACTTTTTAGTGGAACAGGCTTATGATAAAAACTTCTTGAGTTTTGCGTGAAAAGTAAAAAAAAATATCTATTGCACGACTTATACGAAGAATTTTTTCGCCTCTTGTCGGCGACTTTTTCTATCGCTGTACTGTCGTTAGTATACAAAAATGGGAAAATTTGCATATGATTGTGTGGATAATTTAATGAAGATTAATTCTGTCATGCTCAAAAAAATACATGATGTAATAGAAACGAAAAAAAAAAAAACATCAAAACAGTTTAGCAAACTTTCTCGTCAACCAAGACGTTGTGCAAAATTTGAAAACACGGTTTCGGTTTTCAATGGAGTTCGTAAACGGCTATCGAACTTGATGATGATGAACTTGATTTACTAGACATAGGAAAGTAGATACCTATTTTTTTGAATGAACTGGGAATCGAGTCGTGCACATTTGGATTTTTAAATTTTAGTATTTTTTTAGACATGTATTTAATTTGCTTGAAATATTATGAAAAGATAAAACAAAAAATTAATGTGTATAATAAGACGTATTATTTCTTAAAAGTGGCGTAATACAGTTCGATATCGTTTTATATGTACCTACTTACAATAAGATAACAATGTAAATGAGAGAGAGGCCCATCTAACGTTACAATGTAAGTACAATAGATATTTCAGGGCCCCGACCGCAGACGATAACCTATTGTATCGGATATGTCGATATCTTTCTTGATTTTTCGACCTAATGGAATGGTATTTTTTTTTTCGTCGCATTCGTCGCAATAAGGCTTTCTTTAAGGGTCAATACAAATATTAAGTACGACAACGACTACCGATTATTTGAATTCGAAGTCCAACATTTGATTTTCAGAGGAACAGAATATTAGATATTTTAGTACTCGTGTCTTTGATCGATATTATGTACGATATATTTATACAGCAATGTCGGCCTTTAGCGTCAACGGAAGTTCTTAACTTGTTATGCAAGTCTGTTCCACTAATAGTTTTTGGACTCATGTCGATAATAACAATACTTTTTTTTAATGACGGAGGAAGATATTGTGATGATAATTACACATAGGAGAACTTATAGAGCTCTGGTCGCTTATCGGTGTGGAGCGCTATGCGCTAATTCGTACCCTCTTCTTGGGAGGTTTTATAAAATCTGAAGTGGGGTGGCGCATGGGTGTACACTTTCAGATTATATTACATTAATTGGGATTTCAGAACAGTGGAATCTGACGATTCTTCTTCGATAACTACTTCCAATTGTTGACGAAGTCAAAGTGGTTTATGTAACCTTCTAACTCCAAACCAACAATATGCTACAGTCAGAAAACCTAGATTACCACCGAAATGTGGCAAATTATGAATATCAACGGAATTCGCTTTGGATATCGTGTTATTGTTTAATACGCCGATAATAAGTTATTTTCGAATAGAAGTTTCAAAAAAGATTTTGTTTAATCAAATAAAGCTAAATGAATAGGATCTACTATAAAAATAGATTGAGGTTCCTCAAGGATGTACATATTGGTCCATTTGTCTTTTTATTTATATATAAATAACTTACCGTCTATGGTGGTGGCCGAAATAGCGTCATTTGCAATTGTTGTTTCTGTCATAGTTAAGAAATAAAGAGGAATTAAGTCAAATATACTCTGCTCTCTCTATAATCTTAAATTAGATTAACGATAATAATTTATTACTGAACACGAATAAAAAACAGTCCTTAAAACTTAATCACCCTCTTGCACAGGCATTTTTTTCTTTCTTTCTTTATACTGAAACCTCTGACATTCAACTACATTGATTATCTAATGTATTATTCAACTTCTTAAACTCATATTTTATATCTTATATTCAATTTCTTAGAGAAAAAGTAATTAAAATTTGAGATAATTGTGAATGTGGCTCAGATGAACTTTTTTAAATTAAATTAAATGGTGATTTTAATTAAATTCATCGATCATTTGAAAGCATTCGACGATAAAACAAAAACCATGAAGCTTTTGTATTTTGTATAAACAAAAAAGTTTACATATTAACAACAACGACTGGAAAAGCTGGTCTATTCTTGTTTCGTATTACAACGTTCGTAGTCTTGATGTCTGTCGATATCGACTCTTCGGGGTCGAGGGTCGGACTGGGGTAATATGTGGCAATATCGGACCATAAGCACACGACATATCGGGTCGAGCCTGCAACTCGTATCGTATAAAGGATGTAATTTATCACGAAATGCTAGACAATTGCATCGAATCAGTCGATAAGGATCAAGTTCTTCTTGCGCTCTAAAAGTATTCCGGCGCCTGACTCTCCTTCATCACACTATCATCTCTCAATCCAGTCTATGGATAAAGACACCCTTCACATAACTGTAGCCCTTCATGTAAATATTCCGGCGAACGTATTATTCCTCGTACGTGCACCGATCGTGGCGAGGGTCGCCAACCGCCGTCGTGTATAGATAAAGTTTTTACGTTCTTAAGTTTTAACGGTCTCATGTCATCGTTACATACCGCCAGCGTTACCCGTTGTCGTATTTGATCGATCGATCAAGCTAAATCATTTTCCGAATAGAACGCGGCGCCGGCTTCGGAAATGACACTAAACCATATCGGGCAAAATCAACACACACCGCGAACGCTGCGTAAGAGTGAGATTGAGAGCGGGGCTAATTAAAAAACAATTACATCGCTAATAGTATGTATATAGGGCTAAGCCGCCAGAAAAAAATACATAATGTCTATATATACACATATGCATACATGCATTCATACATACATACACACACACACACACACACACACACATATATATATATATATATATATATATATATATATATATATATATAGTTTTAATTTTTATTTATAATTTTATTTATAACTTTAATTTTTATAGTTTTGACAATATATATATATATATGTATTGTCAAAACTATAAAAAAAGTAAAAGCGTGAATTATAAGTATTAAATTTGTCTCATGACTGTTTCGAGATGTCTTTAAGGATACTTTAAGGATATTTTATTAAAGTCGTAAGACGTCTGGTAAAAGTTTTTATTGAGCGTTGTAAAACTTTTAATACAAGAAAACTTTTCTAAAACACTTTTCATATGCCACAATTTCAATAAAAAAAAATGAAATGTACTAGTCAAAAGTGAAGTCGAATAACTCCTCGATTTAAGTAAAAAAAAATATGTTTGCAAGCGTGAAGTCCGAATTTATTTTGGAGAATTGAGTAGCAAATTAGAATTGAAGACAGCTTTAAATATAAGAGACATTTTACTGATTTAATATATGGTATCAAAATTTAAAAATATAGCTTATTTTTATAACAGTTATACTGGAAAAACAATTTTTGTAAATTTATTGAACATTAGCGTCCATAAGTTTTTCAGCGCATGAATTAAGGTCGCAATGTTTTGTGGTCGAAGCTTTAAAAAACATTTCAAAAGCTATATGTCAAAGAAGGCTGGTACGGGTAACTTAGTGAATGTTTCTTTTTTGTGTCAGAATTACTATTTTGTTTTTGGTTACTTTGTTCAAACAATTTGTTGAAAAAATGTTTCGGTCGAATTAAATTTTTCACTGCCAGCACTTATTCAGTTGTAACACAGTTCGAGCTTAAATTACTGAAATGGGAATTTATCTGTCCGTCTTTTGACTATCATCAGATACAATTTCAGATTATTGCAGCTAATTTTTGTACTATAGAAATAATAATTGACACGATAACTCAGTCAATTTTTGAGGAATCATCGACCGCAGATGGTACTGAGTACCGATAAAGTTAGTATAAAAAAGGTTAGCATGGCCGAATAGTTAGTGTAATGACTGTTTTGTTCGTTTTAGATGTCCATCGCAATGTTGTACTTGAAAAAAATACTGAATAACTTAGCACGATCGACTAAACTGACATAAGGGGATTCATGAATGTGATCTACCCTTGAACATAATATCATTGGTCACAAACGCTTTAGAAGACTACAGATGTAGATCTATCTCCATAGTTTACCAAATTTAATTATCAGAGATGATACAGTAATGCCTATATCACCAACCGCATTACCGGCATCACCGGCACCGCAGAAAGAATGTGGTCGCGTTTGTACTAGTCTTGTAAGGGGCCAACTACAAGGTAGATCTTTTCCAAATCCTTGCAGATTTTATAAAATATTTCGAATGTTTCAAGAAACGAAAAATCACCGTTTCCGGACGTACCACGACATAAATGTAGAAGTGGACATTTCATGATCTTTAAGAATGTTTATGGGGTTTTTAGAACGACTGTGTTAGAGCACACATTGACCTTAAGAGAACTCTAATATTAGAAGAATTTAGTACTTTAAGAACTAAAATAATTTCTACGAAAATTGCTAATATGGGTTTTGACTTAATAAAACAATGCACGCTACTGAAATTGGTCAAAATGGATAACAAAGTTTAGGTTTTATGTTGTGCTCTCACTGGTTATATGGTCACAATGTATATTTACGGAGGTAAAAATAGTGTGGTAATGGCTGATGTTCTACGAGAAAAAAAAATCGATGTGATATTAACTCAGATTTTTTTATTTATTTTTGACAGATTCTTTAAAGCTACAAAAGTCAAACACGTTAAAACCTACAAATCTTCAAAATGCATAGCTGTCTGTGGTACTATAATAGCTTCTAGAAGAAATTTCCCCATTTAACTTTGTAATGACACAAGAATGTCGGACGCCGGTGGTTTCAACAGCCTTATGAAGAAAAGCATCTCTATTAATAAATAGGAAGAAAGAGGCGAAAACAATGTGCTGATTGCGTCTAACGTATACATACGGTTGCAGATGTTGAATGAAAATATTTTATTGTTTTCTACATTGAGTTTACATAATGAAAAAGCTGAAACAAACAAACATATTTTCACGTATTATGTTCGGTAGTCTTTCGGCAGATGAGCTTAAACGGGCGACTGTCAAAATCGGCAAGGAAAGTTGCTGAAACTAAGTCTCTACTCAAAGTGGATAATCTTTATTTTCCTGAAAAATCTATATCAAGATATTCGTATTGTGGTAATAAATCGAAACCTATTCGTAGTAGATTGTGATGTGAATTTTGAAAGTATACCTTTACATTGGCTGTTTCAAGGATTTTTATAACAATAATTCTTCCTAGAAAAAAATCTTCCTAGCTTTTAATTGATGATTCAATCTGATGTCACTGACATGTGGTAGCGGTTGTATTAAACAAATATATTAAAATTTAACTTAATTTGTGACAGAAATCACGTTTGTGTAATGTTATTTGAAAGGCATTTAATTATTAAATTTATTGATTGCCAAAATAATTTCAATTTTCTTTATAATACATAGCTGTAGGTGGTCATTGTTTCAAACAAAACCATCCATCTTATTGTCTAAATGGTTTATTTTCACATCAAATCCCTTCTACGACCAAATTCGCACAAATAACTAGGTAATTCTGATCTTTATATACTATCATATTTATCCTATACTACCCTTTATTATAGAAAATCAAATCGATTGATCAAAATCTGTTCTACAAATTGTTAACTGGAACCAAATAGATTAATTAAAAGTCGCAATCACGAAACGGTACAGCGTCGATCGGTCACAACAATATCGCCTGGAGATTGTACGAAGGCGAGAGCTATTCTCGGTTTTCTCAGAAAATAATATGAGAATGGTAGTGCCACTCAATTAGCGAAATTTATGTGTTTATGAACACCGCCGCCCCCGCCGTCTGGGTACCAAAATACTTATGACCGAACACAATATATAAATAAGCCTAAACGCGCGTGAATAAGAGAAAAAACCGCAGTCGTCCAGACACGTCCGCGGGTGAGTAAGCGCGAAGGGCCGGCCGTGTAGGAATTAGCGCGCGCCCGTTGGCCGCCGGCCAATCGGGCGCGGCGAGACTAAACGGCACCGCGTGCGCCCGCGCACGCCCGCGTCTACGATGCTTTAATACGCTTCCAATTATATTTATGCACGCGTCTGATGTTGTTATTGAAAAGCCGGGCGCGTCGACATTTCGACTGAAATGGACCTAGGTCTACCTGTGGGCGTACGGATCCGTAACGTCTAAAATTATGGTTGACAGAACGTCAGTTTGGTCATTCTTTAAATTCGATCGTTGTTAAGTAACAGATATCTCTCCCTGCACGGGTTTCGTTAATCTCAAAGAGATTTGAAAGAGGAGTTGGAGATGAAAGCTTGTACCTTGAGAACAGGTTACATGCATTTGACAAATTGGACAGAAAAATGCATAAGGGTCACCAACAGTTTGTTCATAAAATTCTTTATAATCTGTTGTGGTCATAATCGAACAATTAAACCCGAACCGTTTACAATACTAGATTCCATCTTTATTTATTACACTATTACATAGAGATTTAAAAATTAGCAATCCTGAAATTAATGTGAGAATATAAACATCCATTCGACCAATAAGATGTCCTTGGGCCAGATTAGTGATGAAAAATTTACTTTTATCCCCGCTTGGTGCATAAATTATAGACAAATCCTAAGAATAACCGATTCGACCATCCGCCTATGTGAACGAAATAATAATTTATTTACCTGAACAAGCGGGGCGCAAACAAGACATTTCAAGACCTGGGCAGCGAGCTAGGCCAATCGATTTACTCGTGTTGAAACAATCAGTTAAGCAAACACATGCTATGTATAATTTAAAATTTTGCCCCACTGACCTAGAAATCTACAAAACTGTTCGAATATACCTTTATACGAAAATTTGTCATTCTCAAAGTAATAGGGCATTGTTTATTCACACAACCAAAGGGAAAGACGCCATGGTAGTTTTATTCGGTAACAGTCCGACATAATCCGATTAACCATCCTCAAGTGCCAGGTATTCCATGAGAATTACTACCATATAAATAAAAAAAAAATACGTTACATCACTCGTACATACAACTTACTAAGCAGTTAAAGCTATCGTGCTCAGATGAGAAGGTTAAGGACAGAAAAATGATAAACAAAAAATGATATCGTCACGTTCTACGAAAAAAGAGTTTATCAGGAACGACACGTTTAATGTATCAACGAAATTACGTATATATATTATGGTGTGCCAAAAAATTACGATATTTTTTTTTCGCTCTCAGCCCAAATTATCACAGGATGTTTCCCAATAAAATTTCTGTCAGAGGCGGAACTCGAACTTAAAATTTCAATTTTAAGAGGTCCTCCATGGAACTTAAAGTTTTCATGTTTAAATAACATGGGAAAAGGGGTTTTTTCTGTCAATATTTAGCCCGGTAAGGCATGAATTATTTTTTTTGATAAAATAAATGGATGGATCGTTTTGGATAAAAAATTTCATTGAGTCTTTAAATCGTCAATATTAAATTTCTTTAAAATATCACATTTTTTTGCATTTTGCGTCTAAACTATTGTAGACAGTACAAAAATTTAAATAGCAGTTTTGTAGTTCATTTGACGCTCGATAAAAAAAGTCTTAAATGAATTCTAAGTATCATCCAAAACAACAAAGTTATAGGATCATAAACTCTTGTTTTTTCAACTTTTGTTGCTTTCAATACACACACACGCCCATGCAAGCGCGCGCGCAGACGCACACACACACACATACACACACAAAATGCAAACGATATTTTATTTTGCGATTATCAATTAAAAGTTATTGCGCGTATCGACATAGGACTTCAAGCATTTCACGCGGAATCGTTTGTATATACATGGTTTTAGATTATTTATTTTCTGAATTTCATACATACTTCACCATCAATACTAACAGTTACCCGTCCACTGTATATGTATATTATTACTTTGTATACTTATAAAATTATATTTCAAACGCTGAAAAATAATACAATAAGTAAGTGAATATAAATGTTTTTTTACCACGTACAGCCAAATATCAACATTCATCAGATCTTACATAAACCTGTCCAACTGTTGTCAACATGATAAGTGTTGATAAATTGGAGATAAAACGTCGTTAATTCCCAATTGTTCATTGCTTATGATTTTATATTTCAAATATTTATGAATAACTTTAATTTATGCATTATATTCCAGATAATTTCTATATAAAATTGAATTACTATATAGCGTGTTTATTAAAACATATTATTATTTCAATTTTATACACTGAAAATACTTTTGTTTCATATTATTATAGACGTGTTAGTAACTTGAAAATTCGACAAAAGTTTAGCCTTTTTTTAATTAAAATAATCTTATAGTCTTTGTATATAAAAATTGCAGCTTCAGTATATTTGTGGTAGTGAAATTCGAAAAATAGTAAGTACCTCGATTGTTTTGTAATTTTGACACAACGTAGCATTTGGATATGTACGTGCATTTGTCATACCTACATTTGTCTTCAACTACGTTTGCATATTTATTTGTGTATTGAATCGAACTGCTACACTGATTTTAAAAATTTCTCACTCAAAAGATATTCTGTCACTGAGTAATATATCCTATATTTTATTTCATTATACACTAGCATCCGCCTCGGCTTCTTACAAGTTCGAAACTGTGACCGGTAGTAGTATCGAAATCGAAAGGAGGGTTGGAGCGATGGAGGGAGAGAAGATGGAGAGGGAGAGGGGAGATGGAAGGGAGACTGAAGTGATGGAGGGCGAATGGGTTAAAGGAACTCCCACGCACTGAACTAAATGCAACCCAAATCCAACCCCCAAAATACTTCACATCGGTATTTTGGGGGAGTGCGCTATCCACCGGTCGAGCCTGCCCGTTTTCGTGCTGCAGCCGAGTTGACTAAAGAATGGCTCTACCAAGTACAATTTTATTTATAACCTAAATTAATAATTAAAATACTTTATTTATCTCATATTAGCTTTTTGCCGGCGGCTCCGGCGCGGATGACTGATTATTTTATAGCAATAGGTTTTTATATTATAGAAGTCAAAAACATACAACGATGTAGTAGTAGTGATAGTGGTAGTGATGATACTAAAGCTGTGACGGCTGTGAGTCCAGGCCGGAATTGGCATAGCGACCATAGCGGGTAAATTTACCAATGAATTTCCGACTTAAATCAAACCAAACCACATGTTCTGTGCCTCGGAAAGGGCGTTCAGTTTTGTTTTCCGACGTTGTAATAATAGAAAATGGTCCTTTTGCCCATGCTGCCTCATTCAGATTGAGTTCCAGAGCCAACGCGCATGAGGCAACGTGGAGGACTTAAGCCTTCAAACAAAAGACAATGATCCTCAATTTGATTAAAACAGTTGTGGGAATCATTGCTGGAAGAAGTTTGGGAAAACGACCTAGCAGTAGGATTCTTCTTCAGCATGACAGCGCCTCACCACATACTGCCACACAAACGACTAACTATTTGCGGACGTTAGGTATAGAAATACTGGTCAACCCGCCTTATAGCCCCGAACTCGCACCATACCATTTTTATTTATTTCATACAATAAAATAAAAACTTCCAGGAAAGTGGTTTACGGATGCTGAGGAAACAATGGCTGCATATGAAAAGACAATCGAAGCGACCCCTAAGTGCCAGTGGGCAAAGTGTTTCTCCCAGTGGTTCTATCAAATGCAGCGATGTATTGATCTCAAGCGACACTATTTTAAAGAACAATAATAATAAAACAGATTGCTACTTTGCTCAGTTTTTGATTTTTTTTAAGACTTTCAGATTGACCCATGTAATCCAGTCCGCTTTAATGAAGAAAATAAAACTATTCCATGTAATTTTTTTTACATTAATGGAAAATAAACAGACAGCCAGTTATTTATTTTTTAAATAGTTTATCTATACTCATATTAATGAGTTTCTCAATCCATTCGTGGAAGTTCACATTAGAAATATTTGATAAACAGATGGCACTGTAAACAACAGTACTAAGACCTTTCGATAAACTGGCTTTTTCGAAGGGCTCGTCTGCTGGTGGCCATTAATTGAATTGTCTGAAAAGTTTTTTGATCATTGGATTTACAGCTTGTTTGATAATTGTATTAAAATGAAAATTAAGTATTACCTCCATTATCAATATTAACAATTGATATCAGAATATTAACAGTCGAGCAATAACGTAGAACCATCAATAGTTGATTAATTGATGGTAAACTACAATCCAAAAAGAACATAAAATATTATATTTATGCAAACCACAGCTTCAAGTACTCATAAGCGTAACAAAGTATAATTATTTTTCGCTTACCTGTCAATATCCTAATTTTTGAAATATTTTATTTAAAACTTCTAAGATCATTTTTTCAATATATGATATGTTTTCAAATATAGCAGTCGTTGTACTTACTAAAACATATTGCGCCTTATCTTACTAAGCGCACTTATCCAGTGTTAGCGTTAATATCATAGATATTAGATAATAAATACACGCGTTCAATGTATA
The DNA here is from genome assembly GCA_005406025.1 of Eumeta japonica. Taxonomy (NCBI): domain Eukaryota; kingdom Metazoa; phylum Arthropoda; class Insecta; order Lepidoptera; family Psychidae; genus Eumeta; species Eumeta japonica. Next base: position 133,734 of record BGZK01000504.1, read on the forward strand.
ATGCGCTAATACGTTGCGCTGAAAGCAAACGTAACGAACTACTTCACTTTTTGTTAACACTCGCTTTCCTATCTAATTTGAGTATGGAGCGCTACATATGAAAATGTATTCTTAAAGAGTAGACTGAAAAATAGATTAGGAATCGCCTATAGTCAGATATACATTATCCGGAGGCCGATAGGTCTAAAGTCGGGACGTGCTTAATGAAATCATGCCACGCCTATATTTAGTGCAATGCGCTGATTACAGTTGTCGCCTCGTTATTTGGACGTCTCGTTAGGTGTCGCCTAAAGTTAGTGCGACTAGCCGATAAATATACCTCGATATAAACGCACGCAAATAATTCGCGCACTTCATTTACTTTAGGCAAATATCTTGTTTGGAATTCAAATTAACATAAATAGAAACTTTGGCAATTATGTAATTATTAAAATGTTTAAAACATTTCTAAGTAAAGAATATTTATATTTTAATAGCATATTTATTCATATGTTTGTCAGGAAATTATTTTTGTAGACAGTTTTATAAATAAACAGGGATTGTTAAAATGGAAATAATGATATCGGTTTGTCTATGTCTAAATTGATACAAATTTATACTTTCTAACGTCATACGGTAGACTTATTTATAGCGATGAGGTTGTCATACGCAATTATGCATCGTTCACTGCATCTGATTGCAACCGCATGAATGCATTATGGTTTCTGGGAACAGACGCTTTGTTATTCATGTATTGAAATTCGGTCTGACGTAAACATGGCATTGGATTTTACAGGCAACACGTGTAACTTTAAGCTATTGTTGCGAACAATACTGTTAAATGTAACAATAAAATAGCAGAATAAACCTCCTCTTAAATAGAAAAAAATATGGTGGGTGGTTTCGTTGCACTACCGTAGTATTATTTTTTTTTGCGTAAAAACGTCCTCAGTAATAATTTTTCTGTTCAAGTTGCACGTCGGAACACTGTAAGACGTATCAGTCGACGCAAAAATAACTTGTGTAAACCTTTTCATTGCGTAATCATGGTTGCTTCCTTTGTAGTATATTTTAGTATAACTTTGAAGTACATTTCTGACCCTCCTGCCCTGTCCATGGCGTAGGTACACAATTACGTTAACTCATTATCAGACAAAGCTCATTTGTTTATTCTTAGAATATACTTGTCACTTTGCGACGTAATAGGAGATGAGATATACACTTAATTATTACGGGACCTAGTGTGGGAGCTCTTTTTAAAAACGTTTTCGTATTAGTAACAGAATAGGGCACCGCTTGTTATCTCGAAATGTGTGCTTGTGGTCGTTCACATTAAGAGCAAAACATGTTCGAGTTCGCTTGAGTACAACGACGTGGAAAAAACGTTCAACAATGTTTTTCAGCACGAGTTTCACAAAGTGAGTATTTAAGTATGTTTACTGGAGTTATTAGAAACAGCCCTTGGAATTAATTGATTTTAATCAACGCGTGACGTCTAGACTTAACACTTTATACACGCTTGCCGACGGAAATAGATATATGACCTTCTTATTTGTCCTAAAAGTGACGCAAACGATTTTCTGATAAATATTTTGTTAATTAACAAATAAAACTCTAACTACTTTATTCTTCGAACATGACTTGCGACTAAAGGAGAAAAAGTAGATTTTTTTTTTATGAGCACTTGTTTTTTTGAAAGGTGCGAATCGCATAGTATTACTTTTTCCGTGTTAAATGTTTTTTTTTTATTAAATTTAAATTTAAAATGTCACTGATGTTAGATTCAAGCAAGCAGATTCTTTTACTACTCAGTTGTAGCAAAATAACTGATAAATAAATGTTATTGTTGATTATAAAATCTATTTAATAGTAAAAGATAAGCCCATTGACTTTTATGAAAATTCGATATCAAATTAGGTACAAATAATGCTGCTTTTTCGCATTACAATATCCGCATATGCATTTGCGGAGTCGTTATAGTCAACTAGAAACCTATAAAGTGATTCTCAAACAGCTTTGCGATTGTACGTTCCTACAACGTATACCCCCGTTTCAATAATAATGTGGCAGGCCCATAGACAAACACCATATTTATGCTGCGGAACCACAAAATACCATGGAGTATGTATCTTCTCGACATTACTTAAATGCGTCACGAATTGAGAGCCTGTATAAAGAGAAGTCTTGTGCGAAAAGACAAATGTCCGAGGGAATGGTTTAGGGAATAAAATTTCTACACTACCTCGCGCATCGCACAAGCGTTCTTGCACAAAAAAAAAAAATATATAACTTTTAAGAAATATATAAGAAAATTGCAATATATCATCAGAATACGGACAAATTATTTATTCAGTCAGACTTCCTTGAAGGTTGGATAGTGCGCTGTCGAAGTAATTTTAATCACAAACGCGATACACTTCATCGCTTCCGAGAAATAACATCACAAATTGTTCATTTTTATATTTTACATGATACGATCTTTAACGACCACCGTTTGTACAATAGTTTGTGTGGTTAAATATAGACGATTGACGTTCTGACATTGCCTATCTGATGGTCTGAATTTGTTGATGTGCGGATGTATCCATTAAATATATATTTTTACATATGAATAGTACTGCCAGAAGTCATGAAAGACGTGTAAAATCTACATGCTTTTGTGTCTAAAAAAAGACAATGAAACGCAACGGTGGGTAAGCACGTAGTGTGTTTATCTTACGACACCGACCTGTCTTTATATAAGTAATTATTCTGTATGTGTGTTTGTCACTATACCTACTTCCTTCTAAACGGCTTGATCGATGACGATAAAACGTTTTGTGTTTTCGAATAAATCTCTGGATGGGTTAGATTCACAATTGGACTGGAAGGTGGCGCTATTATTGGGTTCTCGCATTTTTTAAAGAATTTTTTTCACGTATCAAAACACAACAATATTTTTAAAAATCAGTAGTAACTGACCGTCAAAATCTTCTGTGAAGTTACTGAATAATAAACTTCTGAGAATTATTCATAGTTATATTTGTGTACTACAGGTGACGCTGATGTCGAATTCTGTGGTGTTTAATGTGCCCATCCCCATCAATAAGAACCGTGCAGTTAAACTTTTACACGAACTAGTGGCAAATATCTGCATCAGCGGGGATCATTTATTTAACTTTAACACGTGATTTACTTTTTAATAATTATTAGTAAAATATATTAATGTTTTTTGATAAAGTTAACGTCAAAAAAGAATTGTTGTATCCGTGAATGTCATAATTCATTACGTCGAAAATGTGTATGAGATGTGAAAATAAAATTTTACAAATTTCCAGAGAGCACGTTTGGAGTCGTATGGTTAATAGTAAAACGTAAATAGTGGATAAATACAGTAAAAATTACTTAGAAGTGTAGTTTGTATTTAAATTTTAATAAGTTTCCTATACTATTACATAAAAAAATTCACTATAAAATGCTAAGTATTTAAATGCTTATTATTTTGTTAAATAATTTTTAAATATATATTATATTATATCTTATAATGAAAACCTAATTAAAAACCTAACCTAATTCTTTTCCTCTGATTTCGGAGAAAATCTATAAGACTAGGTATCAAATAAAAAGATCAATAGTCATTTTATAAATTAATATTACCCATTTTATAAATAACGATTAATCGTAACATCGATTACGTCCATTTTATGTTCCCTCGATTTTTCCTGGACGAGAAAATGTAAAAAAAAAAACTTCCAATGACTCAACCACACAATAAATCAAAGCACAGATGTGTTTACATTTACCTCCAAGACCAGTTTTATAGGTACATACAGCTGTACTAACGTTTAGATTGTTATTAAGCTGAAAAACAATTGTTTTGTAATTATTCTTATCCATGTTCTTATATTATTTTTTTGGATTGAATCGCAATAATTTTTTTTTAGTTTAATTTTTATACGTACCACTGTTTTTGCATCGTAGACATTGGACGCACTCGTTTGCCATCTTTATCGGTTATGACCGTTTCGCGATTATTTGTTATTTCAACTGCGCCAAACACATTTTTTGATTTCAATAAGTTTTTACCTTTTTTATCACTTTGGCCATGTGAAATATCGTTAACAGCCGGTTGATAATCATGTTTTATTTTTTATTTTTTTTGGATTTTTAATGATATGTTGTTTACAAACGAATGTTTTGATCCCAATTTCTTCGGGAATAAAACAGTAGACAGCGCTTGCTTCGGCGATGGTGCTGCCTCTATATTTTACGCGCATTCCCTGTACTTGTAAGTCGGTTGCCTTCACGACGTTTTGATATTTCAATTTCTGTTCGCCGCGTTTCGATAGATATGAAATAGAATATTTTCCATCTACCGTCGAGAAATTGCAGTAACTTTTTTCATAAGTCACGTAACGACGACACGAAAAGATAGAAATGTCAAACTTAATATTAAATGTATGTAATCTATATATATAAAAAGATGTTTGTATGTACGAAATCGATAAACTCATAAACCACTTGACCTAAGATTATGCATATTTGCATGTACATGTATTTTTTAATGGAGGTTTTTATATCCCATTGACGCAACTCGCCACCAGGTGGCGCTGCGATGTACCGACTTCCGTATCGCTCAACAGATACATGTACATACCAGTATTCATAATGATCGGTCAAATCCTTTCATATATATATATATATATATATATATATATATATATACATTTCGATATTAGCATTTACTCCTGGCTTCGTCTAAGTCGGAATTGTGACTGGTAACGAAATCGGGATTGAAAGCGGGGTGGGGCAAAGAATTGCGAACGGGACGAGAATAGAATCTGATCGGAACTGAATCGTGAGCCGGACCGGCACCAAAACGGAGAACGGAACTGGGGTCGAAAACGGATGTGGGGTCGGGATTACAATAAAATGTGTGACCGGCTTCTGAATCGAAAGCGATACGGGTATTCAGTTAGAAATCAATCGACACAAAAGATGAAGGAATTCATTATACGTCCATGCTGGTGCAGCTATGGGCATTAGTTATACAGGCAAGAATAAACAAAAAAGGGCGGAACAATGTCTGTCGGGCCGGCTAGTTTATTAATAAAAGACTTCCTGGATACATCTATAAAAAGCAAGTCAACGTTCGAGAAGGACAACATTCGTCGGTTCCGGTTAGTCTGTTCCAAAACAACTAATTATTTTCGAGTCGGAAATTCGAAACGTTATATAAAACATTAGTCTGCGGCTTTAGTACTGGAGGTGTTCCTTCTAATACGATACTTATTAACGTTTTAAATATCTTACCAAAAAATGCTTGCTACAGTCGAATTTTCAGGCCAGTCCCATAACTTTTCGAAACGTTTTGAATAGCGATATTTCTTGAGTTCAAGAAGCGCCAAAACATTACTGGTCACGGCTTTGAACTCAAAAATATTAGTATCTTCTTTTAAAATCATTACCCGAATAAAAAAGCATACGTGATTTTTCAAGCATTTTGTCGTAGATGTCTTCTTGTCTCGAACGAAGTAAGGTAGAGCGGGGCTAGAAATTCAGCACGAAAGAAGTCCCAACACGCATAACTTGGTATAAAGCCTCGCTGAAAACAAACTGTCCACGTGATCGGAAACGGGGTGAGGGGCGAGGAGGATGCTGCGAGTGGCCGGCCGTCGCTGAGCGTTCTCACGCGTAAAACGACAGTCAGACGCTTTTGGCTCCTAAAGGTAATAAAGACGTTTGTTCTTGTTTATTTTATAGATCCATACATTGTGTAATAGTAAGGTGATTTCTCATGATAGTCTTTTACACAGATAAATAATAAGGCTAAGTAAAATTTTCTTGTGGTTAATAATTTTTTTTTATAATGTAGAAAATCACTGTAGGTCATGCTTACCTAAGAAGGTAAAGAGTGTAACAGATAGTTGATCAGATCTTAATTCTGAGAAAAGTGAGTTAGAGAAAGAACAAGAGGAGATTAAAATGAAAAAAAAAACCAAGGCAATTAAGGAAAATAAGAGAAAAATGGCACCGTAAAGAAAAATTTTCAAAGAACCTTTTACCTTCCTGTGTTGAATAGTGTGTTTGCATTATATGTTGCGAATCTTACTCAGAAAGCAGGTATAAAGAGCAAAAAATTTGATGGCATTTTAGAGAAGCGAACTAGCATGTGAGCTACCAGTTAGTAGGTGGTCACCGCCGCCCATGGGCTCTTGAAAATCCAGAGAATTCACGTTCTACCTTCGACCTTCAAGTGAGTTCCCGACCTCTTGTATAGTAATTATATATCTGATGTAGGGGGGAGTGTATTGACGGAAAAAGAGTGCGATGTGAAAGGGAAAGAGGGGCGATTGAGGGGTGAACTACGGAGATGTGGTCTAGCTGGGTCATTTTCGCTCCAGGCAAGTTGACTATGCCATGGCTCTACGATTACATATAACTCATTTTTGTTTACCCTTATTTGACCATAAATACGTGATTAGTTAACTACTTGAATAGATGAACTTTTTACTCCGTGACGGGGGCAAATAGGATAGAAATCCATTTTGCGTTTGCCGCTAAATTGTTTGCGAACTAAATGAATAACCAAACTTTTGACTATTAAAGCATTAAGCTGATTTGTGTAAAGATTTTTATAACCATTTATATTGACAGTAAGTGCTTGATTTTAAGATTTATAGCATTTGAAGCAGGACGGGACTTTATTAAGGAACCCCATCCTGACCAATTTAAAGGAGGCTTTCGGTATTCGATGCAGTTTTATTGTATTAAAGGTACTTAAATTTTAAAACATGTTTGGTTAAGAAATCTAAAAGTCCTCTTAAAAGTAGTTTTGTTTTTTTAATATTTCTACAACGATTTGTTTTGATCAATTTAATCGATTTCAACTAAACTTACGACTTTCGGTGAAGCTTTTTAAGCTTAAAATGGATTAAGCTTAAAATCGGTCTTTTAAAAAATTTAAAAATTCTTAAGAGAAAGAAACCGGCCAATCCAGACAGACTGGCGCACCGACGGTTTCGCACCTCGACACAATATATTTGCGTAAAATACTTGATAGAAATTATTTTAATTTATTCTATTTGCGGATTTTCAGCACGGGCCCCACTCACAATTAACCGATTGTTTATTTATTGTTCTTCTTAAGTTTGCGTTATGGTCAGGCCATGTTTGACGCTTGCATATGTTACTACTTTTATGATATAGCAAAAATAAGAAAAATAAAGTGATAGATACAAGTATGCGTTCATGAACATAGTATTAGTTTATAAGGGGCATTGAAATGAAGTGAATTGAAACGAACCAATACGAAGCGTATAGTCTTCTTATAGGTTTTCCTGTAATCAGTAAAATACTAGCTTTTTAAATATTTTTCAAGATTTAAGGCGCAGTAGTTTCGGAGATAAGGAAGGAATGGTCAATTTTCCTTTATGATTATTTTATATGTTATATGTATAATATCTGTAATTATCTTATAAATACAATAACTTTGATACCATAAATACATAATTTAAATAAATAAAAAATTTTAGATAATAAAATATTGTAATATGAAGATAATGATAGTTCAATAATTTCCTTACATATACAAACGTTTACCTCTTCTTTTTTTCTTCATTCTTTTTCACCCAAACAAATAGTATGTTAAATCTTGATAATATTGTATGTTACAATGCCAAAACCTAATTTTTTAGTCGGACACGTGTTATTTCTTTGGGAATAACACGTGTCAGACTAAAAAATTAGGTTTGTCAAAACAAACAGCATATTAACACTTGCCAAAAACTCTACAGGAAAATTTTTAACGTATAATACACATATATTTCATTTATTAAAGCCATGAAAAGGAAAATATCCATTGGTGATGATAACGAAAATTTTGAAAATTAAAAACATATATATATATATATACATAGGTACACATAATCATAGATGTACATATGTATATACATATTCAAACAAATATAATTTCATATTATATAAATATGAAATTATATTTGTTTCAATATTTGTCTCTCATTCACACTCAAAATATTAAACGATATCATATAATTTAATTTTGCATAAAATGTGTCTTTAAATAGTACATGAGGTATTTTTATTAAATATTGTATTTATATTAAATCAAAATTATATTAAAAAAACGACAAGTGCGAATAGAGCCTCGTGCCCTAAATGTGCCGTACATACTTAATTGTGTATGTAGTAGGTATTTCATCCATCGAAAGTGTCGGCAATTTTTGCCTGTTTTTGATATCGATACTAGCATGATGCCAGGCACCGTGAATGCTAATATTCATAATTCATTTTTTAATTTCTCTAAAATAATTTTTGTGTTCTCAATTTTTGAACATCTTTAGTTTTAGTTTAATTTTCATAGCGAGAAGATAAAAAATGTTCTACGAAAAATGTTGTACAAAACTATGATATAGAACAATGGTTCTATATCATAGTTGATACGCCACCTGCAAACTTTAAAATAGCAAATATATATATTTATTTTTTAATTTCTCTGGACATCATATACAGACGGGAAAAATGAAGAATAACTCAAATGATGAATAAAAAATATATGCCTGTTATAACGAATTCCTTATTGTACATGGGTCAATCTGAAAGGCCTTAGTAAATCAAAAACTGCAAGCAAACTAGCAAGCTATTTTTATTATTATTGTTTTCCAAAACAGTTACCGTTGAGATTAACACATCGCTGCATTCGACGGAAGCACCAAGAGAAACACACTTTGGCCACTCGCACTTTGAGGTTGCTACGGCCTTTTCATACGTAGCCACTGCTTCATCGGCGTCCATAAGCCACTTTCCTCGAAGTTTTTCTTTTATTTTAGGAAATAAAAAAAAATTGCATGGGGCGAGATTGGGGCTCTAACGCGGGTGAGCCAGTATTTCTATACCTAACGTGTCAAAATTTTTATTTGTTTGTCTGACTCTATTTGGTGAGGCGTTGTCGTGATAAAGGAGAATCCTACTGCGAAATCGTTTTTTCCAAACTTTTTCCATCACAAGAGGCAAACAATTGTTAGTGCACCAGTCTGCATTGACCGTTTTTTTCTAAAACAGTTGTTGTATAATGACGTGTCATTCTAAAGAGAGAGGCCATCATCGTTTTCCGATGATTCGATCTCGTTTTACTTCAGTAAGCAACTCCTCGAAATGAAATACACACTGAGCAGACTGTCTTTTGCTTTCGGAATCGTAACAGTAAATCCAGGTTTAGTCACCTGTAATCATATAGTATACAGCATTTGAGTCACCACTGAAATACCTTTGCATCATTTCGCGGCACCAATTAACATGACGGAGTTTTTTGAGCTTCGGTCAAATTAAAAGGTATCCGCTGAGTACAAAGTTTCCTGACCGTTAAATGTTTAAGTATTTTTATCATTTGACCCATACCAATGCCTAAACTTGTTTTTAATCTGCTGGTAGATCATTCTTTTGTCAATCTCTATCATGAGCCGTACAGCACTATTGTTATCTTCGGTCGTCGCCATTGAAGGACGACCCTCACGCGGATACTCAGTCAGATTAGTGTATCACGTTTGAACTCGTTAAAACATTTATAAACAGTGGCAAGGGATCTTCTGGCTTCATCATGAACGGCCAACCGAAATCTGTTATAACTTTCTTCTTGGCTTAAATGACAATAATGATTAATGATCATGGAAAATCATTGCACGAAAATTTTTACGGGTTGTATTCATGATGACTTTAGATAAAAAAATTTTTTTTTGCATCCAATTTTTAAAAACAAATGACAGATGAATGTAACATACATAATAAGGTTGGCAAAGGAATTCCGTTATCAAAATTTCTATATGGTTTTCTTGCAATTTATAAGTGGCCAGTTTTAAAAATTTTAAGTGTCACCTGCATATCAATTTAATCAAGAGCCGTGACGAGTTGTATTATAGTCGGTTTGCCCGACGGACTACAATTTCGCTGGAAAAAATTGCTAGTTTGTAAAGTCCACACTATATTCAAAAACGCTTCATATTATTTTAGTGGGTAATAATAAGGACATCTACATGCTATTCACCTTAACTGTTGAATAACATTGTTTTACGAATTAACAGGGCTACTTTTATTTACTAGTAACCGATTGCTATTGTCTGTGGTGCGATAAATCCGTAGAATTTTGTTTGCTTAAAAAATTGACTATCGTTTTTCGATAATTATCGATGTCCATCTCCCGCCCGCGATACGTCAGCGTAGAGGTAGAATGAATTTCTTCATTTTTCATAACAGCCGGTCACGTAGTCGACCTTGATCCTAATACCGATGCTACTCCCGCTACCGATTCCGTTTATGCTCTCGATTCCTGGAGTCCCTGTGGAGTCCTGCTCTCGATTCCTGGAGTCATCGAGCAGTCCCCGATGAATCCTGCTCTCGATTTGTATCTCGCCTTTGCTCTCAATTCCAGTCCAATTCGACCGGGAACTCAAAATCCCAATACTGATGTTGCCCTCGATTCCGATAGCAGCGGTTTAGATTCATTACATATACGGGCTCATTCTGGGTTCGGTCACATCTTGTAAAGGCTTGTCGTTTAACTCAAGTAAATCCCCGTATAGTAAGTAATATGGGTAGTTTTTATGATTTTTTTTTAATTTCATTTCCCAGGTCTTAAGAGATTTACGTGTCAAATATTCAACTCTAACATTACATTTATTACGTTTTATACAAAATCTATCAGTGCCTTACACGAGGAATGGACATTTCGCTTACTTTTCCAATAATATAAATCCTAATTTTTGCCAAACTATGCCTTAGAAAGCTATTTGCGTTTGAATTCGTAACGTTTTCAAATTTCCTCGGACATAGACAACAAAAGGCGTCACATGAATCTTCAATGTATCAATAGCATATGAAATCGCGTTCATGTTTCACCGCGTTTTTCACATTTATATATATGAGCAACAAAAAAATGCACATCACAGCGCCGTTGAGCCTCTCTATGATTTGCTGTTATATAGGCCATACAAGACACATCACCATGTATATGTCAGATACATGATGATGTGATTTGATTTCACATCACTATGACGGACTTTTCGCAACACTACGCTACCTATTCAATACATGAATATCCTAGGGTTTGATACAAAATCAAATGGAAATCCCATTGAAGGTTTTACATCATAATAAAACTTTCGTAATTCTATATCAACCAATGACATTGCTTTTATATCCGAAAACAAAAGGTATAACAAAAAAAATGTTGGCACTACATAACGTAAATTATGAAATTACAAATATAAAATAATACAAAATTAATATTTGCCTAATGTATTAGACGTAAATTTGCGCTGGACAAGAATAAGTAAAGTGAAAATAAGTTAATATCCTTGTTTATATATCGAACAGCATCCGTTATAATTGCACACCAAGATTCCTCATTCATCACCGAAAACTATCTTCTTTCATTTAGATAGAGTTTAGCCGTTGTATTGCACGAACTTAGTTTTAATAGATCTATGTGTAGCTTTAAGTTGCGATATCGAAGTTTCCTTCTGGCCTCTTTCGACATTTAAGGTGATTTTGAACTTTCGGACTAGCTTAGTCGTATGAATATCTCAATATTAAAATATAGCGATAGTCGAGGTGACATCGTTGCAGAGACTTCGACAAAGTTTCGATAAGATCGAAGACTCTCTCCAAGGGCGTAGCTAGGTTTTAGTATCGGGGCGTTTGAGGAAAATAAAACAATAAAAATATGTATGAAACGACATGAATATGCGTGAAAAAAAATTTGAGGGGGTTCGAACCCCTAAAACCTCCCCTAGCTACGCTCTCGACTGTTTCGTAGTCTACGTGTAGGGTTGTCGACCGTACTCTAAAATAGAGCATTGTACTCTATATCATGTAGACGTACTCTGTAATCTATAACATTAATAGAGTACGCCAAAATACTCTTGTTTTTTGTTTTGTCCTGAGTTATGTACTGCAAAAATTACCAAAAATACCGTTTTAAAAGTCCGTACTCTATTTACCTCCTCAAAGTTGGCAACCCTATCTACATTCGCTAAGCGGAACGGTCCATTATACTATTCAGTGTTTTGTAAAATCTGCCGGAGCGAGTGCATATGATCCTCAAACTTTCGAAACTGACAATTAGGTAGTTGGAAGACGTCAGTTCTGACCGCAATATGATTTATGAGAACGTTTGGACACAAATTATACAAGTGTTAATTTCGATGATGACGAAGGCAATGTAAAAATCAAAATAATGATCTCTCTGACTTTTTTCAGAAAGTGTTAGTTACGTCATTTTATGAAGAAAAAAATTAGCTATAATAACTTTTAAATTTCTAGACCGTACAATTAAGAAATGTAAATATTTTTCGGGTTTATAAAACTACATTATATCGTTCAAATCGGTTGCTTCATTCAAATATCTTTGACAGAATATTTTAAATACAATATTTATGTTGTGTTTGTATACCTCTAATACTTTTGAATGAGAAATTATGAGTTTATAAATCTGAGCAATAAAGTTTCGTGCTTTCTGAGTTCGAAAACATTATTTCTCAAACCATAATAATACGAAATACGAGGAGTTTTGAGGCTGGTCTGGGCAATGGTTGAGGCCGGTCAACCATTGCCCAGATATTTTTTTTTTTATTTTGAAGGTTGGAGTAACACCTTAAAAAGTTAAATTTTGTCTTGAGTTTACCCACACTGCCCTATTAACATAGCCTGTGATTTATTCTGTTACACTACAGATTGCTGATCTGTCGTAGAAGTACGCAAACAAAAATTTTCATAAAATTTTCATTGATTCCTGTTAAAGCACGTATATGATGACTGATAAATAATGTTCGTTTGTGCTTCGGGTTTCAATTGAAAACAACGACTTGCAATTTACATTATGCAAGTAGTTGATGTCATCATGAACGCTAAAGTCCCATCGTAGTACTCAAAATGTCGGTTAGGTCTTTGTACACATTGTTAAGAAATTTGATAAAACCAAATGAGCATGCCTTAAGCGTTCGTGACATACGTATGTTATTGAAATTAGAGGTTAACGATAATATATGAGCTTTTCACCAAAAATCCTTTTTTTGAAGTTCTTTAAAACGTTCCTGAAGTCACTAATGAAAATTATTATACCATAATAGTTGTTAATATAAACGTATTACTAATTACATTAAAAATAACTTTGGAATTAATGGAAACGTTTGAAAGTAACTAAAAATAAATAAAAAAAAAACAAATTCTAGGATAGATTTGAACCCGGGCACCCTGCGCACGCGACTTAAAGCTAAACAGTTGATCTAAATCGTACAGCTGATCCTTGGGCAAAAATAGTTGTTTTATTTTTGATATTACTACCGCCATCTGTTGGCAATTACAAAAACATAAAACATTCATTTCAATCTCCATTTCAGATATTTAAGCGAAATGACAAATCAAAAATGAATAACTCCTAGTTAAAAAATTCATCTACAGCTAATCGATACTATATCAAGCTATGATTTTCAATACAGTCATTCTCAATCGATTAGTGATGAGATTGAAAAATAAATTAAGCTTAATAATTAAATAGTTTTTTTAGTTATCGTAATTACATGGGATTTTCAGGCGACAGTAGGAGCATACCTACGCTCGCGCTTAAAGCATGCAATAGTGTCGCTATCAATTCAACAAATAATTGTAGAATTACTTGACCAACACCAACTAATCCAAAATTGGGCTTGTAATAGAAATATCTATCTTTTAGCAACTTAGTTAATGTTTTTAAAATCAAATAGTATGATATAATTTGATTTTGAAGCAATGTGATGCGGTTTAAATAAAACCATTAATCAATTCCTTTGATCCATTATATTTCGCTGCTTCGATTATTCCTGATATCAAATACAGAAGCGACCACAGTATTAATCTCTAAGGTCTAAGGTCTAAGCATAAAGCGAATGAAGGGGTCACCGTCAGTCTTTGAACTTCAACCCTTGGTTTTCCACCAAAACTCTAAGTTTTGAGTATATTGTAAACCGCGCGATGCGATGCGCCGGTACAAGATAGATTTTAATATGCTAAAAAGTGTGTTTATGCGTTAAGAGTAGTGGGGAGTTGGCGTTGTCGTCCGCGCGGAGGGTGGGTCAATGCATGTCTTCGCTCATCGTAAGAAATTAGAAAAAAGAATGGTACTGTTAATAATTTTAAGAAATTAGTATGTTGTACTTAAAACTAATAATGCGTGCGAAAACATAGTTATTATATGTATAATGTCAAGAAGGCGTGAAGGGTGGGTTTGGTGCTCGAACATCAAATTGAAGTAGGGTGCAGCCTGAAACGTAATACGACAGTACTTCCACCGCCTTAAAAAATATGTGGTTTAGGTAAAAATTTTGAGAACTGGTGTGGTAGCGGAACACGTCCTGAACTTACCAGCGATGTGTTTGACGGCTTCTAAAAGGAATATGAATGGGCGAGGACCACACATTTATTTTACAAGTGCAGCATTAATGTTATGTGAAACTAAGGCATAGTAGGTTACATATGTCTAGTGAGTTCGTCGACCCTCAAACGAAGTAAGGGTTAATGTTTCCAAAGTCTCAACTACGTAAATATAAACCAGGGAGCGGTGTCGTCGAAATTCGACGCCTGGGGGGCGATTCTCGGCGATTCATGCGGGAATTGTCACATGGGACAATCTTCAAATGTGAAATTTCCGTACGCGAAATGACGTTGAATGTCGACCGACGGTTAAAGTCCGTACTCTCCCGCATTTATTTGCAGTGCAGTTTGAACGTATTTATATATTCCAAAATGCGTTTAAACTGCACTATAAATAAATGCAATTTATTTATTTTTTTCCTGTGTTATATTCTAGTTCACCTAATAGAATCTAGTTTGAATATATTTCCGCATTTTTATCATCTCGCTTTTTTTTGTCTACGTGTTTATTTGTTCGTCTGTTATGTGAAATTTTGTAATCGAATTTAAAATGGGGTTCTGGTGAGTTAAAGCTTTTAAATCCTAAACGTAATTCAGAATCGGATAACAATATAAAAAACTGTGGAAGAAGAAGAAGAAATAAGGATGAGAAAAGAAGATTGCTGAAATTTCGAATGTACCTCAAAATTGGATGACAATGCAGTAATAAGTGGAAGAAGGACAATAAAAAGAAAATTGCCGAAATGCCAAACATAGCTCAGAATTGGATGACAATGCAAAACAATATAGAAGAAGAAGGAAAAATATGGTGGAATTTCAAATATAACTCAAAATTGGATGATTATGCATGAAAATATGGAAGAAAGACGAAGATTGTTGTAATTTTGAATGCGGAGTAGAATTGGATGACGATGGAAGAAAATGTGGAAGAAGAAAAATTAAAAGACTGCAATGATAAATTCAGTCTTTTTTTTCGAAAATTTGAAAAGAATTCAAATTTTTACTCAAGACAATATAACTAATTCTGAATCAATCGCAAAATTTCACACACAAAAAGCCTGCTAATAAAAAATAGAAAACAATGTCGGAAATGAAAAAAGCCATGCGTTTTAAATTAACGAACTAAAAATTAAAAATATTTTCGATTTAGGGATTGGAAATTTTTGATGAGAATGACTATATTTGTAATATTGATATTTAAAATGGAAAACGCGGAGCTTAAGGCCTCTCAACGTATAAAGCTGAAGAGTTTGTTTGAACGCGATAATCTATGGGACTACCATTCGGATTAGGACAATTCTTTTTGCATTTGATATCCCAATATTTGAGAAAGGCTATAAGTTATCCATATAATTAAATAGTTTTATTTTTGTTTGTCTGAACACGCTAACCTGTCGAATTTCAAAAATATTTTCGTATTTGATAGCCAAATTTTCAAGAAGGGTTATAAGCTGTCTCAATGGAATTAGATTTGGTGATAGGCTTTATAATGTAAGGGATTCACTAAGAAAGAATTTTGGAACTTCGCTATTTATCAGAGTAAACGGGGTTGAATTTTATATGAATTATTATATGGAGCAAGGTACATATATGAAATTTGGTAAAAATATTGCTTAATAAAAGTGGTAAGACACGTGTTTCACAATTGAGGGGAAGTGGGGTTGTATAATGTACAAAAATGAGTATGCACTTTGTTCATTTTTTTGCGAGCCTAAACCGATCAATCAATAGTAATTGATTTCATAGTAATGAAACAGGCGATGTATTGTACCAGCGAATGGAAAGATTTCTAAAAAAAAAACTAGCATTCACATCTGCTGTTATCTGCGTACTTGTGCTATTGAATCGAACTACTGAACCAACTCTAAGATTACTTTATTAATAAGAACCTCCCTGAGTAAAGCATTTCGCTTTAACTTCAAATGTATATTTGTATACGTACATATATATACGTTATTACAGGAATGTCTCTACAAAATTTCAAGTCTCTAGACCCAGTAGTTTGGGCTGTGTGTGGACTTAGTCGGTCAGTTTATTCTTTTCTAGGTACACATAGATTATGGTGCACACAAAACTACACATTTAATTTCTGAGAGTTGATGGTAGTTAAGAAAAGGCCACTCGCTAAAAGGTAAGTGGGGTCAGTAATTCATTATGTTTGTCACAAATATCTATGACCTTTTAGTTTTTTTTTATATATATGAGTGTCTCATATTCTATGCTTTATACGGACTAGAACCGCATATAATTTTTTTGGGATTTTTTTTCATAAAAAAATAGTAGCCCTTCGAGAGTGCCGACAGAAGAATTATATTTCAATTTTCATTTAATGCGCCATTGTACATGAAAAATAATACATATTATTTTATATACAAAAATTGCAATCTATCGCTTGAAAAGCAAAAGTAAAATTGCTATACGAAAAGTTCCGACATGAATATATATCTATGTTGTACGTACATACACAATATATGTTTATATTATATGTGGTTACATTATGAATGCATTTCAACCCAAACTTAAATCTCGTATAAACGGGGCCAATATATATATATATATATATATATATATATATATATATATAGATACTTATATACAGAGGTGTCGGTTACGGTAACGGTAACAGTGTCGCGAGTTCAATGGTTTTTCCCCATCTCAAAAAATGCCCAACGCGCCTAAAGAAATTTTCAATTCAAAGTTTCAAATTTTTATTTAAGGTTAAAATATGTTCGTAAGCTATCCCTCATCGGCGTCGATCTTATCACATGAAATGTATCAAATGACCCGAGAATTGGCTTTCGGAGTGAATTTGTAACTCATGTAAGCCGAATGTAGCTCTAACCGGTTTCGTCCGGTTATCGCTGCGCATGCTGAAATTCAGCGCGTGTATAAATACGAGCCGCGGCGACAAACGGCGCATAATCCAAATGAAAAATGCGCGGCTGTCGCGGGACGCCCGCCGGGTCTGAAACGGCGAAATTGACAGACACCGAAAGAGTTTATTATTAAAGAAAACCGATGAATAAACATGGAGCAAAATATTTGGAGATACAAACTAATAAATGAAGTTACTTGCATAAACTTTCGTGAGTAATATTAAAGACTATTTTTTTTAACACAAGCTCATGTTTTGTATAACAACGGACTCGTAATATTTAAATTCACCGTGTGAAACGTTCAAAATTCAATATGTAATTTGATACTGAATTGTAATTCGATGAATTTTTACAATCATTTGAACGTTACATTTCCAGTGTCGAGTTGAACGTCTACAGTGCGTAATGCGACGCATCGGAAAAAGTTTTAAAGTCGGTAACTCTGGCGTCGTGCCGTTTTCCGTCACGGCATAAGGGTCGGTCTTATGCCTAAAGACCGCTGGTGGATGTTTCACGTACAAAATAGTCTTATTGTTTGTCCATAATACAAACTAAAAGGTTAAAACGAATTTGCAATCGCAAAAGAAAACAAAAAAAAAAACTATGATGTATTATCGCAAATCGTCATGCGTTATGATCGGAAATGAACGTCGAAACTATGTTGTAGTTGGGACTGGGTGGAGCCGAGATTAGGACTGGGATTGCAGGAAATAGCAAATAGATGTTGGACAGATATTCAATATAGTCTACTCTACGACCTCGTGGACGTAGCCGTAGGTACTACTAACCATCTATGAATGCAGTATAAAAACCGCCTTTAAAACCTGTTTAAATATTTTTTGATAAAAATTTCAAAAACACTAATAATTTGATTTTGGAGTCGGTTCCAACTGAAGATAAATCAGACTCCAAAACAGATGCTTTTAAAATTATTATCTGTTTGTCTGTATGTCTGTTTACTTGTGCAAGCATCACTCAAAAAATAATTGACCGATTTGGATAAAATGTTTTGTGTTTAATTAACCGTAATCTACTACTTAAGTTAGGATACAATTTATTACTCTACATCACCTAGGGACTAAACAGGGAGCAAATTTAATTTTTGTCTTCTCATTAATTTGACGTATCTATTGAATAGGTATGGATGAATGGTATCTACCTACCATTACATTTACTAACAGTGCAAGTGTCACAGACAAAAAATGTGTCTAACTATCTATAACTTTCTTATGTTTTAAATCAATAAAGTTCATTAAAAAACTTTTGGCCGTCCGCCGTCCGACAGATTTCAAACAAATTTAAAATTAGATTTTATAATTATTAAGTTCTTGTAAAGAAAATATGTCTGAAAATAATAAAAAGAATAAAGTTCGTTAATAAAATCAACATATTTTTTGTGTTATTTTAAATATAATAAAAATTACAGAATATTTATAAGTATAAAATATATTTCGATTTAAAAATATGTCACAGATTTAAATTATTTTAGTAATTCTGTCAATTAATTTGTAATAAAAATAAATAATTCCAAGTAAATTTTATTAATATATTATAATACAATAATAATAAATTATTTTAAATTATTTACGTTATATGTCAAATAAGTCAGTGAAATCCATTAAATAATGAATTAATGTCAAACGTTATTTTGAGGACAACAAATTCAAATTATTATAATAACATCAAATAAATAATAAGTCTATAAAAATATGTCCAATATTTTGTTAATGAATTATTATTTGGTCATATAATTAATGAAAATAGTAAATAATTTAAAGTCAATTTTTTAATTTAAATATTATCTGAATTGAAGTATAATAAGGTGAAGTCAGAATAAAAGTATATAGTATATGCGCGCGCACATACAAAGGAGGCGAGAGCGGTAGTGTAGTAGGGGCACCGCGACATGACAGCGTGATGCCGTTTGCCGTCCTGGCATTCAATCCAATTTTACTGCCAAGGCGTGCCAATAGATGTTTCACACCAAATAAAAACTCACTACAATCATTGTGGCTTGAAACAAGATCCCATAATATGACATCTAAAATGTTCTATGGGTGATGAAAGACAACGAAGAAATGAAGGACAGTTTTGATGTGTTTCTAAAACATTATTAGGTTTCATAGACACCACGCGAACATAGTCAATGGCAGCAGCTAGCACTTAATAAGTGTGAAAAATAATTGTTATGAAAATTGGGATGGAAAAATATGAGAAACCACGGGAAATATGTCCAATAACAAGGTTTTTATTTAAACATTTTTAACGGCGCAAAAATTAGATATTATTATAATAATTTAAGCTTTCCGATGTCGTGCGCTGTCGCATTAGTTACAGACGGCTGTGACTCGACTCACTTTTTTACTGAATGAGCGTCGAGGCCCAGGGACAGCGCACGCGCGCGTGCGCCAGCGTTGCGTCACCCCGTCTGCGGCCGGTCTGGTAAAATAAAGCGCGCCTCTGGCCCATAAATCAGGCTCGCTCCCGACTGCCGTACATCCGCTCGCCATCCGACCTCATGTTCCTTGTGAGCAAATCCATCTACAAGCACTTCATTTTTTATTTAGATAAATTGCCAATTGCTAATCGCATGAGCTCGAGTTTAGAAAAAGGCTAAATATCAGAATGAAAATTATTACATGCATTAATAAAAAAAATTAAGATTTTTTTTTCTTATAATTTAAGTTTACAATTTAATTTCTCTTGTTTTTGAAAGTTATTTTGGAAGATAGTTTCTTTCTAAGAAGTTCTTAAAATATGAATTAGCGCTCGAAAATTTGGTTGCCATTAAGATTCCAGCCTTTGTTTTCCATTTTAAACTGGTAAGTTCTTATAAAACATTATGTTTTCTACAAAGAATCACACTCGTGACTTTAACAAATAAAAGGTCAGATATTTTTTTTCCAAACATGGGAGATGTATTTTTTCTGTTACAGATACGAACATGACTATCAAAAATATTTAGTAAAAAATTTCTTTCATAGATTTTCAGATTTTTTACATTTTGCAATGAAATATAAAAGACCTCATTTGCAATGAAAAGCAAGCAAGCTTTTATATTTCATTTTGCAATGAAATATAAAAAGATCTCAAAAACGTTTGACCCTGCAGGGAATCTCTGAAACTTTCCGCTATGATATATACTGATGTGTTTGTAAGCGTCTTGTGTTCAAAAATATAATTCTCTGCAAGGTTTTGAGTTTTGCGAGCTCGGTAATTGGAAAGACAGTTGACCGTTAGGTTATGTCTAAAACTTCTTGCTACTTTCGTGTTCAAAGCGTTTAAAAATATAAATATCAAAAAAAAATTATGTTTTTTTGAGCCCTCTGAGCTTAAATATATAATTGTGATACATTTTGAGCTCTTCAAGTTCAATATAAATTTGTTAAGAAAAGAAACGCAATTTTTGTAATTCTCAATCATGATATCTTTCAAACTACTTGTTCGATTTTGATCCGTTTTACGGCATTCGATTTGATTTTTTAAGCAGAGAAAAACGACGTAATCTGAAACATAAATCCATTAAGAAATTTGCAATTTATTTCGAAAAATAAAATCCCTTTTTTTTTATTTTTCATTAGCGTTATCTTTCAAACGAAAAAAACTAATTTTGATGCGGTTTGTATTGATTGACATTGTTTGTTAAAAAAAAGAGTTGGTTAGACTAGAATTTTTGTGTAAAGTAGTTATAAAAATATTCTAAACAAACACTTATTAGAAAAAATTATCAAACATTATCTCTTGAACAAATAAACCGATTTTCATGTATCAGATCAGTGTTGTTTTTAAAGAAAAACTGTTGGGTATATTTTAGAATTTATCGGTAGTGTAGTTTACAATATATTTGAAAAAAGTTATTTGAAATAATTTTGACCTAACTATATCATTAGAACAAATCTACCTATTTCTATACAACTAACGGCAATTGATAGTACTGTTCGCGAAAAAGACCTGGTTAGATTTTGGTGTCGGTTGGAAGAGTAGTGTAAAGTTATTTCAAAAAACTTTTTTCTGAAAATTTTATTTTTACGATCTCTCAAAATTTACCGAGCAAAATTAATTCAAATTTTCAGCAAATCTAAGTTTAGTAGACTCCTTACGAATGTAGTAAACTGCGTTTTGGATCGGTTAATCTAATCAGAAGTTATGAGAGGTTTACTTACCGACATACTCCCAAGCACACACATGCGCTCATATATGCGGGCACACATGTACACACACACACACACACACACACACACACACATAATGACATACAGACATCGCCCGGAAAACGGTCAAAGTAGTTTCGTAGGACCATAAAACGTTAAGATCTGATAATAACTCCATTTTTCAAAAATCGGACTGAAAACAGTATCTTCCCAATTTATGATAATTTTTCAATTGTTATAGCGTGGACTTAAAAAAAATGTTTAATTTAAGTAGAAAACCAGCTTTGATAGCCAACTTAATTATTAAGAAAACGAGCTGAATTTCTAGGAGAATTTTCATCGGTAATAACATAACTTTGTAATAAAATAACTTAATAACCGAACCGTTACTTCAATGACAAAGTAGCTTTTGAAAGGACACGAGACCTAAGAAAACATGTTTTAAACACCCTGATCTTACGTTGTTATAAGTATTTCATGCCCAATATTGCGTTGCAAAGGCTTCATGGAAGGCTAACGATCACTATTTCATGGCGCCGCCTAATATGGCTTGTCTTTTAATTCAATGCGTCCTAAGCAGCAGCATTTACAGAATATTCCATATCGTCAACATGAGGTTATTGACCTTTTATCTCCTTAGTTACGTTTTCGACGCCTAATCATAGCGAAGCATACTTACATACGAACCGTTTATAGTTAATTATTAGATAGATATAGTTCCTCTTTATCTGTCAAAGAAAGAATAATTGTTGAGGGTCACCTTTTACTGACAAAGCGATGCTGTCTTTATAAGTCAAGAAGCACTATTGTACAATGTAGATATAAAATCAATTAAGCTTTGTATATTCATTATAGAATTTTCTATTTTACGCTATTTTTTTTTAACGATGTATATAAAGTTCTGGCTCAGAATGGAATGACTCATTTGAAACAGCCGAAATTTTTCATTTTAGACATTCGTAGACATTTATTATCTCTGCTACTATATTTTGAGCTCAAACTTAATCGTGCTTATCTGAAATTCCATTTCGAATTTGCTTTTGTAGTCCTTATACGCTCGAGTAAGCAAAGCAATTCTAGAGCAAAGTCAATGAAACATACGTCGAAATCGTTAATTTTACAGAAGTTGCGAGCCCACATACGACGTGTTTACCCTCCCACCCACAGACACGTCTTAGACTAATAAACGCCGCCATATTGTAATCTGAAAAATTACTTACAGATGGGTATTTTAAAATCAGTTATATTTAGTTAAAATAATTAACTATCCAAATATAACATTTTCCAAGGAAAACTGTCAGATTCTGTTGTTTCAAAAAAAGATTGGTAAGGTTTTTTTTTGACGTGACAACGTCTTAAATTAGGTTGCGGCTGGGAGTCACTTTGAAAAAGTGTAACGCTCGGTAACGTAACGATGAGTCACCGAACGAGAGGCCCGCCGAATGCGTTCTCTCTCCCACTCAACTATGATCGGTCTGCCGCGCGCGCAGCACTAGAGAATTAGTGCATAGCTTGCAAATGTATTGCAAGTTATTGTATGTATATTTGTATATAAATACGTATGTATGTGTAAAGGTAAAATAAAATTTTGTTAATATGAAATTCAGTGCGAGATTCTTTGTATAAATTAATGTTTTAAATATAATTCTTTGTATAAATAAATGTTTTAAATTGTTACTATTATTTCATCCTTCTTCCTACTATACGAATGAATATTCACATTAAAATGATTTTACCATTCAAAGTCGTTGTCACGTAAAACTTTCGCCCGTATACCGACTTTACAGGCAACCAAATTTTTAATTTTTTTGTGAAGTGTTTTAAGGCACTCGGTGTATAACCATACAGCCAAATCATCATTCCTTTATAAGCCTTTTCATCTCATAATTTTTTTGTGCGCATGCGTTAGCATCAGCCATCTTTTTCGTACAGTTTTTGATAAGCAACCACGATAAAGTGCCCGTACATAAAAAATAAAAATAAAACAGTTTTTGTTGAAGCATTTTCACTGTAAAAAATTGAAAGAAAGAAAGTAATAAATCATATAATTGAAAAAAATTTTTATTTCAGTTTAATTATGTTTACTGTACGAAAAGGAATAACAAAACGGTGTTGTTATGGAGTATGTAAAAGTGATACACGGCTAAAATCATTCAAAGACAATACATATTATTTTATAATTTTTTTATATATTCTCTCGTCATTAAGATTTTATTTACAATAAAAAATACAAAAAATATTCAATACCTTAATTACATTTTTCTTATCAATAATGCCATATGTAATCTCAAAATATTAATAACTTATTTTTATGAGTCACATTCATGTTAAAAAAAAAACTGCATTTTTCAGTACTACAAATGACTTAATATTATTGATAAAGATAAAATTGTTAATATTACTTTTTTTTTATATAAATAGTAAGCAAATATTGATACCTAACCTCTCTATCAGCTCATTTTTTTTCTCTTTTTGTGGACGTCCATGACATTTTAGCCATCTTTTTAATTGCTCACAATTATGAGCTTCAATTGAGTCATAAATAAGTGAAGCACCATCAATGGTTTCTTCCAATAATTTATTTGATTGTGGTGATAGTATTCCTTTTCCAGCCATTGTTCATTAAAACTGTACGAATCTTTTGAATTCCCACGATTTCAGCATGGCGGCTACGCATACGCTCGTCTTCTGATGAAAAAGCCTATTGATAAAGTTAAAAGTAAACTGCTAGTTTGCTGTCAAAGGCGGTGTTACTGTTTCTATTATTAAAGTTTTTATATTGTGACTGGCAACGTTAATTATTTTCGACAGGTAATTAACAATATTTGATATAGGATATATCTAATGACAAACACAGCTTGTAAAACATTGTGCATATTAATTATACTCAAAATCTTATGACACGATTTAAAATTAATACCGTCTATAGCATGCAGTACATCCAGTGATCGTATCCGATATTTCTTTTTGGCCATAGCGCACAATACACATAATTAACAATTTCATCTCTGTGAACTGGATTACAAATGCGAAAGTATCTCTACGTTTTCACACTTAAGGCCCTATACCGATTTGTATGTAATTTTGCACGGAGTTAGTTTGATAACAAGGAATAAAGATAGGCTACATTTTATTTGTTTGTCCGTCTGTTTGTTTCTACGTCTTTACGTAGCACAACAATAGTCAAACTGTTAATAAAGTGCTAATAGAATACCCCGTTTTGTAATACATAAGCTAGTGTCTGCTTGTATTTCCGTGTGTTTGTCTACTTGTAACTTGACAATGACAACCAATTTTTATTGGCGTCATTTTTATGAACTTAGTGATTTATGTTATTAAAAAATCAGTGTTATTATTATCACACAGGGAAGGTTTACTTGTATTTATGGACAGCTACAGACGCGGACCGGGGCAGATGAGATAGACGGAGTATTCTAAGTACGAATGCTGGCCGCTAAAATCACAGTGGTCTGACAATCATAGCTAAAATTCAGATTCTATTCTATCTTCACTATTTAAGATTCTATTCTATTTTCACTAGTTCAGATTCTATTCTAGCTTTACTATTAGATCTTTACTATTTTCATAAATAATTATTGATAATGTAACTTGTTAACTTGATTATGTTATCGAGTTTGTTTATTTCTTGTCACATGTAAATAATATTTAAATTTGTTAGACTTTTATCACAAATATAAATACCATCAGTTGACATATATTTGGATGAATATCCAAAAGTTTTCGGAGGAAAACACACCTAATTTATTGACACCCATCCTTAGAACAAATCAATGTTTTCGGGTCCTTTTTTCACTGATAATAATGACGTGCATCGCAACGTAATTAAGCGATTTCTTCATGTACGTAAATGAAAATAATTAAATTATTTATTTCTTTTGGAATCAAAATTTTCATACATGAATTAAAAAAAAATAGTTGTATTAAATTCCAAGATAGGAATATGACAGGATATCCCGGGCTCATTTAATCTTACGCTTACTGTTTAAAGTAAAGAAAAAAATAAAAATTTACATAAACTAAATATGTGGCGCCATCTATTGGCATGAAAAGGTAACTCTTCGCATGCGCTTAAAAAATTCGAGCAAATGACATTTCTGGAATGTAATTCTTCAGTTTATTGTCTTTTTAATTAAAATCTAAGTAATTAAAATAGAATTTGAGTAAAACTGAAAGCGAAAATAACTCTAAAAATAATTTCATACATTTTTATTCAGTTTATTCGTAAAATCCAGTAATTTCAAAAATAGAAAACTCTCAAATCACATCTAGAACATTCGGAGTGACGATTCGAGAATCCCGCCAGTTAAGTATATAAGCAGGCACACTCGGCGCTGCGAGTCAATCTTCTTTTCAAACGCTTATAGTAAACATCGAGATATAAAGTGAAAGTAAAAGCTTTATACTGTCAATTGCTGAGTAAATTATTCAATAACGTTCTTTATTGTGATTCTAAGTGAGAGTAATTATTTTTATCATTGAGTAAAGCATCTAAGTAAGTGAATATTTGAGTTGTAAGTGAAACAAATGTCTGTGAGTGAAATACAGATCTGAGGGGCTCCTCCTCGAGCCAGAATCTATTCCTGTGAGTGAGCTTACATCCTGTGGGGCTCCTCTTCGAGCCAGAATCTATTCTTGTGAGTGAGTTTACATCCTATGGGGCTCCTCCTCGAGCCAGAATCTATTCTGTGAGTGAGTTTACATCCTGTGGGGCTCATCCTAGAGCCAGTATCAATCTTTTCTTGAGCAAATCAGCTATTGGTGACTTCTAGACGAGAAACTCACCGTATTCAAGGCCTGGTTTATCTTTTCACCTTGCAAGGTAGCGGGCAAGCTCCCTTGTGGTACACTCCTGAGAAAATCACCGTACCCAAGGCTTGGTTTACGGGTTCAACTTGTCTAGCACTTGCAAGTTCCCTTGAATACATTCTAGAAGTCTTCCTCTTTTACTTTTTCTATTCCTGTGAGTGAGTTTACATCCTGTGGGGCTCCTCCTCGAGCCAGAATCTATTCCTGTGAGTGAGTTTACATACTGTGGGGCTCATCCTAGAGCCACTATCAATCTTTTCTTGAGCAAATCAGCTATTGGTGACTTCTAGACGAGAAACTCACCGTATTCAAGGCCTGGTTTATCTTTTCACCTTGCAAGGTAGCGGGCAAGTTCCCTTGTGGTACACTCCTGAGAAAATCACCGTACCCAAAGCTTGGTTTACGGGTTCAACTTGTCTAGCACTTGCAAGTTCCCTTGAATACATTCTAGAAGTCTTCCTCTTTTACTTTTCAGCTTCTTTTCAGAGTCTAGTTGGGTTTCAGCTACGAGACACTTCACTGAATCCAGAGAGTATTACAACCACACGCAATTGAGTGTCCAGAGGGTTAACTTCAAGAGAGTATTATTGCTTCCAATGCCTATATTTTGTGATCATAAAGTGGCAATCGTATTTGTGCGTTCAAATCATTAACTTATAACTTTAATTTTGTAAATTGAGTTTGTGATAAATAAATCTAAGAAAAACGGACTCTCTACTTCTTATCTTTTAACACTTACCTTTATAGAGAGAAGTTTGACATTTGCCAAGAACACGTAGATGCAAAAGGCCCATAAACATTCACTTATTGAAAGAAACAACAAATTCACTTATTGATATATTGTGTTCATGTCCCTTTTAAATTGTTCACCATATTTATTTGATGTTTTAATATTAAGTTTAAATATATTTCGATTATATATTTCATTGATGGGTGTTCATATTTTTTTAAAAGCTCTACTGAAATCTTTGCAAAGACGTTTATACAAGTTCTTTGAGGTAAATATAAAATAATATTATGAATAATAAACAATATCAGAGATATTTTTAATACATAATTGTTATTATGTTCTGTTTATGTTATACAAATATGAGACAACAGCGGCATCTCGACGTGACAATCCGTAACGGCTGTAAATTTACGCACTTTAAAGATAAATTCACAGATAAAAAATAATTTTTACATTCTATATTTATACGTTATTTGCTCTACAAATTAATTACTCTGTTGAAAAGGAATGTTATAAACAGATTATTTGACTAGTAAGTAGATGATTTCATGAAATTTAAATAAAAATCCATATTTTTAGTTATGACCTGTGAAAAATATATTTATTAGAATTAAATGTTTTCGTAGATGTATAATCTACCACATAACACAATACAATTTCCAACGACACTTTTATTTTACACAATCTCTCTTTAATTAACACAATATTTTTATATAAAGACTGTGAAATAACGCGGGCCGCCAGTGCCCGCCATCGCATACGCGAAGTGGCTCGCTGGGCTAAAGCTAGCTGTCTTGTTTGTACTCGAAGGGTGATCACTTACGCTATCGTTTGTACTAAACCAATATGGCGACTTTCATCAATCTAGATTAACTAGGGTCTATGGTTGCGCCATCGCGTGATTCTACAATCATGCGCTACATCAATAAATTTGACAATGTATACTTGTGTAAATATTTACGAGATTGGTGTCCTTCCGATAAGGTTTGACCATATAGCTTGTATTTAAACAAACGGACTATTAAACGCGTGGAATGACATAAGTTTAGAAATGTAAAACCTTCCCTTAATTACGTAGGTATGTATTTATTCATTATAAATCGCAACGATTTCTTATCTAGGAATTGAACTATTATTCTTCTAATTTCCTGCGAATCCCTTCAACCGCGTCATTTATTGCGCACGCGAAATTTAACGAAAATTGCCCTGAATGATAAACTCTGTGTTTGTTAAATTATTAAGAACAGCTCCTCATTACAATGATAACGTTGTTTCTTAACCATAGACGAGCGCACGGTCAAACTAGCGCATGCGTATCGAATCGGCAATACCGTGGTAGACAAATTCATAACTCCATTTTAAAAGGAACAACGCCCGACTCATATTGGGCGGCTTGAGACAATATTTTACATTTG
Organism: Eumeta japonica; assembly: GCA_005406025.1. Classification (NCBI taxonomy): domain Eukaryota; kingdom Metazoa; phylum Arthropoda; class Insecta; order Lepidoptera; family Psychidae; genus Eumeta; species Eumeta japonica. Next base: position 162,112 of record BGZK01000504.1, read on the forward strand.
CCGCGTAATATATAAACAAGTTCCATTCCCGAGGGTTTCGTACCATTGCGCAATATCTTTTGTTTTGTTCAATTTGGGATTCACTGCTTATAGAATTCGCATTTAACAATAAAACCGTAATATTGTAGTGTTTAATCTTCATGAAGGTTTTTTTTTAAACATCCCAAAAACTGGCTAAAATGAAATTACTACGCGACAACATTTCATAGTAATTTTCAAACGAAGATTACGAAACGCAATGAGAAGTGAGTCAGCATTTGACCGAAAATACGTCCATAAACAATACAAGGAACTCATCAGATTCTCAGAACGGAAAGCGTTTCAAGTTCTCAGGAAACTGGAGGAAAAATTCACACTGGGGAAAAATTAACACTGGGGAAAAATCCGGCTGTTATTAAATTTATGGAATTTAACCAGAAAGCGACTAGGGATGGCCGGATAAGGTTTTTTTTCTTCACGATCGGACAATTGCTAAGACTCGAAAAAAAGAAAAGGTTTATTGTGTGAAGTACTTATAAGCAACATGTAGGTAAATACGAATCCTCTTCAGTCAGAGACATGCGTTGACCTCGTCTATAGTTATTACAAATACGCGGTATTGCGCAAGAAAACATAGCAATTCAAAGCATAACAGCCATAATTTTATGAATTTTATTGCAATCAACATATTTTTTTTTATGAGGTACAGTCGACGTCCGAATTATATTTAGCTTAATAACGTTCACGAAAACAACAAGGTTCACGTCCGATATATTAATATTTTAGCATACACATAATTATTTTGGTACGATTCTAAGGACCGGGCGTCGTATGATCGTCGACGTGTTGACGATATTAGCAGAGATCAAAAAGATCCGGCGACACGTAGTGCGAGTAAACAACGCGGGAAGCTGTTTAATTAACGTAACTTATGTGTTGTAAAGTCGCGGATTATTTTTTAATTTTTTTTCCTCAAAAACCGAGCATTTATCCAAATCGCCTTGTTGTTTATCGGTATGGCTGTCATAACGCTTTTATCGTAGATCTTTCGCACTAAAAAGCTTCATTAATCACAAAGACGAACATATTTAGAGTGTAATAATTTGAAAAAAAAAAATGAAGCTATAAGTCTTCATAAGAGAATAAGGATGAGTGTGAAACTTTTTGAATGTAGCAAAATACGCGGTCTCTTCCAGCTAAATTTTAACATCGTGAAATTCAACGCCAGATATATCTCGATTAACTTGACTCGCTAGTCACAGACTTCAGGCGAAGCAGGGATGAAGAGCTTGCTTCATACATTGAACATTTAAAACTTGCTCTTTCATAAACGTAAGAATTAACAAACGCTTACTAAAAAGGGGTATTATTATGTGTTACGGACAGCCGCGCAATTAATGTAAATTTAAAAATTGTATTGTGTCTTATACGGGCTTAAAAGTGTTTTATATTTGTGTGTGTTCTATGTATATTATTAAAGAGTTTTTGTTTATAGTTTTTTAATCACCCGGGTAGGGACTAGTTTTTAAGGAAAATATTTGTTTGTTTTTTATTAGAATTTTGTATTGATAATTAAAACATCTGAAATGTAATGTGCGTGTGAGTTGCATACGAAATCGTGCTTTGGTGGGGAGGACCAATGATAGGCCTTAAAAAAGCGGCCGTCGTTACGGCACGGCCGCCAATCGGTGTCTCTAGCGCTAGTGGCGCCAATGCATTTCTGACAATGCATATGTAAATTAAGTGCATGGCCACGCCTCCCCCAATTAAAATGTATGCAACTCACATGTGCAACGGATGCACCACCTATAAAATACGGTGGGAGTGGTGCATCCGACACAGTTGCTAGCCAACCGTCACCTTGTAAAGCTCGGCTTAATAAAGTCTGAAAGAAAGAAAACGCTGTCCATTATTGACCACGCCGCCACACTGCAAGAAATCCGCCGACCAAAGAAAGAAGCGTGCGCATCGTGAAGAGAGGCAATCCGGGGTGCGGGCTTACGCGGCGATAGCCGAAATCGCCGTTACATTATGCAATCTCTGAATATTTAGAAGAGAAATATCCAGGGGCATAACTAGTTCAACTTCCTACCGGGCTGCTTCGTTCTATAATTATTTTGTATCTAATATGCTTTCTTTTGATAAAAATTAAAAAAGAGCTACAGTTAAGTTTCTTGCTAGTTCTTCACAAGGGAAAACGGATTTCCGAACCCAGTGCTAAAGAGCAAATTGGTAAAATATAATGACGTATTAATTATTTTACAATGACCTAAAAAATAAATATATTTTGAATTCGATTATTGGTCGTCGTGATAAGAAGTTCATTAATTTTTTATGCGTACATTTGATAAGAGAAGAACTTTATTGATTGAGGTTCCTTAAACCATTCAGTTTTCCGAAGGACTTTTTTGTCCAGTGGCTCATGATGTACCCTTCGAGGATTCGAAGCGCCGATCAGTAACCTTCTAATTGCTTTACGTGACTAGTCACAACATAAGCTTATCTTAGCATCGATATTTACGCCGGCTTTGTCTAGATGACGCTTGCATTCCGTGCTTTGTCCCTTCACCAACCCAATATGAAGGGCAGCGTATTACGTTCCGTTTCACGTTGTCCTCTCAAGGCGTCAAACTCGACCGTACTGGATCCAATTTATATACGTCTACGCCGATAGAATTACCATGTTCGTTACATCCATCGTAGAATTGTACGAATACGTTTGTGGTATATCATGAAATTAGTCTACTCTTAAGTAAACTAGTCTAGAAACCAGAGGCGGATTAAACGTTGAGAGCGCCGTAGGCAAGTATTTCATCGGCGCCCCCTATATTATAAATAACTAGTACTAGTAGTAGTAATAATTTAATGACCATAGTTGGCGTTAGTACATGTGTGGTAGAGGTTACTCCAATTTGGAGTTGGCATTTCTTTAGTCTAACTTGTAGTAACCTCAACTACAGCTACTCTTGCAGTGTCTACAATTTCCATGTATACAATCACGAGCCTCAATTTTCGAGCATATTACTGAAATATACAAAAAATTTTATAGCATTTGCGCTGGTAACATTCTTGCAATTACATAGTACAAACCCTAGACGTTTGAAACATATGACAATGAGTGAGTGAGTGAATATAACTATGTCAATTAAGTTGTGAATCGAATACAAGTCGTATTTTACCAACTTCAATAAGAGATCATGTACCATCGACAAAGTTGTTTATAGGTGTATGTCTTAGTCAGTCCCATCCATTAATATTATCTTTTGTTATAAATTTAAAGAAATTGAGGTTATACGCAAAAATAATAGTTTTTATTGTATAAGTAGGTTCTTACCTGCTGACACAATTAATTTTATTCTATATAAAATTAATTCGTTCAATTTTTACAAATATATATATTAGTACGAATGTTTTTTTCTTGTCATTCGTGCATTTATATAAGTCTGTAAGTACGTTATGAGTAATATGAAAAAAAAAAGATTTTTGTTTAATATCTTCTAAACCGTTCAGAGTTCAATAACGCCAAGCAATAGGGCTCACCTTTAGGCCAAATGAAGATATTTAAAAAAAGATACAACTCATTTCATTGTCTATATTTTTCTTAATCGATGGAATAAACAGACGGACAGACTAAGGACAGCACTAAATATTTTTTTATAATTTCATTTTTTTTTACATACATTATATTAATAATTAAAAAAACAGTCTAAAAACATATTTGAAGTTCCTAGATGTAAATTCATTCATTTTTCTATGACTTTTTCATTTAATTTCGGGTATTTCAACAATTTTATGTTGTGAAGTTGTCACGCCGCGGCCTGTCGAGAGTAGAGCACACCCACACGCTTACGCGTTGTGCAAAACATGTTGTGTCAAATAACGTACTATTAATCAAACCAAGTTTATTTCGTAAAGTCAATTATATACAAACAGCGATGCACAAACTGACACAGACGTAAGAGACAATAGGTAGAAACGACAAGCAAAGGCGAGCACGTGCCGCCCGTCCAGCCGGTCGGGAATAATTACAGGGCGTAAATTTATTTCGATGCCGAAGAAGGCGAGACCCGTCTAGTAGACCACAGACGCGCTATTCTGTCAGGCGTCGTACGATCGGAAGCGTTACGTCAGCTTTACCTTATCTATGGCGCGCGAGGTGAAAACGATCGCATTTGACACGGCCGTTTGTTTATGACGCTATAAGCTAGCGACGCTAACAAATGTATTGGTTTTTGTTTAGTTATCGAAAACTTAGCTAAAATTAGGGTAGGTATTGTCTTCGATATTTTCGAAAGTCGTCGCCGTTTCGCTCTAGGAAGCTTTTCCGGCCATTTTCGAAGGGTTGCCCGTATGTGTTTGTATGTATATGTGCGAATGCATGTGTGAATGTGTGTATGTAAACTTTGAATATCTTTTATAGGAACATATATCGATTGGGATCGGGATTGCAATTCAAAGGAACTTGAATAGATTTAGATTTCCTTAAAATTTGATATCTAGACTGATATCAAATTTTAAGGAAATCTATTTAAATAGATCTTATTTATAACGTACTTTAACGTACTTAGGGTTCCGTACTACGGAAATTAAAAAAAAAAACTGAACCTTTATAAGATCACTCGTGTATTTGTCTGTCTGTCAGCCAATTTGCTTTAAATCTACTGGACCGATTAAATTTACATGTGGTACACACGTATATGTCTGTGATTCAAATACGAATATGTAATGTAAATAACGAATTATAAATATGAAGGTCACTTTTGGGAGGTTACATTACAAAACAAAAACACTTTCCGAACTGTACTATGTTATCTATTAAATGCGCTTATTGTGAGAGTTTCGTATACATACATATATATAGCACATTTATTTTATTTTCAGATGTCGAATGAATTCTAGTTTTTCTACTGTCCCGTAATACATTCATAACTATCATCATGATTGTAATAGAATTGACATTAGTGGAAAAAAAACCAAAAATAGGTCACGCATATTAAATGATTCCTATTTCGATAAAAATATTCAAGCTCGACCAAAAATAAGAGAGAAAATTTTCCGGTTTTTCCCAACTGCTTCTACCGGTGCTCGCTTAGCTTAATCTGCGATTTTGTCGTATCCGGATACGAACGAGACAGAAATGTCGTACGTTTTGAAACCATGTAACTGTAAATTATTAAAAAAACCGTATACCAAGGCTGAAACGCAACGCGGTAAAAGCGAAACTTTACACTGCCTGCCAGCTCCGAGTTGAAATACGCCATCAGCATCTTGTACCAGCCGGAGTAAACGCTAGTCATCCGCTGAATGAATTTTGGGTCAAATTGTGAAATCCTTTTTCAAATAGACATACCGGTCATATAATTAATCATGACGCATGATTAACTATATGACCGGAAATGAACTACTGGTATTAAATCATAATATGCCATTATCATCTGAACCCATTTCTTAAGCATCGACTATAGAGTAATATAATTCATAGAGTAGGAAATGATGATAAGAACCTAGCATTAAGCGGTCACTACGTGACCTTCGAGATGAAAATGAAAATTGAAAAAACTGTTTTCATCAGTGTAATTTCCTTTTTTTTATTAATTTTGGACGATTTTATTTGTCTGTATATATTTTTTCAACTTAATTCAATTATAATAATCGACATTTGACTTTCAACCACATTCATGAAGACGTATTAAAATAAATAAATTCCAGCGCTAAATAGAACCACTCCGAACGCAATTAATTAACTATCTCCGGAAAATGCATAAAATCATGAAAACGCAAAGATTCAATTCAAGAGCTTTCCAATGATATCAAATCCATAGATATAATAAAACAGTTGAATCCGCTGTGACTGTACATTGAAGGTATGCATGAAAAATGGAGAGGGAACGACAAATGACAATTTTTAGATATTTTGTCTGTCTGTCTGTTCGCACACATTTCTGAAATGACCGAACGGAGTATAAAATTATTTTCATGGGTAGATAGAATTTGGCTTCGAGTAGAATATTAGGCTTTATTTCATTTAAATTGGATATCCGTGTAAAGTTCTAGAGCTTGGGAAGTTATAAGACTAATAAAATTGCTAAAAATAGACAGAATCCTACACTCGACCGAGTTACGATAAAAGCTTTATGAGGCAGATCGGATTACACGCGAGCGGTAAGCTAGTTCAATTATAAAAACTCATATCATATAAAAATATTATAGACAAATTGACCCTAATTTTCTTAATTATGTATATTATTAAGATGTTCAGAAATGTATTAAAAATGCGATAATTACTAATATTATAGCCTTATGTGTGAAATAATACGATTACGTTTAAAAAAATATTTGCGTAGAATGTTAATTGAAGTGAAAATACTGTAGGCGTGCTAGGCGAAAAAATTTGGTTACTTTATACGTTACGCGCATGAAGGTATGAGCATGGATATATATGTTTTACGAGTATATCTCAATTCGTAAGTTTATACTTATATATACGTTCCTGTTTTTCAGAAGGATGGGCAGAGACAATAGATTTGCATACGGTACAATCTTTGCATATGTCGCTTGCTTCATTGACATCCATCGATTGTTTCATACAAGCTTGTCAGTTTCGGGTGTTTAAAATGTGGGTCATTTTAATATGCTACCATTTTGATTGGTGGTCTATTAAAAAAAGGGCCAAACACCAGAAAAAGGGAAATTTTTTTCTGTTATGCTTTGCTCAAAAAAGACTTGCTCTGTACACACCATCCTTTTCTAAATGTTACTTGTAGATCATAGTTTCATATAATTATTTTCGTACGACATAAGCGACCCATTAGCGCGACTTAACACGCTCGGACCTCGCGTAGCTCGTAGAAGTATGTTTAAAGAAATTTGATCTTAAATCTCGCTCGTCAATTCGTCTATGAAAAAATTTTAATAAGGTCCCTGTAGATATACCAGCTTTATCCTTGTATAAATCCAAGGGCATTATTTAATCAATACTCATTAAAATGGGTATTATACGATTTTAGAACTTATAGAAAACGAATATGCATGAGCATAACCAGTTCGACTTCTTAATGGGGTGTTTCATTCACCAATAGTTTTGTATTTATGTTGGCTAAGTATGATTAAATTAGAAAAATAGTTGATGGAAAACTTGTCCTCCGAACGGGTGATAAAAGTGGCAAAATGTAGATTCCCAAAAAATTATGACGGATTTCAAGCGTTATTTTATAAAACTAATTTTCAACTTCGCAATAAAGATATTTTGAAGTTGAAAATTTGACTGTGCATTCAGTTTGCCAACGGCGCTGAACAGATGAAGGGCGGCGATTTGCTCAACTCTGCCGTTAGTCTTACCGTTTATAAATTTCCGGCAGGGTAACGGCTTTGTACTAGCATTCATGTAATTTGCTACCTTTCCAGCATCTACTAAAAAGTCAGTACAGCAAACTTGTCATTATATTCCCCCCAACCCACAGCATCTCCAACGAGTTCCTATCATATTTGGCAGCTATTGCAGCTTTCATATGCTTTATTGATTAATTCTCATCGTCATTTATATACTCGGTTGCAGTAACATCGTAATTTATAACAATATACTTACCATATATATCGTCACATACAACAATACTTTCGAAGCGATTCCTCCAACATTCTTTCACGTGGTTTTCTACATGTAGTAAATATGTGTTATCGTCTACAATCATATTTAAACACGATGTTTTTCGAATTATTCAGTATGAAATTATTATGAATTTTCAATCATGTTTCTAAAAATTTATATTAGTAAAACAGTTATGTTCTTTACATAAAAAAGTGTGTATGATTTACTCATTTTTTAGTTAACATTTGCAATTATTCTAACTGTTATAAACATTGCTATAAACATTCAATGACTATCACTATAAAGAAAAATGCGTCAGGAAAAACATACTCGTCCATCAAAATCAGTACTCTCTCTCTCTGGGAAAATATTATTTTATTAATCTTCTAAAATAGAATTGAGTATGCTAAAGATATACTCGTTTATTTTTAATCTCTTCTCGTAGCTTCAATCAAGAACCAAGCGCTTCACTATGTATCTATATAATACTTGTTGTAGATTCAATACCTAAATCTGAAAGTAGGCATATATTTTTTCACATTTTTATTTCGTATAAAGCCAGTTCGAGAAACCCTAACGATGTTCGTGCAAAGTCCTGAATTCTAGATTATAATAGAAGAAAAAAATTTCAGGTCGTTCGCCTTCAGTGATCCAGAAAATCGTATGCTAATACATTAATGTAAAGTCAATCAGCCGGCGGGGCGAAGTAACGCGAAAGGCTAAAATAAATCAAATCAAAAATATTTTTATATCGTAGGTATGGAAATAATGCTTAAAATGCGTCATAAACAACTGTTTTCGACATTAAAATTACCACCCATTCCAAATGCTGATTCACCTTGAGAAGAATAGGCAAGAAACTCAAGATTTGCTATTTTTTACTCATTACAAAATATTGAATAATTAATAATTAGTAATAACATCAAGCAACCTGATAGCACCTCAATCATATAGATTTTTTCATTAATATGCTCAGAAATGGTATAATAGCCCTTGCCATATAAATTTCTTTTAACAAAACGTTTAAATTCTTAAATGGCATATTTTAAATTTCAGCTGGGATCTTATTATAAAAGCGCACACATTGCCCCTTAAATGATTTATTAACGTTGCTTAGATGGGTTTTATTAGCAGTAAAATCGCTCTTATGCCTAGTGTTAATGTTATGGATGTCGCTCCTTCTTCGGAATGATTCTATATGTTTCTTAATATATATCAGGTTTTCCTATATGTATTGTGATGCTAAAGTTAAAATATTCATTTCCATAAAATTTTCTCGGAGATATGCCATTGGCCTCAAATCATAAACAGCACGAATAGCTTGTTTCTGTAGTACGAAAATTATGTTAACATCGGCTACATGACCCCATAACAAAATTACATAGATCATAAGATTATGAGAAAAACTGAAACTAGTCTCGCGGTGATTTCACCTGTAATTCACTACATATTATTTTCACTACATATGCTTCAGAACGGAGCCTTTTCGACAATCTGGTAATATGAGAATTCCAACGCAATTTAGCATCTAAAGTGAAACTAAGGAATAAGGTCATGTTCACAAAATCCAGTATCTCGTTTTTGGCCATTACGTTGCCGTTGACCGGTTTAGCACTAAAATCTATTGAATAAGCTCAACACCGGCTTCAGTTATTGAGCGATTCTTTGTGAATCCGAATTGTTTAGCATTCATCTAGTTATTATTATTAAAATACCGCAATAATTGATTTAAAATAAGCTTTTCAAACATTTTCCTGAGTGTCGGTAGTATTGATATATGTCTAAAGTTAGAAGGATCATTGACAAATATCAACGTTTCGCTTCAACAGAGATTCAGCGCGACTGGACGCTGATTATAGATAGTGTGTTGTTGAAACTGCAAATAATTTTTCAAAAGCAAAAGCATTTTTTTTGCCTTGGTTTAAAATTTTGTCATCAATTTTAATAGAAATTCTGTATGATGGTGTGCGTGTTTTCCAGTTTCATTGATTATATTCCAAGTAGTTTTTTCTTGTATCAGCGCCATTTTTTTTTTATTACTGACTTCTATTTTATTAGTAGAAGCGACAATCGGGGCGCACGAACGCAGCGCCGGTCGCCGGCCGTCGTGGCTCTAACGCACGCCGCACATGATGATATGTTTACGCTATCCATATACATGTTTACACAATAGACTTGTATCTCGCGTTATCTCCGTGCCCTAAGCACGTCCATTCATGTCATTTCAATCGTGTAAACGCGGCGATAGAGCGAGAGTAGCGGCGTCGTTAAAAAAATAACACTTTGAAACTTTATTTAAGTATTTTTTTTTTATCTCCATTCCGAGGGCGATCGTCGACCGTCCTGACGTTTTTCTGGGATTGTTGAAAAGCACGCAGACGAATAGAATGGATTCTAAAAATTCAAGCGATTGATATATGTGAACGGATGTCCTATTTAAGTATAACATGAGAAGCATAAACATCATCACTTTTGTGAAAAAAATCTGGAAATCGTTGGACACTGCATCCCAAAAACTTACCGCTGTGATATTTATCGATGTGTCTTTGAGCTTCTCTAGTCAGAAATATTGTCTATTGAGTTCAAAAATTTAAAAGACGGTTGACCCTGCAGGCTGCCCCTGACACTTCTTACTACTGTTGAGCTCAAAGTGTTGAAAAATAAAGAAACAGTAACTATTGTGCTCATCACGCTCTAAAGATCGATTTTATCAAGCTCTCCGAACTCAAAAATATAGTTCCAATACGTTTTGAGATTTTCGAGTTCAAAAATTTATATTCACTTAAAAAATTTTTTTTTATTATTTTTTCAAATACGATATATTTCGAACGCGTTGTTCCATTTTGATCGGTATCCGACGCAGTTTTTTAAACAGAAAAAGGTGACCAAGTACTCAGTATTAGTCCAAAAATTTCACATTTTATTTTGTAGAATTCCTTTTTTTCAATTTTCTGTTAAGGATGTCTCTCGAACGAATCAACCGATTTTGATGCATTTACCAATGATCGACGTCGCTTTTTAAGAAAAACAACTGAATAGAATTTGGAATCTATCGGTATAGCAATTTACAAAGAGATGTAAAAAAAAAAATTCTTTTTCAAATTTTTTTTCCAACGATATGTCTTAGACAGATCACACCATTTTTTTATGAAGTTTACTGCAGTCGATGCAATTGTTTAGGAAACTATTTAAAAAAAATCATTTTACCGAAAATTTTACTTTCAAGAGTCTTCAAAATGTACGTGGCGGAATTAGTTCAACGTTTCAGGACTCGTTATCACACTTACCCATGCACCAACACACGCGCGCGCGCACGCACGCATTCACACACGCACACACACACACATCACACGAAAAATGGTCGAAATATTATAAATTTCTAGGACCATGAAATGTCAACATCTGATGAAAAGTTGATAATCGAAAATCGAACTGAAAACAGTAACTTTCCTATTTCATAAAAAAAAATGTCAAATTTCATAGCGAAAACTTGAATATACTGACAGTTCAATAAATACAACGAACTTAATGTGAATGATATCGTATCGTTCATATTAAGTTCGTTGTATTTATTGAACTGTCAGTATATTTAAGTTTTCGCTACGAAAATTGAAGTAAAAGAAACTTTGCTTCTGCCCTATTTCTAGAAGTATAATTTAGAGTAATTAAAATTATCGTCACTTATTATTTATCTGACAAGAATACGATTCTAATTCATTTTAATAGGACGGCGAGATTATCTCGTGTAGTAATCACCGCGTTTGTGTCTGACGAAGGCGTAGTAGAGCTCTCGGAAAAGCGAAGTGGAAATGGACGAGAGGCTGAAAGGAGGGGAAAGGTAGCGAGGGCTGGCGACGCGGTAAAAAATAACTGTAATATTTTATTTGCGACGTTTTAAATGAATACGATGTATGTTATCGGATTTCATTTAAAAAAAATGTAATAAAAATAGTTACTTCTTTTTTCGTTTTCACTTGCATGCAGGTGGATAACAGAAAAAAAAACTCTTGGTTAATTTGTAAGCCAAAAATGCAGAAGTGTGTAAGTTGATTATTATTAATCAAATATTAAATCATACATTAATTACTATCTGTGGAATCACTTTTTGATCCGTCGTGTTTTTTTGATTTCTATTTGAAATCATCAATGAAATTATAACTTAGGAACTACCGTGTTTTAATTTTATAAATTGTTTAACAGTAAAATATGTATATTAAAAAAAATAATGCTGATCTACTGGATATTATTGCGCCAGAGATGATTGCTCTTGGTGACAATTCAGGTGTCACAATTATTTGAATTTAATATGATAGCATTAGGGACCACATCAAGGTACAACACTGACGTTCAAATGAAAATATAGCTCGCTTTCTGTATATACAGATACGTGGAGCGCATTATAAGTTTCTGGACTGGCCACTTACACAGACAATATTTAAAAAGTAATTATCACATTTGAAAATAGAATTCTTTGGTTGTAGAATACAGTTTGCTTTATCTAACTGTCAATTTTTTTCACATTGTGGCGTCATTTTAAATAACAGGTGTCTTTATCACTATGGATTTAAGTTGTGAAAATTTTCATAGAATGATTTTCTGCGATTTTAAGTGTAATTTTACAGCTCAGCGGAGCCTCGCTCTGCTAGGAATTGCTTTTGACGATGAAGCATCATGCAAGACGACTATATAACTGGCTTGCAGAATTCGGTCATGTCAATCTCAGTGACGTATTTCGGGATGGTCACCCGAACAACAAGAAATCGATCCTATGCCCAGTACGATTGAAACAAACAAGCATGTAACCCACCATGAAATTCGGGCATCCGTAGACATAGGCATAATTCAAATACAATCAATTTTACACGAACACATGGGTATGAAAAAGCTCTGCTCGCGGTGGATCCCACACGGACTGACAGAGGCTAAAAAACGGACCGCATCACTTTGTGCCGTGCTCACCGGATTCAAGGATTGAGCGCCAAATTTGGTGTGGAACATAGTAACAGGTGACGAAATATGGATCTATTTCTACGACCCCAAAACAAAGCAGTAATCGACCGTATGGGTATATAGAGATGAACCGAAACCGACTAAAGTGGCGCGCGAGCGAACTGCCTCTAAGAGGATGATTGCTTTTTTAAAAATAAAACTAGACAAGTGGCTATTGTAGTTTTGGAGAATTGTCGTACCGTAAATGGTGATTGGTACACGACCACTTGTTTGCCGGAAGTTATTGACGAATTCTATAAAAATAACCGTAAACGTCGTATCATGTTGCACCACGACAGTATTAGTTCTCAGGCGGCCGAACAGACAAACAAATTGTTGAAGGTGAAAAAAAAAATAGAACTTATGAGCAATCCAGCATACCGTCCCGACCTGGCACCTTATGACTTTTTTTATTTGCAAAAATTAAAAACCAATTATGCGGTCAACGATTTTCATCACCATAAAAGACTGTTGAAGAGTATGAAAAACATGTTTCCATGGTCATCAGGGAGGAATGGCATAATTGTTTTTAAAATTGGTTTATTTGTATAAAAAAGTGTATTTGTACTAACGGAGAATATTATGAGAAACATTAAATCATTTTTGTCCATTCATAGTATTTTGATCTTATTCATTCTAAAAATTTTCAGTGCACCGTACGTATAATTGGCATTTAGAAGTAACACTGCAAACGTGGAACTCTAATAAACAAAACAATCTGTAAATAAAATGCGTACCATAAATTTATTTCTATTCTATTATTTATTTTATATTTTGCACACGCAACAAGAATAGAGTAGATATCGTGACTGTTTCCCTTCACCCTCAGAACGTGGTAATTTCGAAGTTATTCAGACATGTTTAAATTGATTAGAAGAAAATAAAATAAAACTAGAACCAATAAGCAAATATTATCGGATGTACATTTTAGTGGTCGACACGTTGCAATATGTTTGTCTAGTTGTGATTTGTGAACGCTACTATATTACGCCCACCTCACGAAATTATAATGACGACTAACCAATACACAACATAGCCGATTGGCAACCCTAGCGGACGACGCCACGGTCGCTTAAATACCGCGACGCCGCGCCGGCCGTATCACACACGACTCCGCCGCGACACCGACGCTGCGTCTTCAACGCTCCGAAGTCAGCTGCAAATTCACGCTCCACGCAACGTACGCGGACAGGGACGACGATGGGTAAACAGGTCGCGTGTTTGGTGCTGGCGCTCTGCTCGCTCGGCGCCCTCGGCGCCGCCATGACCACCAGGAACAGGGTGAGTCTTTGCGTGTCGATGCTTAATCCTATTTTAGTGTCGTTTACGTCGAATATAATTGATGTGCTCGAAAGTAATCGCGCCGATATTATGATATGTCGTCGTTTATAGATAAATTGTAATGCGTAATTTAGGAACAGGAAATACGGCGTCAACAAAAAAAAAATGCAAAATATTTAAAGTTTTCTCCGTATGTTCGTAAATTAAATAAATTGGTAATTGTTTTTGCAAACAGTCTCAATTAAAAACACACTTTTTTATAAATACGTCATTTAGAAAATTCTTTTGATGATGTTGCAATTCTAAAATGAAATTTAATGTGATTGTATTTATAGGAAATATAATATTTGTAAAGTATAATTAATGTGAAATTATGTTTGTTTGAATATTTGTCCGTCCATTATGCTCGAAGCGCGCAATGGGTGATTTAAACCTCGATCTTATCATACACAGAGGTAGATTATCTCCTAAAATAGGTCGTAGGATACCTATTTATTACTCAAGAAAAAAAAACTATAGTTGCCAGAAAAGTGGTAACTGGTAATCGCGTGCCAGAAAAGCGGTAACTGGTAATGGAAAATTAAATAATAATGCTGAACAAACATTGCCAATTTTTTATTTGCGCCCAGCGAAGCGACCGGAAAACGGCTAGTAGATAATAAAATTGGAAGTGCGTCTGACGTAACATTCCCTAAACAAAAATCAAACGCCGCCATAGAGGCGACGATGTGTCAGATTGCAAAACGAAACATAGACTCATTTTTTGTGTTGATCGATTTTTTCCTGTTTCAATAATACGCAACAATAATTGCAACATGTTATGAATAACAATTGGGCACCGGAAGTTAGCGCACAAAGAAATTATCTTTCATTATTTAATATTCGACTCCTCAGTGTTTGACAAAAGCATGCTTTCAAAATACTACTATTACCTAGTTAAAAAAGATCCGAGGTAAGTCTATATTTTCAAAAAATGGGATTTTCCAATTTCATCCATATTATAATTGTTTCAAATACACAGTAAGTGTTTACTAAAATGCTGCAACTTTTTCCGTATCCGACTCAATCATTTCTGTTGATATTCATTACAATGTAAACCGTTTATGTCTGTACATCGAATAATCGAATAAAAGATATGATATTTGTATATGTACGGGCAAGTATGAATTACGTACGTGTTTTTGGTAAAACCCTTTTCTACTTATCGACTCACTGGCACGCTTTCATAGGTCTCCCTCGAAGAATGTTCCGTCTAGACTATTACCTACTGCGCCATTTGAATCGTGTTTTTTTTTTTCATTTTTTTAACTTCTAGTTTTCGCACTGTATTGTGCTCCAGAAATGATTATCCTTGAGTATAATGAGCGGAATTAGTGTATGAGCATGAAATTTATAACTAAATTTAGGTTAAGTTTAGGCTTATCGTAAATTTTAAAGTTTAATTTGTCATTAAAAACCAATTTGAAGATTTTTCATAAAATGCTTTTTTTTTCATATGCTTACTGTTGAAGTAAATTGAAAGAATATTGAATTTTTAAAGGTTTATTTTATTTTTCGACACAATATTGCTTTTGATGTAACTTAAGGAAAGTGAAGTTCGTTTAGAAAATAAAATTTACCAGTAGAAAAAATTGTCAAAGCAACAACATAGCTATATATTTGATAGACAGGGTCTTAATAGAAAATTACATTCTTACACAATAACGGCATATATTGTAATAATTTAACAGTAAAAAAACAAGTAATGTCTAACTTTGTTTAAAACAACTTGTATTTTATATCAATAATACAAAGAAGAACTTTGTATCAATAAGTACGTACATAAGTTAAAAAATATATTTTAAAACAGGTTATTAATATTTAACTAAAATATATTTTTAACGTCAAGTTTCTAACAGTAAGTAATCCCTTGCAATCAAATACATTCGGTATATATATATATAAAGATTCATCAACTTTATGATGCGTCGATTGCCAAGAGTTAGTTTCAAAATAATTTACCATTGCAACTAAGATATTCGGGGAATATCCAAGAATTTTTTTTCCGTCGCAAAATTACATTCACATTTTTCATATCATGATAGGGTTATCACCAGTAATGATTTTTTTTTTGTAAACATTTAATTTTGCATTTTTCACAAACTAAATTTTGAGGCATCTTCTTTTCTAACAACTTAAACTTAATATCCAGGCTTCTACAAATCACATACAAGCCTAACAAATATTATGCGCAGATTTTAGAACTTTTTTTTATTTAATAATGTCGCGGCTGTTTGCCAGAAGGGTAAGCACAGCCCACAGATTTCCACCTCGTACTATCCCTGTATACCTACCTCTCTTGCTTCGCTGACCATACATCGTTTGTTGCCAACTCGACGGTTTCCGGTGTTTAAAGTTTGGTTCTTCTTTGATTTACCACCAATTTGGTCGGCATCAGATTCTCTAGAGCGATCCTTGCCGGCTGTTCACTGCTCTAATCTAATTTCTCGCACATTACTATACATAAAAATATTCACTTTCTTCATCTGTCGTAACTTACAAGTAAATATCTTTTCACATAAGTCATATGTTTCTTCGAATTTCCATTTGTGAAACTGAAAATCTACTCATGGCTCGTGGTCAACAAGTTTGTCATAAAAATGAGTATTTAACAAACATGTTCGTTTTGTGATGTCTCCATTGAGCGACTCCTGTCGCCTCGCCAACCTTTTGTCCGCAAACACAGTTCCTGATATTTTTAGACACCATAGGCCGGACGAAATGTGTCTTTGTCGAACGGGCGACAATATCGGATTTCATGAAAATCGAATAAATAACTTATATTTCTCTGACGCACGAAGAAAGAAAATTGGATAATCCTCTTAGAATATCGCGAGTTACCTTTTAGTTTTCCGATCTGTGCTATCCACTCAAAAGAGACAGCTTTATTGCATACTATGCAACCTGCGAGTAAGTGCATGCGGGTTTGCCAGTCGAATTCGTATAAACCGGCGGTCGCATTGCAGATTTGTGTTATTTACGCGACCCGTTTGGAACCCGTTTCGACTTACATATTTCTGGATATACAATAGAAGTCTAGATCTATTTGCGAGATTTTAAAACGGAATCGCGGACCGGTCTCGAATTTTTATTCGGCTAGGTACCCATTCGATGGGTTATTACGCGAGGCTAATAATTTTCGTTTACCTGCAGTGCATCTACAAAATTTAAATTCTCAAGTCGGCCAGCGTTTCGAATGTATGCACTTAATAATGCTATTACGGGGAGTTAGCTTCAAGTATTCTACAAAATTTTCAGACTTTACTTACACTTTGTACGACCCACGTAACACCCCTCCGAGGCTCGGCTCTCCTCTATAAGAATTACAGGGCGTAGACCTCGGGCCGCAACCAAACACATAAACTTCGGTGGCTCCGCACGTCCTCGAAGGCTGTGTTGCGCTTTTACTGCTGAAACTAAAGTGTCATTAAATGATATTTTCAACGTGTATATAAATAAAAAGACGATCGGCGGGTGTGAGCCAACGGGACTAGCACTGCTCGAAAATAAATCTTCCTTACGATTAAGTAATTACTTTGGAAGAGTAATTGAGGTCGGTCTATGGTGGGGCCCTGTCTCTATGGAATGAAAATACCATTTTTGGTAATATTTGTGAGTACTTAGGATGTTGGTAAGTATTTTTGTTGATTATCGAAGCTCTCTATACTCGTAGGACATCTGTATGCAGCATACTCGTGACTCTAGGACCCTAAAACTAGTAGCTCCTGAATATACAATACCATGTTAGAGCAAGTTTAGGGTTTGGGAAACACTGATGATATTTTTTAAAACATCTTCAAAGATATGTGTAGTTTTATTTTCTACTATATATTTAAGAACAAATGCCTAAACATAAATCGTATGTAGTACCTATATCTATAAAGTCAGTTTACTGCCCTCTATGCTCCGATGCTTTAGCGATAATATCTGAGAAAAGTATAATAATTAATTAACATTTAAAAATTGGTTCGTTTTCTATATAGCGACTAAAATATATAAATGGGTAATATTTATGAATAATTGGGGGACATAAAAAATATTTTTGTGTGTCCCTTGCGGTGATCGGCGAGTTTATAATTTTTGCAGTGGTTATGTGACTGGTGTGAACCTGATGATAAAGTAAAAATTGAAGCGAGGAGATTTAATATATTTACGATTGAGATATTAAAATTTAACACCAAAATAAGAGTTGATTAGGAGATGGAATGCTAAAAACATTTATTCTATTTCGTAGAGTCGGGTGTCAAACTAAATCTTGCTCTAAAAACACTGACTCATATACGTACACATCATCAATTTTGAGTAATCCTTTTGTCATATTGGTCGAGATACATTCGATTCGAAATACTGAGTAAAATTTAGGCATGCCGGTAAGAGACACATGTTTGTATTCATTTTACTAATTATTTATTGCGACAATGTTTTCAGACATCCTATGTTTTCAAAGATCCTATACGACGGAATACAATTTCATTGTGTTTAAATACAATTTTTTTCAATAAAATTATTTATATAACGTAAACGAAATAGGTAATTTTCTTTCAGTCAACAACAACCAAACAAACCTTATTTTCCATGAAATACGTTTTATTAGAACAAACTTTATGGGCAACGCGTGCAGACGTCAATCGTGCATTGGTTATAGATTGACGCGCATGCCCTCAATAGTTATAAACGTCATTGTGTATTATTGCAATTCACAACCGCGCCTCGTAATAACCGCTATTTCATGATTTCAACACTTCGTTTCTCGAGAAAAAATCGTAAACGCTTTCTTGCAAAATTAACTTTTGCATCTGCAATTACGTACGGCGATACGGGGATTGACATCACAGCCCAATGTTACTGACGTCATAAGCCCTCTTTGTGTAATCGGCACTTTACAACATTCGCGTGTTGCACATTTTTGTGATTTTTATAAAAGATGATTTCGTTTCTCTCTTTCGCAATCACAAAAAAAAAACTTGAATCAACGTAATAGATAAATTTGTCTCAAATTTCATTATAGGAGTATCTAATGAAATATGAGACAAACCAATAAGAACCGTTATAATGAAGTAACGGGGCGAATCTATTTATAATTTTTTGTTTCTGGTAAAAATTGTAAAGACCAAAAATAATCACAATTAGTAAAAACCCCGAAAAGCAAATCAATAATTAGAAAGGAACCAGCTTATGTTAATTCAATTCTTCACATTCTATCTTTTTTTTATCAAATCAGTATTCTGATATAAATGGATTCGACCAACAACACACGTAATTTGATGCACTATACATTAAAATTACGCATACTTTAAATTTACCAAACTAGCTTATTATAATTGAAACTTTTTGTTAAAAAAAAGAAACTGTTCTATAACCTTTTTATGTTCCGATTATACAATATTTAGTAAATAGGGACATGCGGCTAGAAAGGATTAAGCTTTGTTGTAGATCTTCTACAATATTTGTTGAACAGTTTTTCAAAATTGCTTAAAACAGTTTTGGAATCCTTAACATGGTTTTGGGAACCTTTGTTTAAGGGCATTCCTTTTAACGTTACTACAAAAAAAATTAACTCTTAGGTATAACATCTCTCGGTACATCTTGCGAGGTTAAAGGATGTAATGTGATAATTATAGAGAATAGAAAATAAAACTATTGATATAAGTGCCATCAATCGAATAGCCTTTTTAATTTTTTTACAGATTAGAGACCACCTTAAACCATGTGATTTCTAATTGATTGTTCATTTTTATGTGATACTCTTGCCATAGGCTTTATTGTCTTTAGTTTTTTATCAACCTTATCTAGGAGTAGCCATTTTGAATATATATAAACCTATAAACAACGCTCTACGTACTCCAATTTAGATCGTACAGTGCTTTACCAGTTGTACTAAACGGGTAGATAAACTGGACATATTTCCCTCGTCTGTTAATCAAAAAATATTAACACGTACGTAAAGATTACAAAATTCTAAATATATTTATAACTGGCAGTTACCGTAAGATTATTGCAGCCTATATAAAAAAAAATGTTAATAGCAGTAGGACTACGGTGGCAGACATTGTTCTCATAAATGTATAATATTATTATCTGCTTTCAAAACATTATTTGATTCAATTAACTGATGAGGGTACATTTTTCTAACGCCGGTTCTTAGACTATAATGACTCGGCTTCGTTTGGCATTGGTTACAGAACTTCTTGCATATGATGATACCCGCTCTGTAAGTGGGTATATGTGTAGTAAATAAATGGATATGTAAACTGTTATCTTTGACACGAAATAATACCACATGATGTTTATACAAGATAACTTAATGCTGTCCCCCGCTATGAGTGAAACTCTTATACTTATCTGTTGTTTATTATAAATTATTCATTGTTTTGGGTTTTATTCGACGTTTAATTAATTTTTTTTTTTGCATCTAGAAAATTTGGAATATCCCTTATTACATTTACGAATATTTTAAAATGTGCAGTCAAAAATTGTGACTTAGATGATTTTATTTTAAACTTAATAAAATCCCATGCTAAATGTGAGCAATAATACTTGTGAAACGCATAAACGTGTAGGCATTAAATAGACGTCCATTTGACAATCGACTCTTCTAAAAATTATAATGAACCCTACAATAAACTAGTTTGTTTCACATTTTAAAATAATTGAATTATTTCCATGTGGCATGTGCATTTATTTTTTCAGAAAATTAATTATTTAATATTTACGTATTATTAGAAATCATTCAAATGAAAATGTCGCCTTAAAAGGAACCATCCAGTACTGGAACGTTACGTACTTGTAGCTACAAACACCAATGTACTATACAATAATGTACTATTGTATATAAAACTTTTAAATATAAACTTACTACATATAAACGAAGACACGTTTAAAAAAGTCTCAATTTATATAAAAAATATATACGTACGTGTACAGAATTTCTGTGGAAATATCTATTAATCGTATTTGTAGTTTTGCTTATATTTTTGTTTAAAGAACAAATTATTTTTCGTGTATTAATTTTTTATTTGTAAGAATGATTTATGTTCGATACACTATTGTATTACTTATAATATCTATGACTGTATTATATAAATTTAATCTCGTATATTTTTTGAAGTCATACTTCTTAAGGGGCGTTATGAAAAAATTATGAGTGTGAATTTTTATCGGAGTGACGCGATTAAACTACAGTATAAAGTTGTTCGATAGCAAGCGTTTTAGGGAGCAACTTCAAACCACTATTAACTTATGTGCCAATAAGGTTTGCCAATGGGTGGCACTAATAATTATAAGAAATTAACATTATTTACTTAGCAATTTTTTTTTTAATCTTTCTCTTTATCTTATACTGTAACATACAAATTCTAATACCGTGTTGAATATTGTAATACACCCAATGGATTGCAAAACACTTAGACTACCATCTAGTGGTGAAAAGTAAAACTACAAGTGTGATAATCAATGAATTGTTGAATTTAAGTAGAACAAAAAAAAACATTGAGATATATAATTATCGTCAATATATTTAGATTTATGATATTTCTTTTTAATTTAAATTTTTGTTTAATACAATAATTTTTGTAATGTTAAGTATAAAATTATTTTTGATGTTCTTTAATTTAAAGTGTCAATGAGAAAGCGTTGTCAATCACTCGGAATATATTTTATATAGAATCAATAAATTTTTCTTCTAAAGTTCATATTTTTTTTTATAATTTCAAATAAAGAGATAAAATTAATAATATTACTATTTGTATAAGAAAATAAATAATAATTTATTTGATTTTTCATTTTTAAATTAAACTTTATCAACCGTATTGACTATTCTACTCCAGTCCTTTTATTACTTTATTGTAGTTAATTATTTATATGCAATTAAAAACAATTTTTAAATTACGCCAAAGAAGTGTAACTTCTCACGCGCTTACCTAAGTGCACAAACTGTTTTTTTTTCTCTAGTGATAGTTATATTACATTTTAGCAGTTAAATAAAAATTGCTTATGTTCTATTTTGATGAACCCTATAACGATCTGTTGAAATATTTGTTTGACAATTGTTTTATGCGTGTTAATGTTGAATATGATTGACGTAAGTCAATTATGCGTCGGAGACCGGAAAAGCCCGTTGCATGCGGTAACAACATTCGGAAGGATGGCATAGCGTGTGATTCGCCTTAAGAAAAAAAGAACGCATTGTCTCCTATTGTCACGAGTCGGGCAATATAATATAAACTAAAACAATACAATATAATATAAACAAAATATAAACGTTTACATTCTGAACTCACAAAGCGACCAGCTAACCAGCCGGCCCGCACCGGACAAGTGGGAAGGGATCAAATCCAGCGGGCCTAGCACAATGCCCTAAAGAAGTCCCTCTGCAAGGCTATCCTTCTCACGAAACGTAATGAATGAAAGGGATATCCCTGTGGAGAGACTCTCGTCTAGGGCTTCATGCTATGACCCCAGAGTCGCACTCGCGGTCTTAAACGAAGTAGGACTGAGAGGGTGCGCCTGTACTGATGAATAAAACCTGTCGCTGAAGGTACACCGTTTTATGAATAGCCTTTAGTTTTGGGTTAAAACAGGCAGTATATTAGGTATTCGCACTTGTGTATCTTCCATTAGAGACACATAATAGGGTTAAGACAATGCTAATTAATTCCAAATAATAGTTATTAAAAAATAAAAATCGTATTAAAAAATACGTATAAACAAGAAGCTTTCTAAATTATATGTTTACAAGTCAGAGACTCGAATGGATTACACAAAACATGTTCATTTATGTCATGTGAGTGTACAGAATGACGCATGCACGAACATGGCGCGTTGCGTATTTATATAAGACATCACGCGACGAGCGTACACTTACTATTAATGTCTAATCATATTTATTATCACGTAATAAATATTCCAGTAACTCACAAGTCAACACTACGGTATATTAAAGTAATTATATTGTATATGTCATATCCCCTCTTATCCATTTTCTTAAACTTTCGTAAGCTGTAGGCAAGCGATACACTATACGGTATCTATAAAGCTCTATTGTATGTAAAATAAGCTTTTTGTTTAACGTAAATTTTCGTGAAATTGTTGACAATTGTTGAAACATTACTTTTATTTCGTTAAAATATAAAATTATCATTTGCTCACTATTTATTTAAATTTAATTTAATGTCTATCAATTGTTTTGAAAATTATGTCTCGATTAGTAATAATCATATTACCGTTTGTCAATTTGATGTGCATTTTAAAAAAATATTGTCTCAGTAACATTGAATATTAATCATGTAAATGTTTAGGCGCACCTAGGAAAGCGCAGACATATTTTTGTGCACATTTTCGAGTTAAAAATTATCAATGTTCTCTGTCAAAATTGTTATAGGTATAAGATGTCATCTGATTGTGAATTTTTAAATATCTCGTCCGAGATATCTTACGAACGAAGCAACCAATTTGAACAGGGTTTGTATCGACCATTAAAATGAATGTATTTGACATAAACACATTTTTAATAGTCGACTGGTCCAGAACTGTGATAGTTATTTAGACTTTTTTAAGCATTACGACAACGATAGCTTTTGATCGAGTTAATAGATTTCATTAATATTTGCAATGGTCGACGTATATTATTAAGCAGAAAAATAGTTCTTACTTAAAAAACGACTTTTTAAGAAATCTAAAAGTTTTTTTAAAAAAATTGAAAATTTTTCAATATTTTTATTTCTGAGAAAAATGAGCCGATTTAAAAGAAATTTACAGTATTCAATGTAGTTTCATTAGGGATGGAGTTGATTAAATTTTGAAATCTTTGGGTTCTATATTTTAGAAATTATTTGACAAATATTTCTTTTCGAAAATGTATTTTAAAATTTCTCAAAATTTACTTATTTAATTGATTGGCGTCATATTTTCATCAATCTATTAATCAATTATTATTCAACATATTCAAAGTTTGCACACACACACACACACACACACAACATTTTAGAAAATGAGACTGAAAAGAAATTATAACAAAGTTTATGCATTACGTGTTTAAAAACGAGTACTCTTCTATATCTACTAATTAAAAAAAGTATTACGCCGGGATATCTCGTGCAGCGTATATATTTGTCTTTAGGTTGCGTGTAACGTTTGTTTGTAGCGTGTAGAAAAATAAATCTGCATGTATCTCTAAAAATTGTTCTCGCAACTTAAATCTATATTTAAATACTGGTAAACGTATATATTTAAATAAAGAATATTACATTTGTACGTACGTTCCACTACATTTTTTCATGTGAATTTTCATTAACACCGGGTCCAACTCATTATTATCAACGCGAGACTAATTAATTCATAATCGTGTTAGTAGCAAAATTATGAAATTGAAAATAAAAAATTAGTGAGTTTATTACAATATGCAATAAAATGTAGTATTTTTTAAAGTTTTATAATACCAAAAACAATTATATAAATGTGTAATCTACAAAATAACTTGGATTCATCAAATTTTATATATTAATCCTATTGTAATGCCTCACGTAAACGAAATCATTCAAGAAAAGAAAATAATTATAATATATATTATAAGCATCTTGTATTAGCTCTGCAAAGGGTTGGCAAAATAACGTAACGACGAGTATCTAGAATTTATGGAAAAACTTTCTACAATACCGAGCGTGTTTAGGTGTCATTGAAAGAGTCCTTTTCGTCGCTGGATCTATACAGTACCGTAGACTGTAGCTACGTTAGTTTGCACATCGGTAGCCTTTTTTTTTTTCTTCGACCCACAAACGAGAATGGTCTATGGAACAGCACATACATCGGTCAGCGACCTTACGCTTAGCGCGCATGTGCCCGTTTCCTGTTTACGCGGCATTACGGCGACACACGCCTCGTGCGCCTATTCCTACAATTCCTTCATTCACGTACATCGTTTAGGGATGCTACCGATTTCATTGTCGATACTACGAACGTAACGTGGAAAAGTAAACGCCGTTTCCGGAGACTTATCGTTAGGAGATTCGGACTAAGAATTTTACGGTCTTTCGCCGAAAAGGCTATGAAGTAGACTGTAGTCACAAAGTTCAGTGATCCACATTCGACGTGAAGATGTATCAGAACTAATCAGTTTATGCCCCATTGAGGTATAAACTACAATTGCGTGCATTGTAAAGTTCCCTATAAAAATGTAACGATACAATACAACCTGGATACCGGGACTCGTTAAATTGTTACAGTTTTTATTTTAATTTTGATGTTTAATAATCAAAAGGCCATTTTTGCAGGGCAGACTTTTTTACTGCTTCGACAAGGAACTAAATTCAATCTTATTTATTGTTATCAATGTCGGATCTACTGGCTACAACAAAATATAAATCTATGGTGACGAGATCTCTTTGTTCATTCATTGTGTTTCTGCGCAAAGCTAAATGAGTCGTCACATACAATAATGCGCACTCAGGCTTTGTTTCTGTTTCGTGCAAATTCCACGCGTAGTTTAGTGTAACTCTTTTATCTATACTATACTATGTAAATTTGTAAGTTCTGTGTGTACGTCCAATTTTTTTGTCAAAATTCGTGATACATTTTAATATTATTTCACTGACCTCAATCATACTTTTTTTTTAATTTTATTTAATTATCTGTATGTTTATTCTTTTATAACTTAAGAATAATTTGATGGAACTTGACAACAATTATTACACATTAAGGACATAGGGTTGCGCAGATAATTATTCCGATAGAGTATTTATCTGTTTCTTGTCTGGACTAGTTTTTGAAATGTTTGTAACGATTGAAATTTAATACTGTATAGACGTAAATTATTTTTTAGAATACGAGACAGGACATACTTATAAAAATAATAAAATGCCACAAAAATTACAGCAATGTCCAAAAGAGGAGTAAGATTGGCATCGTGATTGATATTCAAATGGACATCATAACTGTGATCAAAATTCAGGATTGAGATCAAGAGTCATACGATTGAGATAGGGATCAATCATCGTTAAATTTTAACTTCCGTTTTGTTATCGTTTAGTAACAATTTGAAATCAAAGTACAAGTATTAACGATTAAATTTAATTAATGTTTTATTTAACGTTTTCCCAGTAACCTACAGTATAACAGTAAAATAATAAATTGCTCATCATTTCGTGGTTGTTACCTTTTTTAACTGCGGTTACTGTGAAACGCATACGTGTTTTGTTGTTACACAAATTTCATTTGTGTATAGACAACCATATATCACGATCTTAAAACAATCGCAGCCACTTTCAAGAGTTATTAATTTTGATCTCTTATCTTATCACAACTCTTCCTATATCTTTGTCCCTAGTAAACCTCACCATAACGTCACTCTTACGATTTATCTCTGATTCTAAGATCTTATTATATGACCAGTTCATTTGCATTTTAAAATTTTAATGTAGTGGCGTCCGTCATAACTTGTAAACATGCATCCACGTAAATTGTATTATTATTTACATCTTCTCTTGTATGATTATAGAATAAAATTTAAAAGTAATATAATTTGCGTTTCAAAATCTAAAAAGAAAACGTCTAAATACCTTTACTATAAGCAAACAATCAAGACAACGTATATTCAGTTATAAATTTGGAAATATTTCTCCTAATAATTTCGACTCACAAATGTGTGATTACCACTAAAAAATCCTCCTTTGTTTCTTGTTTTCTCTATGGTAACGCTCCTCTTAATATCACACCGAGTATCGGGATACTTGGTATTGACGTTTCGCAATAACATATAGAGAAAAGTAAAATTAGCTTTTAAAAAGTCTAATAAACGACGAAATTCTCAAGAAACTACGACAGTTTTTCAAGCCAGATTACTGGCTTCAACTTTACAAGGCACAGTTCTAACCGCATTTAGAAGTTTCACCTCTGGGCTGCAGTACCCCAATAGCGATTCTCCGTATCCAACGTCGAGCGTCTTAAATCGTCGGTGTGGTATATGGTCAGCTCGACCCGCTGGATTTGCGAAGAGACAGCATTTTTGTGCTAACATGCACAATCGCACATATCGCGTATACTGTGGAGAGAGTTCTGAAAAATTATTCAATCTTATTCTTGTCGCTGAGTTCTGCAGTTTACTCTTTGGGAGCGTCCATAAACTACGTAGCTCGACCAAGGGGGGGGAAGGATAAGCTTAAGCGCTACGCTGAGGCACGTAATAGGGGGGAGGGAGTCGAGAGCAAAGCTACGTGGTTTTCTTCAGATGAAATTTTGTTGAATAAGATAATTTGGTACCTCCCCGATGTTAATTTAACAAGAGGAATCAAATAATTAAATACATTATTTGAAAAAATAAACTGTTAATAAATTAATTTATTATTAATTATTTTATTTTATAAATAAATTAATGTATCGTGAAAACCCACGTTCCATTGGGTTGGGGGTCATAGAAAAGGCTACGTGAGAGGCCACATGGGGAGGGAGGAGTCCTAGAGACTAAAATATGACCACGTGGTTTATGGACGTTCCCTTTGGTAATCTGCAATTACCGGTTTTAAGAAACCTGTACAAAGACTTTTATAAATTTTTACAAGTAAACTTGACTATTGATAGAATTTTTAAGAAATAATCGAGTTTGAGGCTTATTCGAAATCTTGGATTCTTTACAATTTTGTGGTCATTATATGTATCAATTTCAATTAATTATGTAGAATAATATTTCACGTGTGCTTACAAGAAAAAGTTAAGCCTGAAATTATGACATTGTTTTTAATTCAGTAGAAATGAAATATAAATGGCTGCATGTATTTTCATTACTGCAAATTATAATTTAAGCTCTAATTATACGCACTCATTTGCAATAAAATTGACATTACTATAGAGTTAAACCACCAAAAACAAGTAGAAAAATTCTAATAGCCTGATAAAGACTCTGCCTAAATATTCATACAGGAAAACATAAATAAGTTTATTTTGTAATGTTAAAACTAAATTCAACAATCAAAATAGTCTTTATCAAGAAGAACAACTGAATATTCTTCTTTCTCCGTTTTAATCTGTTACAAAAAAAAATACTAAAATCAAGGCTTAAATATATATACACGGTTTGTAAATACCTCGTAATTACATTGAATTCTAAGTCATTCAAAAATGACGTACCTATCGGATTTATTCTGAAATTTCTATTCCGCTTTTTATCGATATCGATATTTTCGCTACGACACTGCGCGTAACGGCCCAGTGGCGCGGAGGCGCGGGCGGCGCACGCGGCGGATACGCTCAAGGGCGCGGCGTGAGCGACATCACGCGCACGTCACTGGAGGCGTGCTTCAATTCCATTCATCACGCTACTTGACATGTTATTGTATTAACTTTATTGTTGATGTTTTTTTATCTATGTAAGTTATCGTACACTTTACTCATATTAAAATTTTATAGACCTGTCGTATTGTTCATTTGCCTGTCTGTAAAGTGGCCACCATGGTTTAGGCTGATATGCCAATCGGAATTATTAGATGCAAAATAGGTCATGGTTTGAATGTTGGGATTTCTCTTCTGCTAGCGATGAAAAAGTCGTAAACATTAAATGTATCATATTATCTTCTTTAGCCGTCGTTTTCATGTTTTAATTTCTTCTCGTGCGCCGTATCCTATTGAACTTTGACACCTAATACTCGATAAAGAAACACATCACAATTCACTTGTAGAAACACATCAAAAATTGTGAATGTACTATGTACTCAGTACATTTTTAAGCAGGCTGCGTCGCCTGTACATACGAGGATATTTTCGCGTGACACAGTCTGAAGGCCTGTATAGAAAATTCTACGCATATCTAAATTTTCTACGCATATCTAATTCCAACATAGATAAGAGAGATAAATCATTAGGTTTCGCATTAGTTTAGTTTTGTCGAGGGGACTTTATACTTATATAATTTCAGTATAGTTTTCGCCAAATATATAGCTTTCAGCTGTTTTGGCTACTCATGTGTATAGAAAATTATTGTTTCATACAAAGTCCAATGTTTGACATTATTATGAAAATTTTTGATTACTCATATTAAATATTATCCAAAAGCGTACGCTGGATCATCCTCGATCTGTAAATTTGTACGAACGCTTAAGTAACATTTTAAGTTAACTATAACTTGCCTTCTGTTAATTGTTCGTGACGTAGCTCCTATACAGCAGCATAAAACAGCAGCTCGAAGAGATTAGAGCTACTTATAGAATAACCATGAATCTCGAAATTTAAAGATAGATCTGTATTATACAATGTCGTCTATTTACATTTAATATTTTGCTTATCCTCGACAAGAGAAAATTTCAGGAGACCCATACTTTTTTCCATGAATATTTGCGTTGTAGTATCCGAATAAAAAAAATACGCCAAATTTTTTGATCAAATGATTATATTTCGAGTTAAAAGAAGTTACGCTACGCTCACACTTAATTTTTTAGTTTTATACAGTTACAAAACAATGTAGTTCATCGGTTATCAATCGAGGGAAAAACTATGTCAAAGGCCAACGATAAAAATATACAAAACAAGCTAACTCCTAAATCTTCGTAAATTATTTAGTCTTCAGTACGGATAAAACAAGAGTCACAAATATTTTTTAAAGATAAAACACTAAAAGTTGTAAATGTTATTGTGTTGACGCCGAAATTGCAAAAGGAAAATATGTTATCTAAGCGAATGACAAAACAGTATTGTAATTACGTTATAGACGTGACAACGTCTTAACGGCTGGGAGTCACTTTGATGTAACGCTTAACGTTGAGTAAACATGTGTAAAGGTAAAAATAAAATTTTGTTAATATGAAATTCAGAGATTCTGTATAAATTAATGTTTTAAATATAATTCTTTGTATAAATAAATGTTTTAAATTGTTACTATTATTTCATTTACTAACGAATGAATATTCACATTAAAATGATTTTACCATTCAAAGTCGTTGTCACGTAAAACTTTCCCCGTATACTATTTTTTTATCGTTTCATATCAAAATTTGATCAGTGGGATGTAATAAACGAGAAGGTTTAATTTCCTTTACAATTTTCACTAGATATGCGTTAACTACGTATATAAAATGCTTATAAAAAAATCAAAGACAAGTATTTCCACTTTTTTTAAAAAAAGATCACTATAACCCAGTGACAATCACTGATGCTCTATGAGTAGAGGTTGCGATAATTTCTCTACTATGTAACTCCAATTATAGTAGATAGCTAGGTTTTTTCAAAGAAGTATTAGACAAGACTTCACCCTATGGTTGATGGTTCAGTGAGTTTTGGAGTATCCACATTGCTGAAGATTTTGCTGAACCTTCACTGGAGCACAGCTATCCCTGTGAGGTTTGGTTCGGAAAAAGGCCGTTCTAGAAAACCGTATCTAATTCTATTATGAATTCGGGTTCGAAAAATTTCATAAGTGCAGCATCGATATTGAACTCGCGCCTCCTGCTTTGCCGGCGGTGTTGCCTACTACTACGCAGTAGTGTGGTTTTGAATAAACCATATTTAATTCAAATCAACTCAACAATAAAAGTATCGGAGGACTCACGACTTTATCTTAATTAATAATATCTAGTATGTATCTATTATCATATGAATATAATATTGTTATATACATATATAACAATAAAAAACATATAACAAAATTTTAAGCCATTTTCAAGTGGCTTAAAAAATAACGGCACTCTTATATAAAGGTACTATTTGCATTTTGAACGAAATATTGCATTTTCAAATAGCACTCGATTCGTAGACCAATTGTAATGGGATATCTATATAGTTATTGTACTCGCTACGTTTGTTCGGGCTCTGTATACCTTTCTTGGAATCTAACATGACACAATCTCACGGTCTAATTCCCAGAGGGGTAGGTAGGGACCATAGATTTCGAAAAGGTATGTACTTACATGTAATTCTGGGACATTTAACTGCAACGCTAACATGCAGCATGCAACCCAACGATGACCCTCGAATCTGTTCTTCCAATACGAATCCCAATTCAACGAATTGAATATTGATTCGAGAAGACTTATAGATTTCGAACACCTAAGCAAGTGTTAATATTTTCTTTATCTTGGTCCGCTAAATAGTTATAATGTTATTTCTACCTATGCTTAATATTACAACGTACGTGGTAATCTGGCATGAAACGTACGTAAAAATAACAATTTAGCGAACTAAGATAAATAAAATATTAACACTTGCTTCGGTATTCGAGTCCTCTCGACTCAATATCAATTGGTTGGATAGGCATTCGTAGTGGAAGACCAGATTCGAGGGACAGCGGTGGGTTGCACGCTGCATATTAACACATGATGCAGGCAAACGTCTAATTACGGTTTCCCGCGAATCTGTACCCCGTACAATAGAATATGTAGCTTTTATTTAATTTATGTTCTTCAATCAATTTTAGTACTTAAGTTCCTATTTTTCTACATGTCACTAATTTGATCTGTATGAGATTTCGTAACCCTTTGCCGATCCTTTCATCACTCACATTCGTCCTGTATACGTCATTAACCAATCCAGTTTTATTATCTACCTGTAACCGTAATCATAATTAATTATAGTTTTTATGTTATCGAAGAGTTGCAGGGTCAAAAACGATATGTAGAAACAATATATTATACGTCACTATTCGGACAAAAATAAAAGTAAAGAGTGATACTCAGTAAAATCCATCCTTAAAAAGGCATGTTTCTTTACTGCTTCTAAAAACCGCTCACACGCCATGAATCACACGACCTTACTTTTATGCTATTTTTTTTTTCGACGACACAAACAGTCTAACTGATTCACGCCGTATGTAATGCACGCGTCGTCGAGGTACGGACCGCCATTAGTCGTTTCGACGTACGAAGTCTGACACTCCACAGCGTAATTATGTCTAAGACCGTACGAAATTTGCATTTCCAAGAATACGGCCGAGGAACGTGTTGTCGGCAGGCGCGTGTAGGTGCACCACCGGGCAGGCGTGCGTTGGGCACTCGCAAAGTAAACAAACAATAACAGCGACGTCGTGCGAGTATGTATACCTTTCTAGGCCGTCGCGTTCCGTAGCCCACTTAAAAGATTGCCGCGTTCGTCGGTCCGTTGCGCAACTCCACACGGGCCCTGCGACGTGTCGACGCGGGCGACATCTTGCGGTCGTCCCCGCTTGAAATTTGATATCGGAATGACCCTTCGTCAAACTTTAACGGACGGCAGTCGTTAGTGAGTGGCGAACGCATTATTATCATCGGATGTTATATCACGTTCGACAATCGATCTTGTCAGTCGCTAATTGATAAAAATACTTACAACTAATGAACATGCTGTGCGCTTTCGAAATTTCATTATTGTCTCTTTACCTTTTGCTTTAAGTGAGCAATCTTCGTATATGAATATGTACATCGGTATCTCGGAAATGGCTCTAACAATAATTTTGATAGCAATTAGTAAATTAAATTGTAAAGTTTTTGATTTTCAATTTTATCTATATACTTAGTTGTTTGTTCCTGGGAAAATACTGCTGCATAGCGCCATCTCGTACAATTTAATTGCAATTACATTGTTGATGTACTATTGATACTAAACAAGAAATGACACTATATGATATAATTTAGACTGATGGCACTACTTGACATTCTTCATGTACGAGCAGATAGTACATAAATATTACATATTATGTAGAGTATGTATATAACGTATCTAAATATTTATTATTTGAAATAATCATAAGCTACTTTTCCCGTGGGAAATTACCATATTCCCATGGCAAATTCGACAGACGTCGTGAATTCGTTTTAAAAGAAGAAGGTGCCTGTGGTGTAACTAACTAAATTATCATTATAACAAAGTCTTCACAGGTATTTTGTGCTTTCGTAGCTCATGGGAAAATACCTAATAGTTAGTAACACTTTTAGGGTTTCGTAGTCAAAGATAAAAACTGAAACATCTTTGTCTGTCCGCCTATCTGTCCGTAAAGTCATGTACGTATCTTCATTCCGATGTAATTATACAGTCATAACGACAATAACATTATTCTATATCACTCGGAAGTAAATGCGATTCCCAATTTGTGCGGTTGGGAAGCGTTGTGAACGACTGGGGTCTCAAATTGCACCCCCGTTGGTGACCACCCACTTTTTTTTTCTTAATAACCAATGTGCTGTAGTAGCATGGAGATAAGTTTACATTATTTTAAAAGTAAATGGATTTCCGAATTACCTATTCGATCATCGTAACAAGACGAGGTCATCATACCTTGATTTGATAATGATACATTTATTGACGTTTAATATCTCGGTGTTGTAAAAACGATAATAAATAACGTCTTTATCTACAGGAATTATTGTTGATATCTCCTCAAAACCGTATCGAATTTACCTATATCGAGTTTGTTTACTTTTTTTTTGTTTATCAGCGCCTACCCATTCGCCTATTTTTTGAGCATCCAGCATCGCCGTATGGCGGTTATACACAAAAATTACTGTATGGTAGGTAGTTGAAACTCAGGTTATACTGTGACTAAAACCAATTTTTTTTTTATTTTCTAATTATTTAAAGTCCTTTAGAAAGTCTGTAAACGAAGTATGTAAACGGAGACGAAGAAGTTAACAAACCATTTTTCGTATCGACTGTGGTCGAAAACCTTGATTTCCGAACTTTTACTCCCATTGTATACCTTGTCGTATCGATCCGATACGGACGGAATAGCTTTCTAGCGCAAAGGCAGATATCCGCCGGTATAGTCAGATACGTACGCATGCGCATTCGATTAAGCTACGTGAGGGTTTCATCGCTATGTTTCCCTCCACCTATGGAATAAACAAGAGGCGCTATTCTCCTTTTGGTTGTGAGTTAAAGTGGAAAAGCTTTTGCAGCAGGTAGTCAAAGATCGACATTGTGTCTCAGTTAGGTATGTCGGTATCACTGGCTGTTATTTATTAAAATAATGTGAAATTAAAAAATAAATAAATGTTATTTTAGCGTTGATAATATTAGAACTGCATAAACCATGCAATTCGAAAGCTATTACTGTTTCATTCCATTTCGTCATAGATTAGATTAGATTCGTGTTTTAATATACTGCTTTATTATTTATCGTATCGTCCGTTTAAATACTACCATACACGAATTGCTTCATGGTCCGATAAGCAGACGAATTCTCCGCATAAAATGGATAACACTAAATGCCATTTTCTTTAATTATTTTAATGGCGCAAATTTAAGAAAGTCGATGCCAATAATTCGTTATCACACGTACATATCCAGTCGGGTGCCTACCGTAATGCAGCCGCTTGCGTCAACGATAAAATAATGCATAAATTGGACAGATGTCACAACATTGGTATAATTAATTGCCACAGATTACGTACGGTGTCATTGATCTTGATCGCTCTGCCCTTACAGCGGCCGGAGGTCGTCGTTCTAATACGTTTTAAGTGCTCGTTGTGCGAAATTCATCAACAAAATACCGTTAACGTAATAATAACGTGATATATTCCGAAATTAATTCCTTTTAAGTGTCGCGTTCAACGACCATTAAACGAATCAAAACTCCGGCCACCTATCTGCATGGAAGTGATTTACACGTTAATAAATTCGATTTGTTGACGTTTCCAAAAGGAATACAGGGCAATAAAAAAAAACACATAATTCGGTTGACTTAAAAACAGAATTGATTTATTGACAACGTTATCATGTTTTTGGTAATTGTGTTCGGTTGTTATGTCGTATGAAGCACCTAGCTACTGAGTCAATAAGTAATCAATATTTGTGTATGCACTTATATAAATAATTTATTTACTTCGGTCATTTATTGACCGGATAAGTAGACATTCATTATTGCCTTTTAGAGTAATCAATATAGACTCTGGTCCCTTGATATTGATTGTGTACTTTTGAAACTATATTTATAGTTTGTTAAGAAACTAATTGTATTATTGTAATGATAAAATTGCGTTCAGATAATGCTAAATATCTACAACGGTCGGAAGTACCTACCTTAGTATCCAAATAATAAGCGTCAATGTGGGAAGCATGAAAAAACTTTTATATATTTCAATTTTACGAATAAATAATGAGACGTTTGCTTGCAATAAACAGTTGCATCCAGCACGGAACGCACCCTCGAATCTGCCGTTCCACTGGGAACCCTAATTCAACAGATTGAATTATGATTGAGGGATTGACAGATATTGCACACCTAAGCAAGTATTAATATTCATTTAGTCGATCCGTCACAAGTTCGATTATAAATTTCCAAGAAACCTTTTTTTACCTTGCACAATAAAAAAAAATGATAAGATTCTAACTTACAAATGTTCCATAAAGTAAACATCTTTGATTTTTAAAAAGTTCAGTAAGTAATAGTTCAAATTCTTAACTTGTAGTTCCAAATCGTGCTTGAAAATCAAATCACTTGTCTCTATTTATCTTCCTTTATTTTCTGTCCGCCAAAAAAAAAATATGAATGTATGCCAGCACTGTGTACTAAGTTCAGATAGTTCAGACAGCCAAACCTTTGATAAAAATTAATTTGCAGTACCATTTGCCCGCATGCACACAGAATGTGTCATAGTTTTTGGTCTCCACCTCTCTGACTCAATATCGATGTCTCTTAGTTCCGGCTGCAGTTTCGTTGTCCTGCTTCCAATTAAACGATGCTCTCGCTAAGGATGAAAAAGTATCTATAGATTTTTTTAAAGATCTTAAATATCGTACAATAAATAAATGGAATGAAAGTTCAACTGAGATAGAAGTATGTTGTGTACTTAAGCGATACGCTTACAAACATTCTAAAAATCCAGATTTATATAGGACGCCTAGGATTTTTTTACTTCATCCTTAAGTAAATTAATTGATGTCGCAGCTATTATGTGACCGCTAATGCGCGGTTGTGCCATGTGTAGCTTTGAAACGCCGACTTGTTCGGACGTTGGAACATAACTAATACACAACTCGAAGAATATGACTAATATACACAAATAATAATAATAATAACAGCATAATAACAATAACAATGCCATAGATTCCAATTTTCATAAGACGGATGCTCTTGAGCACACACGAGATACACAAACTATAAATATTTTTTGAAGAAACAAAATTTTTATTCCGGCATTCCTTAAAAGGAGCCATTTATTTTTGAACGCGTTCATAAAAAAGGAAAAACATCGAAATAAAACTTTCTTACGATAAGTTATCTTTCTCCGAACGCCAATACGTTAATTTATGGATACTTCTAATTCCTTTGACGCATATATCGTACTCTAATATTCATGAATAACGTCGGGTTGCTGCAGCTTAAATATATTTATATCAACTTTTTCATTGCATTATTAGCGCGTAAGGATAACAAAAAAAAATGTTTGCGGTCCACACTAAAGTTTTGTGTCTCATCTATTGGTTTAACTTAAGGAGAATTAAAGTCATTTATTTATCAGTTCGTACGTGGTCACAAGTATCCACATAACTTATTTTTAGCAAACAACTTTCGGTTACATAAACATCCGTAAAGCTGATAATTCTATACAAGTGTTTAATGCAATGGCAAGGAATCGAAGAGAATATACTTTATAAAGAAAAAATATTGTTTTTTTGACGTGACAACGTCTTAAATTAGGTTGCGGCTGGAGTCACTTATGAAAAATGTAACTCGGTAACGTAACGATGAGTCACCGAACGAGAGGCCCGTTGCGTCTCTCTCCCACTCAACTATGATCGGTCTGCCGCGCGCTTAGAAGTGCATAGCTTACAAATGTATTGCAAGTTATTGTATGTATATTGTATATAAATACGTATGTATGTGTAAAGGTAAAAATAAAATTTTGTTAATATGAAATTCAGTGCGAGATTCTTTGTATAAATTAATGTTTTAAATATAATTCTTTGTATAAATAAATGTTTTAAATTGTTACTATTATTTCATCCTTCTTCCTACTATACGAATGAATATTCACATTAAAATGATTTTACCATTCAAAGTCGTTGTCACGTAAAACTTTCGCCCGTATACCGACTTTACAGGCAACCAAATTTTAACAAATTTGAAAGAACAAAAGAGGATTGTTCAAAGTCGAAAAGATTATTAGAAATGGTTAAATCACAGTCGTAATACCGCAAGAACTATGCATGAAAATGATATAAATATATAATATATATATATATTATCTCACGAAAAAACTTTGATACTTTTAATATTTATATCATTTTCATTTTCATATATATATATATATATATATATATATATATATATATATATATATATATATATATATATATATGTATGTGTGTGTGTGTGTGTGTGTGTGTAAATATTTCTGGTTATGTTTTAAAACTGATTGGACTGGCTCAAAAATATGAAACTATACTAATATTATGTGAATATATTTATTGTTTTTATAAATTTAAATATAACTTTAAATTCAATTATTCTCAAAAGTATCCCCAATTTAATTGTAATCGACATTGTATCGACAGCGCGCGCTGCCCGAATCGCAAGAACAACCGCAGCAGCATCCCGTGGACCCGGGGCTGACGGACGACGGCAAGCAGATCTGCGCGCCTACCACGCCCTGCGCCTGGGTCGTCTACAAGCCCTTCATCAGGGAGATCGAGTACAGCTTCACCAACAATTAGTTAGTCCTTTTTTATTATTTACGATCTTACGATTTAGAGATATACCTACATTGTGATTCCGTAGGGAAAAAAGAGCAAAAAAGCGAGAGTGTTGCAACTATTTCTTTAAACTATATAGGGATTGCGAATAACCAAACAATATTTTAGTTACATATTACATTTGTTAATAATTCATTCAACATTACGTTATTTAAGCTGTTCGGACTATTGTGTAATTATTTTGTATAATATGTAAACAATCAGAAAACCGATTTATTTCATGTTCAACATTTCTTTTGGCTTACGAGGGGGTATTGTAAGATCTAATAAACGTATTCCACTCGTGTAAAGTACTATTTGCATCTTCTTTGAGAGTCATCAGTGGGATGTATAGCTGACGTCACGAGGTACGTAGCGTAATTAGTGAACGCTTAACGTCAAAAGAACATGTAACATATGTAACATATGTCCACTAAAACGTGTAAGTCCACTACAACGTGTTAGTCCACTACAACGTGTTAGTCCACTACAACGTGTCGCCGTTTCTCGTTGCAGTTGCGAGTGCGGGCCGGGCACGACCTGCCAGTACTACGACGACGACATCTCCATATCGGCGTACGTGCATCGCTGCCGCAAG
This sequence comes from Eumeta japonica, assembly GCA_005406025.1. Taxonomy (NCBI): domain Eukaryota; kingdom Metazoa; phylum Arthropoda; class Insecta; order Lepidoptera; family Psychidae; genus Eumeta; species Eumeta japonica. The sequence goes on from BGZK01000504.1 coordinate 200,202, forward strand.
GACACCGACAACCATCGGCTACCCGCCGACCCCAAATAACCTAGCACGAGCAGCATCCGCCCGCCTGCCAGCCTTGACGGTTCACGTGCAAGGACGCATTTAATATTAGTGTAAAGCGATCGTCGGCCCATGTCTGTCGGGGGTTTTGCATATGTTTCTAAAAAGTTTAAAATAACGACTACTGCTCCGACACCGGAATTCCGAATTGTGTCTTCTGTCAAAGAATCGAGTGTGGTTACGTTCGAATTTGATGAGCGCTGTACGATTCTTCCGACTGGCGGGTCTTATTGGAAAAGTGGGTAGACGTGTGGAAAATTTTCAAAAATTATTAAATGAGTACTTATTACCGTAAGCGATCGAAATAAGTTAATTTTAGTGCATAGAATTGCAATATTTTTTTTCTATCATGCAAACTGTACCCGTCATAATGGATTCGTACCTGATATCATTATTTAATAAATATCGTCATCTGCATCTTTAGTGCCTAGTTGATTATAGTACGATGATGATTGACAGTTGTTGATACCTATTGACGTCCCAGACCACAAGATCATGGCGGGTAACGTTTTCGTTCGGAAATTTAAGCTGTAAAATTCAAATGCCATTTTAGAGCAATTATCGATTTCATGGAATTTAAATGAAAGTTGTAGCGGCTTGTATTAACAGATTATCAAATTAAGCCACATCTGAAAAAAAAATAGTGCAATATTACATTATATTTGATGAAAAAGAGATCGTAAGAATACCATTATTACGATCCATTTTTTTTTTTTTCTATTTACATAAATTTGTAATAGATGATAAACTTTTTTCTTCAATGGCAACTAAGTATTAGGAATTACTGAACCACTTTTGAATATGAAAGGAATGATCGTACCATTACAAAGGTTGCCATTTCCTGTATCAACTGTATCATGTATGTGGTACCAGTATATATCAATATATCTGGTACAAGACCGCGATATAAACTTTTTATATCCTGATAACACCCTCGACCCGCCGGTACATCATATGTTTTTTATCCTTAATATTAATATTGAACCATATATTTAAGCCGATAATAAAATTTCTTTATATTTCTAGACTTGCTTAAGTCATTTTTTTTTTAATATTTTGTTTGAATAAATTATCTGTACAGGCATTGACCTTAACATACGCGCTCGGTGCGTGCATTCAGCAGTGATATACCACATCTACAATGACGTTTCAGGCATGTTTGTGGGTATCAGCATCGCTCCTTAAATATTCAGCTTTGTGATTTGATATTAGAAACCAGAAATCTATGTTGTCTTCAATTCTATGGAAATATAATAATATCGTATTATTATCTATGTTTATTAATGGTTGAATCCATTTAATGACGGTACATGTTTATCAAGTTCTGCTTTTCTTTTTTGATAGATTTATATATTATCGAATATATATTTATAAACCGATTTGTACGAGTATGTTTGAGACAGTGCATTGTATAGACAATATTATTGTAAGCACAGAGAGTCGCTATAGTCTATGTCGTCCGTCTATCTTGCCTTAATAAAAACAACTACACTATTCGAAATATAGAACCTTCTCAACATAACGTAGTTGTCCATCTTCGATGGAATGTTTTATATTCTTTGTTATATTAACTTCTTTACTTGAGAATGCTCGTTCACTGTATTAGTTCACTGTATTGGTTCGCTGTATTAGTTTTTCCGTATGCCTATCATGAAAAGGTAAACTAATGTTAATGAACGCCGGTCGATGAAGTTTCGTACGAGATGACTGTAATACGTGTTAAATACAACACACCCTATAACAAGATTTAGTTTTTTGATAACCAGTATAAAGTGAGTACTTACTTGAAGTAAATAATATTTTTTATTCGGCTATCTTATTGATGTAGATTTAAGGAGTGATTATAACGTTTGCCTATTTTTATATTGTGAAAGTTCCTATTGTGCTTCTTTTTTTTTCTAAGTTTAATGCTAATTAAGTTATTTATTAGTTGAAATTAGATCTGTTATAGTTCATAGATTAAACTAACGCGTTTATTTAGACTTAGTTGTTTACTACGACAAGGAAAATCAATAAAATTTGTAAGTTATTATCGCGTAGTTTCAGTTGCATTACCATGAAAATTATTTCCCCGGCAATAATGATAGTTTAATGTCAACGGTTGCGCATCCAACTTATCGGCAGAGAAGATAAAAAAAAAATCTTATCGTTAGTTAACTCAGAGGTCATTTGAGATATTGTAAATGTGTCATGACAATAGCGAGAAGATAAAAACATTAGGTTAATCTTGCCAAATTGGAAAAAAAAAGATTTAACAGAAGTGGATGTCTACAGACCCGGGTCCAGTGCCGTATCGCCAAGCCCTAAAACGAATTGTTACTAAAAGAAGATTGTTCCCATGATATAGTGTAATTGTAGATATTTTTTGTATAAAAAATTATTGAATAAACGAAAAAGCGTTTAGTCAATAATGCATCATTGCATAAATGTTTTAATCGTTCAAAATTTTGTATATACTGAAAAATGACGAATTGTGATTTCTATACGATTTTATACGTATTGGACCATACTGTGCCATTATTATTTACTTAGTTATCATAAAAAAAATATTTAATTGTTTACTTGTTATGTAATTCCTAAAAATGGCACAAAAAATCAATATCAAGGAAATCTCCATAGAATATGTATTTATATTCCCTCGTACCTATTTATAACCCTAGACACAAACAGAGGGGTGTTATAACCTTCACATGTTCAACTGTGTGTATGTGTCTGAATGAGGTATTGTAGCTCCCAAACGGCTGAACCGAATTTGATTTAGTTTTTTGTTTATAAAAAAGATGATTCGATGGAAAATGCAAGCAACGACTCAAGAAAATCTGTTAAACGCCTTTAAAGATTAGTCGATGCATAGAGGTAGGTGAGCACCTTCCACAGGTTTGATCGAGTAGAGATTTGGTATTTTGTTAATCAGTGATATTAGAAGAATGGTACACTTACCTTGAAGTGATGCTGTAGCATTGAATTTACAAGATACCCAACTCCCTCCCTCCCTCACCAATTTACAACAGAAGCAATGATGTTGCGGCCATTGGAATGTCAATAGTCTTTATGAATAGATTATAAATTGATGATCATCAGGGTCTGATAAAGGAATAGGAAAGAGAAATAAGGATAAATTAGTGAGGGATTCTAAGCTGCTTTCATGCGTTCAATATATATAAAACTTTGGTAGATATACAATGCAATAACGTTCGTGGCGATGGAGTGTGAATGTGTAAAGTGAATAAAAAAATAGTTACAATTACGAAGATATTATTATTATTAAAGAAAACATCAAGTACATAGCAGCGTCCATTCATTAATCTTTTCTCGGCAATTCTACTTTTGACAAAGATACAGTGGCAGCAGTGAAAAAACCTGGGATTCCAAAAACATCCCAAAGTATCTCGATTATTATCTATGTTTTCTACGTTTGAACTAATGCTTTTCATAATTATCGTCACGAACTGTTTATAGTTGTCTATGTTCAGTCACAGAAGTAATACAAATATAGAGTATTTAATGTTAAATTCGGAATATTTTCATATCACTTGATATATATCTTTGCCGTTTAGAGTATAGCATATTTTTATGTAATATTCTATTTTTCTACGGGATCTGTCTTGGCATGCTTTTATAGAACACGAGCTTTCGCTCGCGGTTCCGTCCGCGGGACTTAATAATGAATGCTTTCGTCTTTTACATAGACCAATAACACTATCAACCATGATCCGTGTATATAGTAGACATCCGTATATCCAGTATATATTAAAAGTTTAAAAAACGCGGCAACACGAACAGCACGTTTTCCATCTACGAAAAAAACGCTTTTTAATTTGAGAAAATTACAACCAACAAAACGAATCGATTAAACTCACCAATCGTTTGACAATAACTTCTTTAAATACCGTTCTGTGTGTCAGATTTGGCCTAAAGATAGTAAGTAAGTGTCGTCAATCATAAACAGTTCCTAACGATGTTTTGCGCGTTTTAGGCACGAAGAATGCTTACCGCTCTGATCTTCAGCTTTCTACCTCATCAGTTATTCTTAGTTATGAGGATGTTGATATCGTATTTGAAAATAGACTATAGTAAACAGTGTACAGTGTATATTGTAGGTAGTCCACAGTGCAGTTAATTATAGTCTGTTTTCAAAAATGACATACGTCTACCTTTAGTTAATAAATCACTCAAAATATTGTTGGCATTCTGTTTAGCACATTGAATATTTTAATATATTTTCGCAGTTTCTAAAACCACTTCAGCATTTTATGCAGTGAGTTGACAAAACTGATTTGTAACTTATTTTTTTCCGAAATAATACTATCTAGATAAACGCAACAGAAATTCTGAATCATATTAATAAAGAAATAACCGTTTTACATTTATTTGTTTACAAGCTTTACCCTATGACACTAAAAATCAATCTATTAAAAGGATAGAATGCATTGTTTAGAATGTATTGGTATATTCTACACGCGTAATGAATTTTGTCTAGTTTTGGGCAATTGTATATTAAATAGTATTCTTAATCTTTCTTAGAGAAACGCACCGTCATGCACACACATTTCGTTTACGATCTGGCCCATATGACACATGCCTACCGTTTCTAAGGCGGCACTCTATATAAATACATATCTTATTACCTATTTTACTTTCGAGGTCAGTTTTTACTTTGACAAATATTGCTTTTCAAGTTTATATATCTATATAGATAGATATCTTTCCTGGAAAAGCGAGAAAAGGGAAACTCTAAATTTTACTATATATAACGCCAATTTGTACTATTTTGTAGTAATTACAATGTTGCTATTTTCGTACTTCTCGGCAACAAAAGTAGTACATAATATAAACTATATGTGATATAATAACTATACCTACGTCTAAACACCTATAGTGCTCTAATATACGTGTTATATATTATATATATATATATATATATATATATATATATATATTTCTTGTTATAAATGAACATAAGAAACTTTTTCCGTTTATTTCCCTCGGCAGATTCGAAAAAGGCTAAGCGTGGTTTGGTTGGCCAGGTATTACTATTGAAATGATGGATATTGATTTTGATGGTTTTTCACGAGTTTTATTAACTTTATGATTTTCGTAATAATCATAACAAATATTATAAGTACTCTATAAAAATTATCTGTCTCATGTCAACTGTAAAAATCAGATAGTAGTAGTTTGTAAAATTTAGAAATAGTTTTAACTTTCTATCGTACGGCTAATTCGTTATATACTTCGCTATTTACAAGTTTAAGTAATAATATGTTTCGAATCGAACACAATCTCTTTACGTTTACGAGCATCGGTGGCGGCGGCTCGACGATCGGCTGCGAAAGACCACAACAAATAGGGTACAATTGTCCTAATGGAATACATCAATCATAGACTATGACACTGTGTGAAAGGGCTTGGAGCGCGACAGTAACGACCGCGCACGGAATTCATAGACATTCAGCCTGTGGACGCGATTCACTACACTATTTTCATGATTGGCGACCCGTAAACTTGTTTGAAAAAGGTTTTTTTTGAAAATTTTAACTTATAAACAAACAACGCATCGTATGGCAGTAATCTACATGTTTTGCCCGTCTTCCTATACAGCTTTCTTATGAACGGGTCACAATTAAAAGACAAATTATTATTTTATTCAAAATTTGAATCTAATAACCCTACCAAACAAAACAAACAATTTTTGTATTTAAAAGAGACGACTATATTTAACGAAAAAAAAGTCGTAATTGATACAAGACAGTCAATAATTTTCGGACATTAATGAAGGAAGAGATACACAAAGTCTTCTCTAAACCAAAGATTATTTAATGAAATTTTTCAATATTGCTAGACAAATATGTGAGTGATTCATTAGTGCGCTAACAAAAAAAATTAATGAACAAATTAATTGATATAAAAAGCGACTGTATAATTTCTGATTTGTTTCAAGATTTTTTTCGAATTGAACTCCATTTGAAATCGAATTGAAGTTGTGCGAGAAAATAAAACGTTGGAACCGTGCCTCAAGAAAATGGAAGAAAACTATTGTGTATAAATATTAGGTAACCGTCTCGTGTAGATATACCAAAAAATGAATTTCAAAAGAATAAAATACAGTTTATCTGAACCACACTCCAGCAGTGAAACCTCTTTACATAGGTTCGTGTAACACGTCACAGTTTCATAACGGTAAATCTGCTCAGTGACCATAATGTACATATTTTGTATTAAGACGTTATAATACAAAAATATAAATTGTCGATATGAATACAAATTAATTTTATATATACAAATAAATTTAATACAAACAAATTCAAGGGAAAGCCTGTATCAACCCTATCATGTAGTTTGAAGTGCCGTGTCCCGAAAATAGGACGCGTGTACTTAACGTCATGTTTAATGTTGTTATCAAAGTGTCGTCCATCCCCCCTACTATGTTCTCCCTTTACCTTTCCGTCCTACGCATCGCATTAGTGCCGGGACGGGCGCCGTATCGGGTTCGAGCTATAAATCTCTCATAAACACTTGCAGAGCTGGACATTACGTCGATGAACAATAGCGAATAAAAACTATCTGTACAATATGAAACATTACATTTGTTTGATTGCCTTTTTGGAAGTGCTGTTTGTAGTCGGATCGACGGCACGTGTGAAGGTATGAATTCTATTTGACGTAAATCTAAAGCTATTGTAATAATATCATTACTAAAAATTGGCAAAATTTTACAATATGTAAATTTTTTGAAAGCATTCAAATGTATTCGGTAACATTCGTTTGGTATTCTGCATGTGTCACCTCATAAATTATCGATTTTATGGTTAAAAAAAAATAATACTTCACAGGAAATAAAAATTTGAATATAATTCGTGCCACTACGAAAGTGGCAGTACACAAGTATTTATAAGCAAATACGAAAAAAAAAGTTATTATGCAATCTAAAATGATAATGTTGTAACATTCCAGGAGAAGGTGGTGTAGAAAATTATTACGTAATATACCAATTTGTAGAAATGTGTTTGCAATTTTTCAAAATATTCAATAAAGTAATATTAATAATCGATTTTGTTTGTGTATTCATAAATGAACAAATAAATCACAAAGATAAATATTAGAAATATATCTAACAGTTTGGTTGAAATTAAATTGATCGATAATAACATATCCTGTTTTGTGAATTTGTAATATTATTGTTTAATACGTGGACTATTCATTTGCTTTGCTTTCACGTTACATTGATAGCTATAATCCAATAGTTTTAGCATTTTTTTTTAATTATATAAAATAATGTGATAAATTAGAGTTAAAATTGTTTGCGCACAAAAGACTACACAGTAGAATCGTTTATGTGATATTTATACGATACAAGTCAGTTTGTATAATATTTGATATTTTTCTTAACTATAAAATAACACCTACAACTGGAGTGTTAGAGACATTTGAAAATAATTAAATACCGTTATTAGATAATCCCAACCATTAATTTTTAATATAAGGATCAATTTAATATCAAACGCTATATTCGTTTGGTTCGAATTCAATTCAGTTTAGTCAAACAATCCAATGTTATAAGTGTTTTTTATATTTTTGGATACATAAAATAATTTTTAGTACGTTTTGAAGGAGAATCCAGATATCACAATAATAGACATTAAATCGACAAGACTCATTTTCTTCCTACCTATTCGGCCAATTCAACAATCGAAGTTCAGACATAAACCATTCGAAAGGTTCCGGTTAACTTTTCCAGCCGGAAATGTGTGTAAACTTTTTTTTCCCGGTTTATTGTCTGTGTCAGTGGCTTGGCTTTTGTCCAGACTTCGCCGTTAGCATTTCGTTGTGCTACGTGCTCGTAGTACAAAAAGGTTTCCTTTCACCAAGGAAATGTTCTCTACTCATCTTTTTCAAGAGAACGAATTCATATTATATGTAGTATTGTATTTACAGCTATCAGTAGATAATATGTCTAGTAAATACACGAGAAGTTTATCATTATAACTAGCTTTAAAAGTTTAAATAAATGAATATAACACCCATTTTCTGGACACAACTAAGTATCTCCTATACAAATAATTATTTACCATCTTTGATATAATTTTTCAATGAGCTGACCTGGGGATGATTATGAAAACATATTTTTTTATCTACAACTGATAGCGAGTTCGTTTTAATTGAAAACAAGAACTAAAAATTTTTTTAACAGTTTTTTGAATTCGTTACTTAAAAACGTGACAATTAATTGAATAAGATTGCATAGAACTTATTACCAAAAATGTTTTAATTATTGTTTTCATCATAAACATCATAAACAAACCTTAAAAACTTCTAGTTTTGCTTCATTTCAATCTATGAAAATAATTGCACAAAATGATGGAATAAATTTGTGCTAAAGTACGGGGTATTATATATATATATAGACTGAAACTGCCAAAATGCCTTAGTAATTTATGGAATATATGTGCTACTACAGGCGTCCATATAACAAATTACAAAAATAACTTTACTAATATTCCCGACTAGAAATCGTACTTAAAAACTTACGAATGTTACATAGCGGAAGTTTAATCGTCGATCGGGCTGAATTGTAGATAAGGATATGAGAAGGGTCGATGGTGATGTCGTGCAGTGCTGGTTTTCCAGAGAGACCTGGACGAGAACGGGCGGGTGATACAGTGCCAGCCGCAGACGCCGTGCGGCTGGGTCATCTACATACCGTCCCCCGTCCACCGCTCCCCCATGAAGGGCTACAGGGAGAGTCACCTAAGTAACGATTAGTGAGTTTAACTTTACATTGTATTCTACTTTTCCTTAATAATGACAGCCGCCCGATTTAATACAGTTAAATCTTAATAGTTTTCTACAATTTCAATTTTTCAAGATAAGCTTTCACCGGCTGCCACTGACACCGGCGGAGTATATAAGTGGATATCCTTTAGGTTCTTTGTATGCTGAAAAAAAAAAAAGAATTTCAATAAATCGTAAATAGATATCTTAGAAGGTGATGGACTCGCAATCTACCGTATGGATTCATTGAGTGAAACGTGAAAGTGACCCAAGTGATCTCTAGCTACCTCCTATTGGGAACATTGCCGTGAGGTTATATGTAATGTGTGTTAAATAATTAAACTTACGGATTACGAAAAGATTATATTTCTGTTACTATGACCAAATTCACTTTTACAAGAGGAGCATTATCGTCTCTTTCGTTTAAATAAAAAAGAAACCTAAAATAAAAAGACCAGCTTGAATCGGCTGAACCAAAATGTTGATCAGTGCTGGCGCTGGGGAAACCGACGTTTCCACCATCGCTGCTTTTGACGTCGGCGCAATCGCTTCGGGTAGTTTTGAATATGGTTCAATAGTTAGAAAATATATATATTGCAAGTATTAACATAAAGAATTTAAAATATTTCTCGTCTTTGCCTCACCTAAAATGATTTCGCCAAAATTCATCCACATACACTAAAATATTGAAACTACGGTAGTAGTCTCGTCTTTCTAAAAGGGATAATACCCGGCTACCTGCCCCCAATTTTAAGGGTCCGTCTCATTCCAGATTTCTCCTACACGTTGTTGCTCCCTCAACTTCGATTCGAGTTACCCAGTCGGTCACGAATTTGGTTCAGCTCTAGGTTCTTTCAACCCCCGTCGAAAAAATTCCGTTCCCTCTTTTGGTTTTGAAGCCGTTCCGGCCTATAGGCCCTTACAAAACCCTGCCATCCTTGGCATGCTTTTTTTATTAAAAAGAAAATTAAAAAATTAACGGACCATCTGTACAGACTACTCATAATTTCACCCGAATCCCCGTAAACATGGCCACGTTTATTTATTTGTAACAAAGATCCGCAAATAAAAATTAAGTGAAGCTATGCCTTAGCAGTGAGGTGATAAAAATAAAAACTTGAAATATCGATTTTATGACCGTTACTAAAAAGCAAACGGTAAACTATCGATATTCCTATACCAACTTTAAACATCCACTCTGTTCTCTTTAAAGTTAAATTTTCCTAAACTATGCTTGTTTACTTGAAAAATTAAAACGAAATACCCGTTTCCGTGACTTTGACTTTAAAATCAACCTCACTTGCACACAATCTCTCGTATGCTTATCTTGCATAATCATAGGAATATACTATAAAAATGTTACTTTTTTTTAAGCCCAGCGGTTTCTTCTGATCGTCGGTGAACTGATTAATTAGTCAGAACAATAATGTAATCTGTTAAACCTCAAATAAAGTTTCAGATCAACTAATTATGTAGGTTCCGACAGGAAAACAGACTTACGATTGTAAGGAAAACGTTTAACTTTCAATCAACGTTACATTCATTTCAAAGTCCATTTTAATGTTGTACAACGACAATTTTAAAGTCACCTCAAAAACTGTATCATTCACTGAATACGTGTTCCCTGTATCATTCTATGAATACGTGTTTCCTGTATCATTCTATGAATACGTGTTCCCTGTATCATTCTATGAATACGTGTTTCCTGTATCATTCTATGAATACGTGTTCCCTGTATCATTCTATGAATACGTGTTCCCTGTATCATTCTATGAATACGTGTTCCTCGACAGCTGCACCTGCCCACCGGGCACCGAGTGCCTGTTCCAGCGCCACAACGCGTTCAGCCTCGTCGACGAGTACCGCTGCCAGAACGCGAACGACAAACGAAGCCACGATGGAGAAAAACGCTGATTGTAAAATTCGAAATTCTTCAAGTGATGATGAGTGTTGGATGTGGCAAACAACATCAAAATCGAGTCTGAACCGCCTACAATTATTGTGAGATATTTGCGAAATGTTTGAATGTATGCGCGCGCGTACGTGTGTGTGTATATGGAAGGGGGATGGGATGTAAGTGTCGGCAACAGGACTGTGAGGATTCGTAAATCTTCAAATCGTAAAAGATATTGAGGCATTCGTTCTCCATTTTCATTATTTTATTTAATTTTCATGCCCAGCTCTTGTATTACGTATTTGCATCTTATACTAAAGGGTTATCGATGTATCATAGACAAATGTCAATAGTAATAGAGCTACTTCGTGGAAATCAAGAGCGGTATAAAAATTGATTTATTTGAGGCTTACGGTATACTTAAAATATTATGTGAAATTACTATAATAAAATAATTTATTGAGTAGTAACATTTAATGCAAATCGGAGGACCAGGGGGTAATATAAAAATTTTACTCTATTTTCATTTTTGTTTGGAAATCTATTCAGGTAGTTCCTAAGGACATTAGAATTATTACAGATTAAACTTTTCTCAGAAAAACAATTACAACTATCAGCTACGTATTCTGGCGTATACAAGTGTGACAATGACGACTGATGCTCTAAGGCGCGTATATGTGCTTCTTGTTTAATTATTTTTTAATTTTTAATCTTTCAAAGGATTCACCGAGAACAGAGCTAAGATTATTTCTAGTTTGTCATTCCGTGAGTCTCTGTGCCATCTCTCTATTATTTCTAGACAGAATGTTAATTAGTATACAATTATTGCATCGGTTATAATTAGCAAATGTACAAGGAGAGATGAAAAGGATTATTGTCATGTCATATTAATAAGATCATAACATCATAACAATAGGATCATTCCAAACAAGTTGTTGTTCTCTAATGGCCAGTGCATGATATATTATTTTTGAATTGAATTCAAGGACATAAAATGTAGATATTAAAAATTCCACAAATTAATTATCATTTCAACTTTTTAAGCAATGTCTTAACCTGGTGAAATCATATTTGTATTGTATAAATTTTAAGAATTTGTTACGAATGTACACGTGTTTAATCTGGTTTGATGCCATGCAGAGAATAAAATTCTTTATAGATTTTTTTCGCGACCCGTCAGTATGTGGAAATTGATGCATATGTCATTAAAATCAGTTAAACTATTTATTCTTCTGTATAAAAAATTACCTACATTTTAGGTGCTAAAAATTCAAATATATTTTATTGTTGTTCAATATATTTACAAAACAAGGCACTTGCTTTAGAGTCGATACAATGTGTTTAAGGATTTACTTGTACAGTGATTTCCGCGGATGCATTGCCCGGACAGTTGGACATAGTTGTTAAATTATGATTATTTTTGTAGAATGTCATTTGAAAAGCATAACAACTAGCTCATTTCCAATTTAGAGCCTCTGGTGTTTTTAATAGAACAGTTAAGTTTCTCCCATCTTCAACTTTTTGTATTATTTAAGTGTCTGTTAGCACGATGTGGGATCCGAATAGATATAACAAGTTTTAACAATAAATGAGACAAAATTTGGAAAAATGCACCAGATTCTAACACACTGATCAGTTTATTCAAAAAAAAAAGCACTCTCAAATTTTTCAATTACGTGTTGTTAAAAAAGAAAATGTTCTTTTTATTTATATGACATTTAAGGTGACACAAAATTTGATTTTGTTTACGACATACAGTATTTCGAAACAACCATTAGATAAAGGACAAATTAATATTTTAGAGTATCAATTGGTTCGATCTTGAATGATCTTGAGTCTTAGATGAAAAAACTTTATGCACCGAAGCATTACTGTTAGCGTTGTGCAGAGATTTTAGTCACAAATAGCAATGCACATTTTTATATAGGTCTAACTATTTTGATTTTAAATTCAAGCGAGCAGTACTTGTTATGGCTAGAGTCTGGCAAGCTAAACGTGATACTGATTAATACATAGGATTATTCGTATGACCACATTACACTATTGTCAAATGCCAGTATATGCCATTGTTTACCTGAAAAAATACATTGTTTGTACTTATGTATGCGCGTAAGAAGTTATGCTTCTTTGGCGTAATAAAAAATTGTTTTTAATTGCATTCAAATAATTTATCACAATAAAATAATAAAAGTGGGATGGTTTTATTATTTTATTGTCAATTAATTTAATTATTTGCAGTGGAGTGTGATAGTCAATGCGGTTGATAAAGTTTGATTTAAATTTGAAAAATTAAATAAATTAATATTTATTTTCTTATACAAAGTTTATTATCAATTTTATCTTTTTATTTGAAGTTATAAAAATTATTAACTAAAAAATTAGAATGTGTTAACTTTATTTTGTTGCCATCTTCCATTTTACATTCAGCTACATAACACTGACCAACTGATGTCGGTGATGTTGAACTCGCTAATTTCGCTTGTCCCACGGTTATATCAATATTCGCAGTAATGATCTTGGTCGTATCGTCCCTATTTTGATAAATGGCAACTCCTCCAGCTCGAACGTTTGACACTTCAATTATTAGATGTCTGAAGTTGCTCGCTAAACCGCTTGCGAGAACTTCATACTGTAATTTTCGTGTCACCCCGATAAAAATTCACTCTTATTATTTTTTTCATAACGCGCCAAAAGAAATATAACATCAATAATCTTGATCCTGCATTCTAATAATAATATTTTTCTTGTTTTCTTTGTATAAACTCGATTTTATAAATGAGCAAATGAGGCGTAATTAAAAACAAATCTAGTGCCTCTATCGGTCTGTGTTCTAGTGCTGCTGTATTGTGTTGATATATGATAAACAAAATTATTATGTGATGAACAAAATTATGTGCTTATAATAATTTTGTTTATGCTTGTTATCTATCACTTTTAGAGATTCCAGAAATAGATACAGAAGAAACTAAAAAATGTGACAGTGAGTTGAAAGATTTGCAAAAATCAGATCGAATAACAGAAAACCAGTACATAGAGGAAATAACAGCAAAGACTAGTAAGTATTTATGTAGTACTATTTTTTTTTGTTATGTAGACATTTTCTTCACGAAATTAAATCAGCATCACTTAAACACATTATTTTGAATATTCTATAGCATGTACAGATAAGTGACTCTATTAATTAATATATTTATAAGATATTAATAAAGGATGTGTAATTATTTTTTACAGATATAGATATTGCTAACATATAGCGAATTAAAATAGAAGCCCAATCGGTCAACAATATTTGAAGTACCCCGGGAAAAAGTCCAGATGCAAGTATTATATCAAATATGAAAAGTTTTGATGTATGTGTTATAAAGAAATAAAATTATTTAAGTTTATTGTATGATTATGAGAAAGAATGTGCCAAATTTAAGCAGTCTGCTTGAAGATTTCAGCAAGCAGTCGAGTTTATAGGATGTTGAGAAACATTTATGAACGCTATTGCTTTAAAGTTGAAATTTCCATTTAGTGATAAAGTAAAAAATAATTTAATTGATTGGTCATTACTATTAGAAAGGTATGACATAACAGCTTTACGGCATAAATTTTTGAAGAGAATTAACAATATAAAGGAAAAAACATAACAAATACTTTATATCTACAAAACTTTTGTACATAAAACAATAAATCAAAGATATTTTGGCAAGATGGATCCCGCCGAATTTCATCTAAAAGATCCCTTGTTAATATCCCTTGTTAATGAACGACAAGGAGTTTTGTAGATAAAATTTCGCCTAGGAAAATATATCATTTCTTTGCAGGGTCAGACAAAGGGCTTTGTACCTAATATTTTTCTCTGTAAGTTTTAGTATACTAAATACATTTTCGTTTTATAAAATCACAAATGGTTTACTACTGACACAATGTGAATGTCATCAATTCAACAAAAACAATTTGAGTATTTTTATGTACACACAAATTGTTGTGTGTATATAAAAATACTCCAATTTAGGGGAGCCTGATAGATAACGCAATTTAACATAATGTGTCAACTAAGCAAAGCTTCCATGAATTAAAGCCCCAAAACTTATATTAAAAATTGGCTAACATCACAAGGTGTGCCATTTGAGGACCACTGTACAAAAGGTGATCTGCTCTGTTTAGTTAATAAAAATAACCCAGATCCAATGAATTTAAAATGGATAAATCTTAAAACGGCATGGGTATAAAGCATTAAGGTTGTCCTCAATACAAATGAAAACATTTGAAATTTGGCAAATGAGAGATTTGTTTGAAATGTAAAAACTTTGATGTCTCCGATTCTGTTATAAAGAAAATTATAATAGAATCCTTTGTTCATCCTCAAAGTGGAAGAACTGTTTCGGCCATATTGTGAAGATGGTAAATAATTATGTGAAAGAAATTACCTAGAATAAAGCTGACAAGTTTTATTATCAGAATGCAAGAAAATGAAAGTGCTGGATCATTTGAAATGGAATTTTTCGAAGTCAGATTTTGATTATGATTAGTAATAAAAGTATCTGTACTTTAAATTGTTTGTTTTACCCGTTTGAAGTAATGAAGTATCCAAAAGAATAGGTAGATAAGTAATTCTATTTATATCATAGGACTCTATAGACAAAAAAAATATGAGTGTGTATTTTCCTTATTATTTACAGTATGATATCCTCACTACATTCTTTGATTTGCATTTATTTTTCAGAATCATGTTTCACTGGCCAGACTCTCCTAACACTAAGACATTAGCGACCAAGTAACAAGCGAGTAGCCAGACATTCCAGCCCCAGCATATTCTTTTTTTATGCCCCCCATAATGTGCTGCGATAGTGATGTACGGGAATGGAAATTGGCACTCTCGCATGGCAAGGAAAGTCCCCGTTTTTTTGTTTTTTTTTTTATAGAGGTCGTCCTTATATTAACCCTCTTTTTTAAGTATACCCACATAACAACACTCCTTGTATATGATACAGTCCTGCGTTGCCAATGTTGGTGCCGGTACAACGATAGTGACATTAAAACTTACAAAGACGTTTGGTACTTTCAAATTTAGGAGACACGTTGAAAAAGTGCTTTTATATTACTTTACATTTGTAGGCTTTAAATATTTTGTTAGCTTTAAATATTGTGTCTTAGTTAACGTGTAGACAAAATTTAATGTATGCGAAATAAGTTAATGTTACCGTTTAAATGTATAAAAATATTCGAAAAATCATATTTACGATATATTTTTATTTAAATGCATTGATTATATAATTTGATATGCACAGTTACTCGCATAAAGGTATTAAGCGATCTTTTGTATATTTTCTACTTTTTTTTATTATGATAAGTTTTTAACAATAACGATAAAATGACAAATAAATAAAATATATTTTCTTACTAATCCTCTTTTATTACAATCCAAAAAAAGAAGCTTTTGGTATTCAGTCGATAACCTAAATGTCGCCGTCGCGGCAATAGAAGAACGCGAAAGTGTATCTATAGCCCTGATGTTATACTATGCATAAAAGAGAAAGGAACACTGCAGTGTTATACTTGGTCGGTAAAAGTCCGACCGACGTAACCCGGTTAGCTGTCATCGGGTGTCGGGTACCCATGATGTCCGCCATGTAAATAAAAAAAAAAAAAACAAAATTATACCTCTAATGAGCACTCTCCGTGCGTCGCCCGTCCGCCCTTCTGAAATGATCATCTCATAAAGTGTTTATACGAGCTTTGATGAATTTCTAAATTATTCATAACGATTTTACCCAGAACAGAAAAAAAACGTTTAATCATATATATATATATATATATGCATATTATTGGAAGGGCCGTGAAAAATTATTCAACCCTATTAGTGTCGCTGAATTTCGTCGTTGTTCCGTTTACCAGAAATACCAACATCGCCATTTTGATAGTTGGCGTTCTATCGCCGTACGCTTTGCGTGCAATTTTCTGTCATGTATCATGTAACTGAAAAGATTCACCATCAGCAATATTTTCAATCTACCACAAGAATGGGGTCTTCAAGAAAACAGCATATTCCTTTCTAAGTGACTCTTGTGGGGGTTATGTGTCCATGGGCGGCGGTGACTCTCTCATATCTCACATGGTCGTTAGGTCCTTAATTAGAAAAAAAAAAGCTAACAGGTCCTACATTTAATGATCGAATAGAGATGTGATCACGATGATGCATTGATGTATTTTCATAGGTAATATAAAGATTAACTATGGTTAACAGATCGATTGTCGATTTCTTGACATTCTTTGTCGGTCGATTCAGGGAGAACAGCGAAATTTTCTACGGATGTAAAACGACAAGTAACGCATAACGTTGGACATATAAGGAATCGAGGATTAAAGGCACTTCATCAGGCATAGGGCATGATTGTCGTTGTCAATATAACCACGTGTTATTTGAGTATTTCTGTTTAATTAAAAGTCGAGACAGGTAGACATTTTTCACTGGTGTCAACGATGAATAAGGTAGCGCACCGTCTGTTGGTAAATTATTTTCGAGTTGCGTCATAGATAAAAACTATCCGTATTGAGACTTTTCGTAAGATTGCTAAATATTTTCAAGATATGAATTCTACATTTTAGTATTGTTTCCATGTCATCAACATTCTAATACAAAAAAAAATTGGGAAATACTTTTATAATTACTGTTATTTATTTTATTTATATTTATTATATTTCATTATTTACTTATTTAAAAACAGTGACGAGATCATAAGCAAATATTTTTTCATCAACGTTATCGGTTATCGAAGTTGATGTATTAATTCGTCCCTTATTTTGATACGATTACAAATTTGATTACAAACTTGAAAATGTCGTTGAGTGGTCAATTTGGTTAAGTTTTTGTTGGTAAGATAGATCAATTTCGATAAAAATGTCACACGAAGGTTTTAACTCAGTTGGGCAACATTCGGGAAACCATGAGGCATTTTTCAATCCAATATACCTTAGTGCTTGAAAATAAAAGCTTTTGAACAGCGTCGCCAATGATAACACGGTTATCAGACATGGTCCCTTTTCTGTTGGCCTTTTAAACGAGCTCAGCATGCGATGAAAAGACATAAGCTCGGTGTTTCTTTTAATGATGAAATTCGAAACGACGCAAATGAAGAAAAAGCGACTAACCTCACAGAATCAGTAATTTGAACTGGCAATGAGCTGGCTACATCGCTCGTAGAAGTAAAGAGCGCTGGAGGAGAAATGTTCTCGAATCGCAAATGGGAAATGGAGTGATGACCTGATGAGAGTCACAGGTAAAGGTAAGTTGCAAGTGGCCCAAGATCATAAACGATCTTGGGCCACTTGCAACTTACCTTTACACTACCACAACAGTGCTAAGTCAGAGGGGAGGCTTGTGTCGTGCAGTGAACGTCTAATGACTGAAAAGAATGAAGATCATTTTTTAAGAACTTTATGATAATGTCTAATTATTTATTTGTCGAACAGACAATAGTCGACAATATTACTATAGAAAGGATTTCTCAAATACGAACTTAGATATAAAATATTATTTACTTATTTTTTGACACCTTCATTACATATACCTAAATATTATTTCTTAATTGGACTTAAATATCCCGAATTACCATTATATTTTCCGGTACTGATGCAGGAAAACGAAATATAGTATCTTTAACAAACGTAAAATTTACTAATCATATAATATCACAGAACCATCCATGAAAGATCGTTTTTATGGTACGATTTGAATATTTTTTTCCAAAAATACCCTCAAAATACGATACCGGAGACGAGACTGCGGACCTCAACCCGCACGCTCAGTGGTGGCCCGACACGTCTTCAGGGAACATCCCGGGATCGGCGGAATGGAGAAGCTCTTGCTGCTCGCGCTGGTGGGGACGGCGCTGGGCCTCACCGAGCCCACGTCCACTTCTCTGGTAAGAATTTATCATTTGGTCTTAAAATAGAAAACCCAATTTACGATGGGACACAGGCCCGCCAAAATTTCACGGCGTCCATTTTGAAAAATATATATAATTTTTGACTATAATGAAAAACCTCATTAAAGCCTTCTTTTAAAACTATTCTGCATTAGTATGATTTTTCTGTTGAGTACTTTTGTTTCAATCTCCAAAAATCCTTTCTATGAGTAGGAGTATAATAATTTAATGTAAATGAATTGATTTCTGAATTCACGTAACATAAAATATTAGTAATTACACCTCAAAAAGTCATTTTAATTCTAGGTGAGTATCAATGCTTTTATAATGGGCAAATTCTTTCAATATAAAATGTGTCAAAACATTTAAATATTTCTCTTTCTTATGTTTTAAAAGTGCATGCTAATGGGTGATAATAAATTACTGATATTTTTGGTGAATTGCTATTAAAATTATCTGTGTATAATAAATTTGCAACTAAGCGAATCTGTTGTATGTATTTATTTTTAAAAAATAATACTAAACGGGACTAAACCATTCCAAATACTAAAAATTTTGCCACGAAAGAAATGAAACTCCAAATGTTCAGGCATCTTGGGCATAAAATATTTCTGCTCGAAAATTATAGAAACCAGCACATTTTTTATTTGTCCCTTATATATAGCGTGTTCCTTGTGTTCCGTGTGTTACGGGTTTTTAATCCAAGTTTAGGTCCAAGTATATATGTAGCAACGCAATAATGACTAAAAAATAAAATTTTAAATTTATGGATTTAAATGAAATCATTTTTATTCCGAATTAAGTACTTATAACGAATTGAAGTTATTATGAAAATGACATTGTTATTTTTTGACGATAAACCCTAAGATAACTGCCATAAGGAGGAAATTATAATGTTGAAATATATGCATACAAATTTATAACAGCTTTACTACTAAAAAAGTTTTATTCGATTATACTGATATAATATTCGTAAATTCCTTACGTAAAATCCCTCTTAATAAACAATGGATATTCTTTTGCCCCTACAAGGATACGATTTCTAATACGATTTATAACAGGATGAAAAATGAAGTGCAAGTGCGATCTTATTTCATTCTAACAATTTGTGTTTTATGTGTTCATTGTTCTATGCAATCACATAATTATGATTTAAAAAAATCACTTATTTTGCTTTATACATTTAAATATTTTATATATTAAGTTAAAAAGCGATTTTAAGCATGTAACCATTCTGTTTTGTATAATGATACACAAACACGTCGACACCGGCGCTATTTTGAGATTTAGAACAACATAATTTTATTTTATTCCATTATATCCCTAAAAAAATACATCATTTTTTAAAATATTGGGGGTAGTTCAAAAATGTTTAATTTGTCAAACATGGACCGGACACATATAATTATAAAGAAGGTATTTGATAAATTAAGTAAGATAGGTTTTATTGTTTACGAGAGCTACACATTTTTAAAATGAATCTTACACGACATCCGTATTTGAGACTTTTTCGTATTTTGTCGCTAGTTTTTACACAACTGACCAGTTTCATTATTATGTACAATCTCTTTTACAATTTACTTATTATTCATTAGATACCATTCAAGTCACATTATACAGGTTTTTAAATCTACCAGGGCTTTAGTAGGTACTAGGATTTGTAATTCATAAAGATCAAACCTGCGTATAGTGAGTCCTCATTATTTGTCGGTCTATCGCGTCCGTTTTTCTTTATGGCTACTAATGATTTGATTTGACTATAATGATTTGACTATAAATTGCACATATTCACAGAACTAATTTGCGGAACTTAATTCAAACTATAAATGAATATCAAATTCTAAGCTAGCCACGTACCTACGGTCGTAGATAAAATAATGGAAATTCTCTTTAAAAATATTATTGTCAATATAATATACAAGCGTCTATTGTATATTTGATAATCGTAGAATCACGATTAATCATCATTGACAATTTCATATTGATGATGTTGACTTTTGATACATAAATTAATGAATAATAACTGAACGAAAATTCGACGTCTAGTAAATGAGCCTTTTTCCTCTGAAGATTCAAAAAAAAATTACAATTTATTTGATTTTCTTACAAACTAATATTAAATGTACATTACGAAATGTAATTAATGTAAGACCATGTAACTGGAGCGAAATAAAAATATATAAAAAAACAAAACCATTTTGTCCGCATTTAAAACAATGATTTGCACCCTGTGGTGTAGGTACCTGTTTCAGGTAACAAAATTAGTAAAGAGGGTAGTCGTAGCTAACAATTTGTCTTGTATGGAGTTACAAATATTTGAATGTTTATGTGATTTTTTTATAATGCATATTTTATATTCAAGAATTGAGGAACGTATTGTAAACGGTAATAATATTGTAAAAAAAATTCGATATCGATAATGGTAAATGTAATTCCATGATATTACGCAATCCAATTCTAATCTTCACGTTTCCTCCAAATGTTATAGTTGGGAAATTTTCTGAATCTGGGCTGTTTTTCTTTGTTTTTATTGTGTATTATTACGTTACTACTGATTCTGTTGATACTAGTGTACACTTAAAATCTGATGACAATGAACAGCTTCCTGATTGGGAAAACTTGAAAGTACTGCAAAGTGTAAGGAAATACTGAACGGATTTTAATGCGGTTTGATACGTAGATAACATATGAATTTGAAAAAATATCAAAAAAAAATTTAACCTCCTTTACTGATCTAGTCTGAGAAGTGACAAAGCAAATAATAATTGCTAGTGTCAAAGGTCTTTGGATGTCATAATACAAAAGAACTACAGCATTCGAAAGAAATAACTAAAAGTTACACTCGGCCTTCTGAACATGAGCTACTCGAGTTACTGAAAAAAGCGCGAAGAACCTAAGAACCGAACTGAAGTCAAAACCGAGTGTGGGATTGGAATTAGAATCAAGAGCGTAACCGAGAACTACATCAGGAACAGCAATGGAAATAGAACTGAAAGTGGGAACGCGATTATGATTGACATCAATATCGTTCAATATGAAAGATTGAGGAACACACTCTATGTCCACGCGGGCGAAGCCTCAAGCGGAAAGTTAGTGTATCTATAATAAGCGAACGATCAATTTTTAATTCGCATGTTGAATTCGTTTTTCGATTTTTTGTATTCGGTATTTGGATTTGGAATATATTATTGGATTTTTTTATAATAAATAGTACGTGCATCATTACTTTGAATAGGTACATTAAAATGTTTGTACCTCTTACCAGTGTTGCCTCTAGTGGATTTTTTTTTAATCTTCAGAGGAAAAAGGTTCATTAACACTATTTGCGGCTGCACAGACCAGTAATCATTGCCTTCCGATGAAACACCTAGGCTGTATTTAATTTTTTTGTAGTTGTTTATTCCGGAATCGAGTTTTAGTTTTTTGACTTTTGTTTTTATTCATTTATTGTTATTTATTTTATATCAATGTTCCCTCAGGATTTTATAGAATTTTAGAAAAATGTTCATAAAAAAAAAACAGCTTTTTGAATTGAGAATATACTTTAATTACACTTCACTCTTATCTAAATCGACATATCTCTCAACATCATAATCTTAATAGAACATCAATTGGATATGAAACCCAGTGAAACTCGCACGATAAGTTAGCCATTTTGAGACAAACATTTGTCGAATTTAGAACTTTCTCCTTTCCGACGTTTAGACATAAAAATGCTGCAAATATAGTTCAACTTAATTACAGTTAACTTATTAAACTAATAGCTACTATGGGAGTTATATTATCGTTGTATTGATATTAAAATTTAATTGGCTTCCAGCCGGAAACCAGCTCCGAGGAAGTGGCCGAACTGACCGTCTTCGAGATGAAGGAGCCGGTGCAGCAGAAGGTCGAGACGACCACCGAGGGCCCCAGCACCCCGAAGGCCGATGACATCATCTGCGCCCCGTACACGCCCTGCAAGTGGGTGATATTCCTTCACAACGCCGAGAGGGACGCCTGGATCAAGCCGATGTTCCAAACGCGCACCAGGGACCTGCCCAACGAACTCTACGAGAAGTTCATGGTCCATGATGAAGACGTCATTAATAAGTAGTAAGTTTATTACTACGTTAGTAATTTCTTATTGGAGCGTCATTACCTACGAATCTATATTTGATATGTCCATTAATATTTATAATATTTTAAAGAAAAAAAACCGTTTATCAGTCACAAGAAATCGATAAGGCTTCCAAAATTTTTTAAATTAGAATTATGATTTTGTATTTTTATGTGGATCGCACTTGTTATAAACTTTTATAAACAGTTAATTTTTTTTTAAATAATAAACAAGCCTTGTCTCAAACAAAGATATGTGTTGTACTAGTAATGCAAAATGTTTAGTGTTCCAAAATTACTATGATGGTTGTATTATATTTGGAACAGTCGTAACAACCATCAAACTTACTTTCCAAAATTAGAAACCATGTTACTTATGTAACTAATGTGTATGTGATCGTCGAGAATATTTATGGATGAAATATCTACACATATTATTAAGTTTGCACGAAACTCTCAGGAAACGTATCCTATTCTACTCGTCTGTTTTTTTTTTTCAAACCGTATCGATATAAAATTAAACAAAAAACTGGCCAAGACCATGCTTATTGTTATTATTACATGAAGCCATTATTACAAAGAAATGCACAACAGATGAAAAAAGTATGTTATTACATTTTTCCATGTTTCCCGCACAAAACAGTTGTAAGCACTTTAGTCGCTTATAACTAACTACAAAAACAAGTTGGCATGTCGACTATTACTATTAAACTTGTACTAAAGTGCATCAGCAAAAGAGCGTATCTTGAAGGCACTTATATCCTTTTGTTGAGAAGCGCAATTTTTCGGTAATAACTCAAAAACAGTATATCAGATCATGTTCTAAATAATTTTCTTTAAAAGTGCTTATTAAGCACTTTTAAAAATTATTTATTTATTTAATTATTTATTAATTCAAAGAAAATTAGGTTAATAAGCACTATAAATAGTGCTTATTAGTTAGTAAGCACTATAAATAGTGCTTATTAACCTTTGTATTTTTTTTATATTTTCAGACATACAATTTAATAAATAAAAGGGCACAATTTTTAGTACTTTAGTAGAAATTATTTCCGAAAATGTTCCATTAGTAGAAAAATAGCTTAGAAACCTTAAAATGTTTTTAAAAAACTGTCGAAACATGTGCAACATATTTGATCTTTGCTAAACAAAATTTTCTTCAGCTGTCACATGTAGGGAAGTACCCTTACTAGAAATATATATTCATTTTTGTTATAAAACTACTCAACTAAGTTGCGGCTTATACAAGACACCTACACTATAAAATTCATCAATATACATCTTATAGTCTTTGAGTAAAATGACTGTGACATACGGACGGATGGACGGACGGACGGACATGACGGAAGTATAAAGGTTCCGTTTTTGCCATTTTGTCTCGGAAACCTAAGAATGGTTCTGAATAAGATTCTAAATGGTTACACTTTTTTTTTTATTTAAATTTAAAGATGTAAAACATCTTATATTGAATAAAAATCGTTTCTTTTTTTTTTGATTCATAATACGTGATATTAGACATACAAGCGTGGCGGATTTTTTTACAAACGACTTCTCTCCCATTGCCAGTTGCGTGTGCGGGCCGGGCACCGTGTGCACCCGCATGGAGAACGTCGCCTACAGCGGCTACGAGGTGTACCGCTGCCGCCCCGGCGCCGCCTGAGCGGCCGCCGCGCCGCCGTCCGCGAGGGTGCGTCGTCGTTCGCGCAACGCTGCCATAATACTAACATACACTGCCATAAAGTTTAACGATACTGCCATAATAGCACCTAACAGATTGACATAGGTAATCGTCGGACACGTTCAGAAGATGTTTTTATCATTTTCAATTTTTTTTTTAACTAGATCTTGACATTATATGACACTAAATATTGTGTAATTAGTGCATTCACGCAGATATCTGTCGCCGCGTCCGTCCTGTACTTTCGCATAGTCTTATCGCCCATTAGTAAATTTTTAATAATTCCACTGCCGATATAGACGCGGTCGCTTAATTTTATTCGTGTTCGATATCATCGGAAGTATTATAAATGGTCCAAAAGTATTTTTTAAGAGTATTATAACGCTTATGAACATAACGGGTCATGTTTAACGCTTTAAAAGATTTTACACACTTCTCTTCGGTAACAACGATGAGCCCGTTGAGTACTTATGTCGTACTTAAATGGCACCCTCGCGGCGACGTAACACGTCATTGTTTGACGTCCATTTTATATTTTGAAATTTTTTTGATGAATTTTTTACTATTTCACTTTTGACTATTATTGCATGTTAGCTAGTAAGTGCGGCCTTTTTATGTACCTCTGAACGGGGCAAGGCTTTTTCTTTCCATGTCCATGCTAAATGCGCACGCGGTGGGCCGACACCGAGTTCTTAGACAACAGCAAGGTCTGAAAATATTCTTGGTAAATTTACACAAATCACCTGAAAAGGCCGATAGTAACTCGGTGCAATATCAACTCCTCCCCAACCTCATAGAGATTCATCTAATTTATATGTTATTGCAAATAGGTGGGTTTGTCAGCATTATTTTATAAACCGAGTAACATATAAAGGAGATGGTCACTTTATGGTCCTGCACACACTCATATATTAGTATCTCATGACAATTTTAATAAATATATATTTTTTAACGAAGAAATGACTTATTGTAATTTTGATTATTGAATTCCATGATAATTTTAATAATGATTCCCTAATTGACTGAATTTTATGCATTATTCAATATCATATTTTACCCGGATGTTATTGTACCGTATGCGTTGTGTGGACATATTAATTATAATCAATTTTGTATTGAATGATTTGTCATTTTGATGTGCTTAGCTTAGTAGATGCATTTTTATTCGTATGATTTAATAAATTTGTATGGGAAAACACAGTGTTTCATTCTTACGTTTTTAATTAAAATATAAAATTGCCAGCAAATGATGTAATGCGCAGGTTTAACAGTCCTCGACACTTCCTTCTTCTCTCCCACGTACCAATTGTACGCCATTTCGACGCTTTTGTGACTAACTTCATAACAGCAGAGTTTCGTGCGTTGTACTGTACACAATATGTGTTAGCAAGTACCAAAAAATAAAATCTGGATCACTATGATCGATTTATTAATATATTGTATATTTATAAATCTAGATCAGTCATATTTACATATTCATTTATTTCATAGATAACTAATCATCATCGTCTTCATCAAATTGTATTACATTATCCAAAAAGGCAGTGGAAGGTCGTATAGATTTTTTTAGTGCAGAGCCCTAGCCATTTAGTAACGGTGAAATTATTTAAACAAATCTTTTCTTTGAAGGTTCATATTCGTATTTCCTTTAAAATAATATATGCAAGTATGTAATAATCTGCCGATCGTTAAACAGGTGGCAAGCGTATAAACAATTATATTTGGATGACCATCTATGTAGACTTACGTTAGCAAATTAAAATTCCATTGCATTTAAACTATGATTTGAATGCAATGGAATGTGTATATGCACTAATTACTGAAGCTTTAATGAGTCATTTTTCTCATATAGCAATTTTACTTCCAAATATCGTGACATTTTCCAGTACCATATTACTTGACATTTTTTGTTTTTTAAAGTATCTTTTATCCATATATATCACTATCATAGCGCGCAGAAACTTTAAGAAAAAAAATCAAAATTGCAGCATGTGGATATGCCACAAAGATTCTATCTCTTTTAAAAGCAGCTTTGAATTAGATGACAATGCAAGAAAGTATGAAAAAAAGAACAATAAAGAGATTGTCTGCTTTGAATAATTTAAATTTTTACCACAGGCAATTTAATTCTAAATCAATAGCAAACTATCACACACTCAGTACCAAAAAGCAGAAAAAATAATATATAAAAAATAAATACATATAGGTACCACATTTTTAAAACGCACTAACAAATATTAAATAATTTCTCATGTAAGTAAAATAACATATAGATTTCTAAACTCTTTCAGATTATCCTGAAAATTTGTTGTTAAATACTTGTAAGATTTAAAACAAAGAGTGGGGCGCATATAATAGATAACTGATGCATTAAAATTTCTTTTACAATACAAATTTATAAATAAGTGCTCACATTGATTATTTTATCTTCTTCCTCTATAATATCTTGTCTCTTCTTAAAAGGTGGGCAACGAGTCACTAGTGTGACACCTCTAAGGTTGCTAGGGTTCTTAATGAGCTGCTGTGATCACCTACTCTCTGATGACACGCATGCTCGTTTGCCTCTTAAGGTGCTATAAGAAGGCATGAGCGCACTCACTCGACAAGACGTCTTATCAGAGCAGGAGTTCCTCAAGGCTCCACCCTCTCTCCTCTGCTGTACTCCGCGTACATAAACGATGTACCGCGACCGTCGTCGTCTGGCGTCCAACTCGCGTTATTCGCGGACGATACCGCGCTCTTTTACGGAAATAGGAATAGGAGCACCCGATTCACCCTCCTCCCCTCCAGAGGGCCATTGACGAGCTAGGTCAATGGTTCCGGAAGTGGAGGATAGAAGTAAACCCGACAAATCAGCAGCCATACAATTCAAGTATGGTAAGATTAGAGTCGACTCATTGTCGACAAAACACTCCCAATCTTAAAATGTTGGATGCGATCATTCCGTGGCAACGGAGCTACAAATACTTAGGAGTCACGCTCGATAAAATCTACACTTCGAGATCATATCGAGCGTGTTAGAAATACTACTTTTCTACAAAGCAAGGCTCGGGGCCGTGCTCGGTAGAAAAAGTAAACTATCTAGACGTAATAAACGTACCATATACAAAATGTGCATTAGGACGGTGATGACATACGCGTCTCCGTTTTCGCTCACGCCGCTCCAAAGCACTACGTAGACTACAGGTAATACAGAATAAATTCTGTAGAGCCGCAACGGATGCACATTGGTGTGTTCGTAATTCAATTCTCCATAGGGACTTAGAACTCCCCACTATTTCCAAATATATGAAGGACGCATCGAAGCGATTCTTCGACATCGCGGGATCACATCCCAATGCGCTCCTACGCGCGGCGGTTGACTATCAACCGCCGCATTCCACCTTATCCGTAGGCCACGAAACGTACTTACCGATCCACCTGACGCTCTTACAGCGGCAGTTGAAAGCCTAATGACGTCAACGACATGCATGACTGACTTAGAGTAGGTCTATCCGTTAGTCAGGTCATCGACCTAAGCTCCTTACTCCACCCGGCCGCCGCTAACCGCCTCCGGCCGGGCAGGGAAGGGAACCGACCCGTGACGGTTTCCTGCGACATCCTATGCCGAGACGACTTCCACCAGGCGTCGTCCATAGCGCATGTCACGCGCCGTCGGCACTCGCATGTGCCGTCCGGCCGCATTCGGTGAAGCTATCAAAGTCGTCTGACTTGTCATCTGACTCGTCTCGACCGACTAAATAGCATAGCCGACCCAATCACTTCACTTTCAGGAGGAATTTTTAGTGGGTTTCAGTCCCACACTACCCACGCGTACGGGCGCGAGGGTGTGCAGGATAGACATTTTACCTCCTCCTCGTCGCAAGAGAAACAAAAAAAAAGGTGCTATAAGACGTACTGCTCTCTATACTTTTTATGGTTATGTATAAAACGCTCTACGGTTTTGTTTCTATGTGGTTTTATGTAGGTGTATTATTTTAAGATAAAGACTTCAATTACTTGTCAATAGAAATCAAAACACAAATAATAATCTATTGTGCTAGTATCAAAATAAATTCAAAAGATTTTTATGTTTACGAGTAAAACAATGTTTAACGGGTCTTTTTCTTGATCGCTTTATGTTTTATTCTATCTATATTAAGCTTATACAGAGTCCAGTTTATCATCTGATGTACTTAAAAAAGTGATTGCCTGTAAAGTCGGCTTACGAGCGATAATTTTACGTGATAACGTCATAAGAAAACATTTATGAAAAATTGCATTCTTTTATGAATTGAATTGAATTATTATCACTTGTCGCAATTGTTATTGTAATAAATAATGGAAACCACATTAACTTTTCACTTAACTTAATAAACAGTTGATAAAACAGCTCACGTGTAGATTATGTACGGCCGCTGTCTCTCTTTAACTCGGACGCATCGACCAATGGAGTGGAAGAGAGATCGCTCGTTCCGCGCTCTCGCTCGCACGCTCGGCTCAGGTGGAACGGGACAATGAGTCATGCTTTTTCGTGCGTGCAGCCAGCGTTCATCGATTTATAAGACGTTATCACGTCAAAATATAATAGATGCTATTTTATACATAATAAGTAATAATTATAAATTTATTGGTGTATACGAAGATTTTAATATAAATTTATTCGAAAATTTTTGTCTATGTACTAGACTAAGATTCACAATTATTTCGTCATCCTGTGTTGATAATACATTCTCAAATATTGAACTACAATTTAAGTCGGCTATAATTAAATTATCTAATGACCATTGTGGATAGCTGATAGATATGATTGAAATTAATGCTAAAAAAATTAAAAAACGTAAGATCAATATTTTGCCCTGGTCGTCTTGAGCAGTTTAGAAATAATATATAATGTTTAAAAAGTTGTCTAATTTTTCAAATGTAAAGGGCCTAATCAATTGTATGGTTGGTTCACTGTTGACTATAACCAGATCTGAATATAACAATGCTTTTAGATAATAAAATATTAATGTTAATAATACCTTGTCATTTTGTGATTGGGCGACAGTGGTAATTAATACTAACAGGCGTAGATTACACGTACTTTATAAAGCATCAGTTATGTGCAGCCTATAAGAAATCAATGCTTGCCTGTAATAAAATTAAAAAAGAAGCATAAAAACACACTTAACATCATACAGAATTTAAATTGAAAATTGGTGTTAAATTTGCTTTTGAAAAATTCTTTACTAGTATTCTAATTTCAAGTACACAATCCCTGAAATCATAGCCTACTTTAGCTGAATCTTTGTTTAAGCGAAACTTCGATTCTTATGTTATTGTGTTTTAATTTGCTCATGGCAAATATTATGACTTTCTTAAAACATTTGAATGTATAAAAATAAAAATAAAAAACTGCCGATCTTGATGGCCTTTCTGTAAAAATAATAAATTCAATAATAGACTGCATTGCTAAATGTCTAGTAGTGATTTTTAATGCATACATTGATTGTGGTGTCTCCGGATCTCATAAAGAAAGTAAATTTATTCTATTATTTAAATCCGGTAATATATCTAACCCTATAAACTTTAGACCAATATCAATACTACCAACACCCAGCAAACTTTTTGAAAAACATGTCTTAATACAACTATTGCGGTATTTTTAGATCAATAATTTGATGAAAATTAAACAGATTGGATTCACAAAGAGTCACTCAACAATTGAACCAATTGTTAAGCTTATTCAGCAGATTTTTAATGTCTAGGAGGATCCATGATACGTAATTGGTGCTTTTTGTGATTTATATAAGGCATTTGACTGCATTCATAATTCCACATTGATGAGAAAACTACATTAATATGGTGTCACAGGTCGATCATTGAGAATTCTAGGTTTATTTAAGTGGTAGAATTCAAAGAGTTGATTTTAATGGTAAAAGGTCGTCAGGATCTGCAATCAATATGGGTGTGCCACAAGCAGTGTCGGACTGGTCATATAGTCGAGGTGGCGTTTGCTAGCCAGGCCCCAGGCTATGGAGGCCCCTACCACACCTATCCTCAGGCTCATGACCTACATGTAACATAGATCATTCATGCCTAGAGAGAAATGAAACAGACAGATTCGAAAAATGGTTGACCGTGAGGTCATCCCTGAAACATCCCGGTATTTAGATCAGTGATAAGACTCTCTTGTACATTATTGAGCTCAAAAATTATAATGCGGATTTTTTTGGTTTTGAATAACAGTATTTACCGATTAATTAAACTATGAAATTAGATAACGTTTTTTAGTACAAAAATGAAGTCTTTTCAAGAGAATTGAATCATTTATAGGCTATATTTGCCGTTTTATTAATATAAACTTTTCGATAAAAAGAAGTTATACGACATGGATTTTTTCATTAAAAATATATTAATAAATAAATCCATGGGATTGAACTGTTCAGCTACCAAGTTGCTTCATGTTATTTCTAAATATCGTACTAATTTATTAATTACTCAATACTTTTTAACGATAAGCAAAAAAAGAGCAATCCTTAAGTTTCTTGCACATTCTTTTCAAAGTGAATCAGCGTTTGGACTGAATGGTAATGTTAATGTCTACAAGAATTTGTTAATGACGTATTCTAAGTGTAAATTTATTATTTTCGAAATAAAGCTAATTTTGATTTGATTTGATTTATATACGAGTATAAGTTTTGCGCAAAACAGGTGTACGCTTTCACCTATCTTCGAAGTATAGATTTCTATCGATGTTTTCTTCTGCTGTTAGTGATTGGTATTGTTAAATAAACGAACATATGAGCTTAAGTTTAGAAAAAATCAATGATACTTTGTTTACGAATAAACTCATGATCTTTTGGTTGAAAGCCAGATATCATACTACAGAACCACTTCTACGTAAGCATAAATTATATTTATTAGCTTGAAAATAAAATATAACGTGTGGCACTCGGGGACTGCCGCGATAAAGCTATTGCATAGCATTTTTTGTCAACTTATGCAATTATAATTATTTATTTATTTATGCATTATTTTTTTTCTTTGATATTAATTCAAGTTTTTCATCACTTTCTTCATTAATAAATGCACTTTGTTTAATCATATTTAAAACACTTTATACACAAATTTTACGCATGTAGCTATTCACCAGCAACTGCTATTCACTGTGGTACACCTACATACCTACATGTATACTTACGGGGCACATGCGGTGAGTGTGGCATTATAAAGATATGATAGATACCTATACACCTATATACTTTCTCACAAACAGCTGCTTACGTATTCGTCCAATTTCAGAGCAGCGCGTCTCGATCCGTGCGAGCTTCGTACAGTCGTACCATATACATACACGTTAAGTGAACGCTCGGCCGAGCTACATGGTAGGCGGAGTGGGAGGTGTTGGGTTTTATTTTCGTTACGGAATTTCTTGATTCGGTCGCTGCACTCAACGCCCGCGATAAAAGCTACGCAATAGCTTAAAACTTGGCTTAAAAATATTTTTAGACTTTCATTTGTTAATAGATTGAAATCGACATGTTCTATTACTAGAGTAAAAAACTAATGACAACCTTTCCAGTTACGAAACTTGTAAGTAATTGTATATGTATTTTTTAGTACCACATTTCCGTGCCGTAGTAAAAATTATGTGTATTTGGAGTTTATGCATTTTATTATTATGGTAATATCTATGAGTTCAGTTATTTTTAGAGCGCATATAATGGTCTCAAAAATTTGATTGACAATTGACTTTATTCAATTGTACCTAGTTTATTAGGCGCTGTCCGCACTGTGAAATAAAATTCACTCGACTCGTGTCGGTGTCCAATGACATTCTATACCGAGGTGATCCCTTAAGGAATCGCCCATAGGGCATGTCACACATCGTCAGCACCACCGTGTGCCATCCGACCGCGTTCCATAAAGCTGTCACAGCTTTTTTCCAGCTAACTGCACTACCGATCTGTCATTTCTTCAGGAGGACTTTTTCAGTGGGTTTCAACCACGCACTACCCGCGCACACGGATGCGTAGGTGCGTGTTATGCATTTTTTACTTCCTCCTCGTCGCAAGAGGAGAAAAAAATAAAAATAAAATTCACACGGAAATAAATCCGCACCGCATCACAGATTTTTCCGCGTAAATTTTTAACCGCTAGTACGGCTACTTCTATAGGATTCAATATGGTACAGAATTATGAGAAAAAAATCTCGTGGCGAAATATTACAACACTGAAAGGACCATATTATACTATTTGGTACTACACGCCAGTATATTTTTGTTCTATGGTGCTGTCAAATTACGAACAAATTGCGTCCTTTACTGTATTCTACTCAATGAATCTTAATAAAGTCAGTAAAGTGACCGAAGCAGTTGTTTATTAGTGTTTGTTCATGTTTAATTAGTTCTTGAGAGCTTTTTATTTAATTGAACAATGTCTTTAGACACCGTGCCTAAAGATTTACGCGGTCTTAGGGCATGCCTCGTATGTTCTTTAGTTAAGGTATGTCAATATTTTACTTTATAAATAAACTAATGGTGTTTTAGTTACACTTGGTTAACACTTGTATCTTTTGCGGTGTAGACTTTCGACCAGTTTGAGTACGATGGTTGTGACAACTGCGAGGAATTTCTTCGCATGAAAAACAACAAAGACAATGTATATGATTGTACCAGCAGTAACTTTGATGGGTAAGATGTTTTCAATTGTTTAGATTTAGTGAAATTGAAAGTAAATTAGGTACTTACCTAAAAATAGATTTGGTCAGGTACTTATATAAAAGGAGTAAGTAATGTCAATGATTGTTTATCCAGCATTTTCTCACTTTTCTTTCCATAAATCGGCAGAGTTGGTACAACAATAAAATGACTGTCATTTAACACGATTGCAACATACTATTAATATGATACATTTGTATAGGACCATAAATATCATAAAAAGTAATCTGTTTTCTTATTTACCATTTTGTCTAAGTCAAATCATTTGAACCAAAATTTTTGAACCATGTAGTGTAATTTATTATTTTTATGATAAACTTGAATAAATTTCATAATAATTTTTATGAGATCCTCCCCACTATTATAGAAAATGATGGTTTGAGGTTAGGTTCAATTTGGTATAGGCTGTATACTTATCTAGACCACCGTCACTGTTGAATATTAATCTTTTTTTAAGAAAATGCTTAGTGCCTCACTTTTGTTCAATCCTTACTGAATTAAAATTTTGAATCTTATTTGTTTTTCAGTATGATCGCTGTAATGAGTCCTGAAGATAGCTGGGTATGCAAATGGCAGCGTATTAGTAAGTTTTGAATTTCTACTGTTAACAGTTTTGTATTTTTATTTAAAATAACAAATATTGTTGTTCACGTTATATCTACCAGTGAGGGTTGCCAAACTGTAACATTATAAGTGCTGTTAAAACTCAAATATGTTTACATCGGATTTAAGCCGATTTTTACTTGCACTATAAATCATATTTTATACTGACTCCGTCTAGTTACGAATTTTCACATTTATTGTATGTCAAAACCAATGTGCTAAACAAGTGGCATTGCTTAGAATGTGAAAAAGATCAGTGCAGAAGGCGAATCAGTGTAGAGCTCTTCTAAAAATGTATTTTTAATACAAAGAAATGGAAGAAAAGTATAAAAAAACATAAGAAAAATAGAGGATCTAGTTATGTCGCTATGAAAACATACTAAAAGCACCAGCAAGCGAATGCAATGAGGTAACTAGCACACATTAGTTTTCTTGTAATTGTTTAATTTTGCATTGCCTTAAATAACTAATTTCGTGGTTTCTGGGACCTGAAAAATTTTGATAAATCAACAAATCCGTTTAAAAATTTAATCAGAATTTGCCTTATTAGAAGACATGGTAGCTATGGTGATGTTTCAAAAAGCTGACAACAACACACATAAATATATTCTCATTGTCAGAAGGATGTCTGAGGTTCAAGTATGTAAAAAGACATTTTGTGAAACATTTAGTATTACTCATCGCCACATGCAACTTTTGTGTGGAAAAATAAATAGTAGTGACGATTGTGTGAAAGACAAATGTAATGTATACTTGAAACTAAAGATTATTGGGTATATATCAACAATACCAGTTCAAAAAATTGATTATAGCCGAAAACATACACCTACAGGCAATATTTGCCAACAGAACTAAATGTGAGCAAATTATACAACAGATTTTGGAGATGCACCATAATGGATCTAATATGCTACTGGTTTCTCGCCAGTGGTTTGATGAATTATTTTTGACCTTTCATTTAAACCGCCATGTGTTGACACAAGTGCTACATGCAGTGGCGTAGCTAGCCTGGGTGTCTTCTGGGTTGGATTTAAAGTGACACCCCAAAAATCAAAACTGTAGACTTGAAGAAAAACTCTAATGATAAACAATGTTTTATACAGTGAAATCTCAATAACTCGAACCTCGTTAAGTCAAAATCCTCAGTAAGTCGAACAAAATTGCCATTTCCTTCCAATGAACTCCTAAATATGCGATATCTCGAATTGTTTAGACTTTGTAACTCAAACAAAATGTTATTTCCCTACGAAGTATTGATATTACATATTTATACTCTATAACTTGAATTTCAAAAAGGAGACTCCGTAAGTCGTAGTTGGTAAAATATAATGATGTCTTACTTGAAATTCCCCGAAACAATAGCAATGAATTCCAAAATGAATGTTCGAGTTCGGGGCTTCTAATCTATTGTTTTTGTCTTGTACATGTGCAATGAATGAATACATTCATGAAGCATTCTAAATAACACAGCTGTGAACATTATGTTTGTTCCTTGTCGACACAGTCATATATATCTCGAAGTTCTTGTTAAGTCGAAAACTCGTTTAATTTTTTTTTTAATTTTTTTGCATTGCCGTTGACATTCGAGCTATTGAGATTACACTGTATTTAATTGTGATTTTTTGCGAATTAAAATTTACAATCAGATGAACTTGGACGTCATCCCTAAATGGGTGACATCTGGTACGGGCCGCCCCGCCGCCCTTCTCTACCTATGTAACTAAAAATTTTAAGATAATTGTGGGGGACAAAACAAAAACCAGGGCGTACCTATGATGTTTCTCACTTTAATAGCTAAAGAGCACTTTGCGGAAATAGTACACCAATTTCTCATGAAAGTTCAAACATTTCTGATATGTGATTGGGATTTTGCCATAATAAGAAAAGCTAAAAAAGTGTAGTCTCTTGTTCCAAAAGACTTCATTGAATTAGTTGCCAATGCTCGAAAGAAAAATCCGTTCCTGGTGGTTAATATTGAAGCATTTTTTGATCGCATGAATTCAACAAAAACTGTGATTAGTACAGATATCTAATGCAACTATGTTTCTAATAATATTTGAAAACTTTGGCATTGTGGAGGCTAAAAAGGGTTATGGCGAATTTTGTCCATGGATAACAATATTGAAACCTAGAATCACTAAGTCGATATTTCATGAATTGAAAATTGAAATACAAACAATACCTATGCCTTTATCAGCAGAAAAAAAAAGATTAGTGCAATGTTGCCATACTTTCTTCTAAAATCTCATTACATAAAAATCCACCTTTGTTGTTCAAATTATGTTGCCAGTAGAATGGTACTTATAATGTTTTGACTTCCATTATTGTCGACACTTTATTAATTTTGTTCGTTTCAATTTTTAAAAACTAATTTAAGTGCAGTAAAAATTACTAATAACTTTTCAATTTGTATGAGGATTGAACTAAAGTTTCTAAATAAAAATAACTGAACTATATTTTTCATTTCATTTATCTTCCAAACAGTTTTTAGTCTCATCTGAAAAGTTAGTTTTAAGGTACTTAAAATGATATGATTTGGCACCTCTCATATGTATAACTATGCCCAATTATTTCAATGAAAAATAATATATCAGATTTTAGTACTTTAAGCTAATGATGCATCTGAAACCGATATAGATGCAGTATATCAGCAAGTATTATTTAAAGTTTTATGAGCTTTTTTTAACTTTTGTTTTAAAATGAATGTGTAATTGATTTACAGATAGGTTCTGTAAAGGTATATATGCAATCTCGGTGTCAGGAAGGTTACCGGCAGGAATCAACAGGGAAATAAAAAATCGTGGTATTATGTATCGCTCAAGAGATACCAGTCAGAGATAAGGCTTGTGATATAAGATTACCTCAACTTTGTAATATATATTATCCAAATAAAACAATCTCAAT
Organism: Eumeta japonica; assembly: GCA_005406025.1. Taxonomy (NCBI): domain Eukaryota; kingdom Metazoa; phylum Arthropoda; class Insecta; order Lepidoptera; family Psychidae; genus Eumeta; species Eumeta japonica. The sequence continues at coordinate 236,805 of BGZK01000504.1, forward strand.
TTAACAATTTTTATTTCTTTGGAGACCTTACTAATAAAATCACATTTACGCAATAACTAAAACAGTTTATGTCTACTAATACATCACAATAATTCACATACATCGAGTTTTACATGACAACTTCATTTATTTTCAATTTAAATTTCTCTTCAAATAAAAACTACAGCACCTGTATCAAATTATTAAAATGGCCTAATAGGTTTGCAATTGAATTATTAATTTCTTAAATCTAAAAATTTATTAATAAACAAATTATACACGCTTAAAAAAATTATTTATTTTTCATTGCCTTTAGTTTTCAATTATACTGGACTAAAATGTGAAGGACACAAATGAGATATTCAATGTTTTCCAAAATGTTTATTTCAATACCTTTTCATATTGCAAACTTTAGTTTTGCATGTGAAAATTGTATTCCTCTCAGGAAAGCTTAGAAAGCATATACAAGAGTTAAAATACTTGGTTAATTATTTGAAAATGTGTGGTGAGGCATCATGAAGGGATGGTTTTATTGTTTTTGGGCTTTGACTTCTTAGACAATCTTAAAGTAATTAACATTTTTGGAGCTAAATCCTTCAACTTTAGAGGTAACTTGATAACAGAGTTGCAGACTCGGTAGAGTAGATCAAACAGTATATTGTTGGGTTTTATGTACAGAGGCCAATGTGATATTTGCTAATTTTCAGATTATAAGTCTAAAACACATATAAACTAATTATAGCCGATGATGATTGAACAATTTGAAATTAATTCTCTTTTACATTAATTTTGGAGTTTACTTCTTAGGAACAGATTTCCATATTTAGGCATGGGGTATGAAAATTTGTGAGGAGTAAAATCAAATGAGTCGTGTTACATTAAATATTTACATCATGTTTTTTGTGTAACTTATCAGTATTTATGGAATCTATTTAATGTAAAAAATTAACAATTGTCAATTTCTGGAGTTTGTTTACATATTATTTATTCATATTGTCTGATATTTTTGTAGATAGAATTAAGAAAATTTACAAATGAGTAAAGTGAGCAAAATGTAAAATATAGAGTGTTTAAGAATTTTTATTTATGTTTACAAATGATATAAATTGTCCATACATCTATGTTCTTTATCTTATGCATGTGTTTTTCATGATTATACTGTTAAAATGGTTATTTTATACTTCTAAAATTTAGTATGCTCGAATTTGTTAATTAACAGTCCCAAAATCTGAAATCTAAACCAGATAAATTATTAAATTTTTTATTGCTATGTATGGTACTTTAATGAATTAATATTATAACGAATGTGAATAAATGTATAATGCATGATTTCAGTACTATAAAAGATGCGTTAATTTACCATCTTTTACTAATTTATGTATATTGTATACATATAACAATTGTTCATAAGGAGTAAACTCCGATTGTACATTACATACATTTTTTTTTATATAAATGTTTGTATATTTTACTAAAAAACCTTTTATCAGATAACTTTATGATCTCTATACACAACTATAAATTATCTGTATTGTACTACATTTATTCTAAAATAAAATAATTTTTTTATTAATTCTTAATATTTTGTGAAAATTGTTTTGTATGTTAATATGTACAAAGCCTAATATGCATTTTTTCAAATATAAAAAATAAAGTGTGGATTTAACATCTTTCATTTTATTTTAAAAGGGATTAAAAGTATTTATATGCAATTTCAAAGTATTCAGGTAATAAGAATTTTTTTAATAAACATATTTAGCATTTCTAATGCTCTCTTCTGTAAAATTAAGTTAGATGTGTGAAATCACGAAAGATTTGTCAGCACCAAAAGCTGCATTGATATTTTTTTGTACAAACTCTGTGTACATGTCAATATTCATTTATTTAAGCTTTAATTCGGACATGGTTTTCTTCCTGTATTCATAAATTTCGTTTTTGTTCCATTTTTGTATGTCCGTTTGCCATGTGACAAAGGCCTCCTTCAATCTTTTCCATTCTGGTTTTTCTATGGCCACTCTACCCCATGTTATTACCGCGACTGTCTGATTTCATCTTCCCATCTTTTTTGTAGCCTCCCTCTCGTCCTTCTTTTATCCCTTGGGTACCATTGTGTGAACATTTTTCTCCATTTATTCTTTCCTCTAATCATGTGGCCTGCCCATTTCCATTTTTACTTTCTTCCTCTTTCAGTTAAGTCCCGGAATTTGGTCTTTTGTCTGAGGCTGATATTCCTTATTTTTTCTATTATTTTAAATAGAAAAAGTAAGGAATGTCAGTCATTATCCCTACCACAATTCTTTCTTTCTACCGCATCCTGGCATACTGAAAGTTTGTTTGTTATATTTCTTGTCAGAGGCCATGTTTCTCTTCCATACACTAATACTGTCAGGATACATATATGAAACAATTTGCTTTTGATTGCCATGTGTGTTTTTATCTTTCATTAGTTCTTTCATGCCCCAGTATTTCTTCTAGTTATTTGCGATTCTTCTTTCATATTCATTATTTATGGTGTCTTGGAGTCCATCAGTTGTCCAAGATATATATATTCTTCATCATAGCTGATTTGTATCTGTTGCATTGATATTGGGGTTTTGTTTCCATTTCTCATAATTTTCCTTTTTTCAGGATTTAACTTTAGCACTTACTGATGCTAGATCATTAATCATTTTGTTTAGATCGTTTGGCATTTTTACAAATGATAATATCATCTGCAAATCATAAATGTCAGTGTACAGCCATCTATATTTATATCTAAGTCTCCCCATTCCTGTCATTATAACCAATTGTAAATATTAAAGTGTCTCATAAATAATGTTTTTAATGTTTATTTTGTTTATTAAATAATTATACAAAAAGAAACCTTAATGTTCAAAGTATAGCCCATACTCATATAACCCATATTCTATGGTCTCAACCCAACATTCAGCAAGTTTAGACCTTAGAGACCTTGGTAAAACTATTTCTTCAGTAAAAAATGCTGCACTACATTTTCAACATCTTTTGACTCAAATTTCTTTCCACAAAAGATTCCAATACCACCAAGTTTTTCGATTTTATCCTGCATAACTTTTACAGTATATAGTTTAGCACTATCATGTAAAACCATCTGTTTAAATTTTAGAAAATCTGGTTATTTCTGTAACAAAACTTCATACATTTGTGCCAGCTATTTGTTACATATCTCGGCAGTAATAGTTAAACCATTTGGAATTATTTTAAAGTATACTAAACTTTCATAATTCCACCAGACACATAACAGGACTTTCAGCTTGAATTAACTTAACGACAGGTTTAGATAATTATCCAATTGGTAATTTGTCTAACCACTGATTTTCCATGTTTGTATTGTTTAGATAAATTTATTTTAATGGCAAGAAACAATGCATTTAATAAAACGATCATCTTTCGGCAAGGCAAGAAGTTTTTTGCTCAATTTTACTCGATGTTTTGCTTAAATCTCATTTATATTTACAGGGCATTATTTACTAAGTTTAACTTGATTATTTTAAGTAGCGATGTATGATGTGTTTAGAAGATCCAAGGGAAACCGATAATTAGTGGATGCCGATACTAGATTGGTTTTGTACTGCTTCCTTTATAACCTCAATATCCCATACAAGTGGGCAACCAGTGTCTAAACATTGTTTCCAATGATGTCTTTACTATACATGAATTCCATATTTATTGCTATCTACTGTCTACACGATGTCAACCTGTAATTTGTAAATTGGATTGATTATATGGAAGTTTATTTGTAATAGTATCTATTCTTTTATTTATATTGATGGCTTCAACTCATTAAAACCAGTTAAACAGGGACACACTTTGGAGCATTTATTCAACAATAAATGCCAAACAAAGTCTATCATAGCGTTCTTGTATTCATTATCACTGGTAAATATATAAAATTTTCAAATAGCTGCTGTATTAAAATAAAACATTCAAAATCATAATATACCTCGTTGAATAACCATGGTTTCATTTCCCAATTTCATGTTCTTATAATTATTGTATATACCCTTCTAAGAATTTATAGTGGTCATCACATAGTTGTCTATCATGACTAAGGAAATTACTGAATATTTAAATATCATTTTTTTCATGATTTCATGCTTATTTATAATTACATTTATTGAAAAGCAGTTTCAAAAACATAACAAATTATAACTATACAATAATAAAGCAGTTGTTATATTATTAATTATTATCTTACAATATTGTTAAATGGAATATAAATATGTGAGACTATAACAATGCCATAGTACTATAATGTTAACAATTTGTTTTTTGAATTGCTATCCAAATGATGTGTATTACAGCATATAATATTTTAAGTAATCTGGAATGTTAAAACTGAAATTGGGTTGCATGAAAAGATAAAAACATTATGATATGATTTGACAGATAGTGTATGGGCAATCTGTTAAATCTTGTAGATTAAATTTATGAATTGGATTTCATCTTTTCATGCAACTTATTATTAGAATTATATTACAAATTTAAAATTTTCATTTAAAAGGTTTTGACTATACATTTTTCAATTTTGAAATGCATTAAATGAATACAATTTTTACATCTTTTAGGTTAAACGCTTACATCTGATGTAAGTGTATAACCTAAAAGAATATTTTACATATTTTGAATGATTCATTCAAAACTGATTAAGTCTGGCTTTGTTAACAAATATATAACAAAGCTGTCAATTTAGAAGATATTTTAAAAACCCATCTTCCTTGGTTTGTGTGTTACAAAACAAAATATGCTATAATTTTAAATAAAAAAGCGAATCATCATATTATATCTATTTGTCATACCAGAACCTTGCTAAATAATTAGTCAAAACAAAACAATCATATAGTATAAACACTTCATTAAATTTAAAGTGACAATTATCCTTAAAAATTATAGATAATGGCATTTTCATACCACACAACATTTAGTACATATCTAATACAGCTATTTAATACAGAAAATAGTGATAACCTCAGGTATTTCCGGCTACAGATTTTACATGGGCATCCAGATTTTTTTTAAGCTCGCATCATAAATTACTTTATTGTTTGGTACTTGTTAGTTTTAGATTTAGTTCATTTAAATTTTTGTACTTTATTGGTTTGTTCATCATTTGTGGTTTGTCGGTAATTGGGCCGTTAAAAATATTCCAGCAAGTCACTGGGTTCAACAGGCACATTACTGAACTTTCTCGTCAACTGCTGGCATCTTGAGGAGGTGCTTTCATTTCCTTCTCAGTACCTAGCACATCTTTGTCGACTTCTTTAAAGTCAATATTCTGCTGTCTCATAGCGCGCTGAAAACCAACAAATAATAACTTTAAATAAATTGTTATAAATCTTAAAAGTAGCGATACTTCAAATGTACTTTAAAAGTATTTCAGTATTTACCTTAACACATTCTTGATAAACCTTAAATTTTTCAGCACAAACTGAATCGTCGTGATTGCCTTTTAAGAACTTTTCTGTAAACCAGTTATTGAAACAATCATCGTATTGTTTCTTCAATTCAGTACATTCTTCTCCAATACTATTCATTATTGTAAACTTAAGCACGTTTTACTTGTAAAAAATATTATAATGAAAAGTTTTATCTTATGAAATAATTAAAATTGAAACACTGACTAAATTTCGCTCAATATCAACTATCACATATTACATTCTTCATAACCTGCTTGCTATCAATCTGTCAACCGACTTAAATCAAAATCTAATAATCACGATCTTGCTACAGACATATTGTCATTTACATAGTTTAGATTAAAAGAAAGGTTAAAATTGAGTCATTTTTGAGTTTTACGTTAGAGAAGACTAAATGTAATTGGCCATTGAGTTTTAGTTATTTTAACTTTGCTTGAGAATTTGTACCGTGTTGCCATTGAATGTGAACACGATTACAAATAAGCACCTCCACTTCCAGAACATGTCAAGGTGTTCATCAAATATGTCAATTCTATTTTCTACTTCTAAACGGCATAATGGGTAGGCAAAGTAAATTATTATTACGTAATTAAAGTACTTTTTATGTAATATGTAAATGCACTGACAAAGATATACGTGTGTACAGTTTTCGCTCAAGCCACCCCAACTGCATTGCACAGCTTTCAAGTACCGTAAAACAAATTCTTTACATTATCGACTGGTTTACCTTAATGTATCAAGACTATAGAGTTGTATATAGAGATTAGCTTCCATCCGTGTATATATAGAATGAATGTTTTCGTCTTATAAATCGACCAACTACTTTCTTAATCATGATCCTGATTTTGTTCTCGGATTTTGTTCAGATACCGTTTTTGTTCTCGATGTCAATTGTATAATTCTCGATTCCGATCGCAGAATCGCTTTTGATTCCGATTCAGGTCTCAATCTAAGTATATTCCTACATTAGTATCGATATTTTTCCCTCTCTCAATTCTGATCACGATCTATTTCGACCTAGGTCCCCATTTGTGATATCGATCCCTTGTGGTCTCGACTTTCGATTATATATACTAAACATATATGCCATAATAAACAAACGGTATTCAATGATTTTTATTATGTTAAATATTCGTTTGTCTATTACTTTTACTTAGGTAAACTAATTTTCATTAATTATCGTTGTCACCAACTTCACAAATAGCTTTAAAATATGATACGCATAAAGTACACAAATAATGTGCTTGCAAAAGACGTTATAAGTATATTTGGAGCTCCGTCTTGCATTTTATACAATTGTACATAATCTAAAAATAGAGACGGTGTCTATGACGTATTATCTTTTGACCTTTCTCACAAGTCTATATTTGTTAATCATGGTTGTTTCTGTTATTCATATTTATTGTTGAAACAAACTATTTGAATCGGTATTCATACATTTTATGTCGTTAAATTTTAATTTCATTTGCAATTGACAGTCAACAAATTCTTCACATTAAATTTTGGAACAAACTCAAAATAAGATATTGCTTCATACAAAAAGAAAGTATCAAAATTGCGATATTAATATTTTTGTTCTTTATTAAATTATTCTTGATTTAATAAAAATTACATAATGCAGCCCGAATTTAAAACATCTTCTTTGACAATAGCAATAGAAAAAAATTTCATTAGGTCTGATTGATTATAGTTGACATTAAGATAACCTAAACAGAACATATTTACTTGTTTTTAGTTTTAGGTTATTGAGAATAACAAAATTCGTAATTGTGATTTGCATAATACATATATTAACTCTATCTCTGAGCCTTTATCATTTGCGTTCAAGGCTTAACAAATAAAAAATTTAATTAACCTTTGTTGCTACATTAAAATGAGTGATATATTAAACGATAGTCGTTTTACAAAGTATCTTAATGACCCACGATATCGACAGATTCCAAAACATGAACGCAAAATTAAAATTGATAAACGATTTGAATCTATGTTCAAAGATGAAAAATTCAAGGTGAAGTATACTGTTGATAAAAGAGGAAGGCCTATTAATGATACATCCGCAGAAAATTTGAGGAAATACTATGAATTGGATACTGATGATTCTAGCAGTGAAAGTCAGTCTGAATCTGACGTTTCTGATGAAACTAAAGTGAAGGTGAAAGATGACCAAAATGAGCAACCAGGTCGATTTGTCAGACTACCGAATCATGATGATGATAATAGTGTTGAAAAAGAACAAGATAATGTGAAAAATGACAAACTTGTACGAGGAAAAATAGATAAGAAAATAAAAAATAGATTATTAGACTTAGAAATTGATTATGCTCGCGGCGAAGGTATGCATTCAACAACTATTTGATGTCAGTTCTTACAACGAGGCAAAATATATAATTAATAATCCTTTCAGGCTTTCTACAAACTGATAGCTCCTCTGATGAAGAAAGTAGCCAAAGTGAAGTAGAAAGTGACTTAGAGCATGAATGGGGTACATTGGATGCTGATGCTGAATCTACAGAAGAGTCGACAAAACGGTAGTGTGCTGTGTTATTGTATCAAGTTTTTTAATCTTTCCGTTACTGGGCCATGCCCTCACACAATCTTTTTATTTCAGATTGAGGGACTTAGGTCCTGAGTAATGTACACTAATCCAGTATGGGTTGAGGTGTTACTAAAAACCATTAACCAATGTGATGAAAACATTTGGGACCAATGGTTTAATATGCTCTCTGAAGTATGGAGTGGGTGGTTTAATCTTACTTAAGTTTGAAATTCATTAGTCGATTTGCCATGGTCAGGATCAAGTTGGTAATATCCAATTCAAAGACAGTGGACTTACATTTCTCATGTAATGATAAAATAATTCTTTCATCCCTTAAATAAAATTATCATTCATAAGCTTCATATTGCACGACTCATAATGCGAAGCATTAAGAAGTGCTCTACGAACGAATAATTTTTTTTCCTCATTTTCGTAACTTTTTTCATCAATAACACGATTAATAATTCATGTAATTTTATTAACCTGTGCACTATTTGATAGAAAATTTAATGAAGATTAATTCTATCACTGGTTCAAATCGATTTAACATAATACAATTAGAAAAAACTATCAAAATAGTCAAAAGAAATTTCCTGTCAATCAACACTTTTTTCGTTCCGGACACGATAGCGAGAGTAAAAATTCACTAATTTGATCCATTTTTTTTTTAATAGCTTGAGATCCACTGTCCGGAGATTGGTATTGAAAATGGTTAACTTGATTTGTGTCGTTTAATAGTTATTAACAAAAAACGAATGAACATAATGAGTCGTGCACTTTTGGATTTTCCAAATATTTGAAAATGGTCTTATCAAAACTTCTCTTAAAAATTATTTCTAAATAGTGTATTAGAAGAGCATAATAGTAAAATCATAAGTATAAACACATTAATATGTTAAGTTACCTTACCAGTGTTGTTAGCATAAACTTGTCTTGAATGATTTGATTCAGTAGAACTGGACTGATGCTAAGTTCTGAAGTCCAAAATCCAGTAATTAGGCAAAGCATAGAATACAAAACACCATTAGAATCATAAAGAATCTCGTACTTAGCCAATATTTGGTTTTAAAGTTTATTAATTAGCAGGTTGGGCAAGCATTGCCAGCAAAAAAAGTATGAAATAACGAATTAATGAAAATCTGGAAAGAAATGGCCAAAATACAACGAGTAAGTGAATTGGCTGACAATGCTATGGGTAGGCAGAAAGGGAGACACTCTTTATGGTCATATTGATGTAGCCCACAAATTTTAGTTTTGAAACTCGGAAATTAAATTATTCTAATATATTTATTTTTTCAGATTTGCTGTGTGCAATATGGATTGGGATAACATAAATGCTAAGGATATAATGGTTTTACTTAGTTCATTTTTACCTGCAGGTGGTGTCATTCATAGAATATCTGTAAGTAGATAGGACAAATAATTTAATTTCTTCACTGTCTTATATTGTGATATTCGGTTTGTTAACTAGTATTTCTTGTATGTTTAGGTTTATCCATCTGAATATGGTTTGAAACGAATGCAAGAGGAAGAAGTGAGAGGACCAATAGAACTAACGGAAAATAAATATGTTCGAAGTCTTTCAGATGATGATGAAAATGAGGAAGGTACTTCTTTTTTTATAATTGATTGTGTTGAGTGTGTATTTTATCAATCACAATTTTTTTTTTATGAATATAGTTTAAGATTTGTAATTTTAAAATTATTTTAATTGGTTTGTATTATGGCTAACATTTTGCAATCCAGTTGAACAATATTTTATTTGAGTAATGCGATTTGAAGAGTTGACTTCTTGTATGTTTTTAGACAATGTGCTATTAAAAGCCAATTCAAACTAACAGTGGCATTCAGTATTTAATATGGCCATATTTATGTAATTAGAAATTAAAAAATTATATATAATTGAAAGAAAGATGAAAATTGAAATTCATTTAAGAACTACCTTAAACTTACCATACCAAGAAGTAGAAAAGATTTCTAATAAATTTGAACACGAAAGTAAAAAGGAAAACATTTAGGGCTGGTTTGCATAGTCAACCTTTTTGCAGATATTAAAAAACTTTTATTTTTTTCTGAATGATGCTTATAAATTAAAGTGTATATACTATTTTTCAATCTAACAAAGTTTTTATTACATAATGTGTACATATCAGCAATTATTTCTCTTAAACTACATTTACGTCATTATATTTCTCCTTTTCGTTTTTTAATATAAGAATCTCATTGTAATTTTAGATTTAATTCTACTATTTAAAACATTGACAATAATTAAAAATCAGTCTATAAATAATCATTTAATTTCTTACAAACAGACACAATCCAAAGGTTGTAGCAGTTTCTTTGCAAGCGGACTGCTACAATGAAAAAAAATTCAGTTTGCACAGTAAAAAAGCTTAATACCAAAAATATAAAGTTCGATATTATTTGAATCCAGTGGAGAATCCTAGGTGTTATGACCACCTCTAAGGCTAGGTCTTTGTCTTGCTGTTGTAATTGAATTAGAGTCAGTCTTGACTAAACCTCTTATATGGAACCTCCCAATGACTCGAAGGCTAAATAAGCCCTTGTTTAGACCAGTATAAGGTAGAATAAACACTAAATTTATTTATCAGACAGTGCTACTCAATTATATTTGTATCCTTTTTCATTAACTCGCCAAGCATAAGGTGGATGTAACAAACTCATTAGATTTTTGTGTTTGTTTTATACATAAACTTATTTTATTTTTGCGAATGATAAGTATCTTTTAGATTTATTATGAAACAAAATGAAGAATAAAATAAACAATATTTTTGGTTTTATACATTTGTTAACGAAATAAATATGTCAAGTTAAAATTTATGTGTTTGTGCACCAAGCTATTATTTACCTTGTAATAAAATAAAAAAATAACATTAAACAGCAACCATTTTAGATTATAAATTATATTTATATCTTATAATAATTAATCAGACTTGATTTATTCATCTTGCGATCTAGCACAGAAATCACATGCAAAAATAGTATGTTCCGTAAACAAACGATGTTTGTACTGGTAACAAACGTGTTTGTTTTTCTAGTCCTTTTTGGTAGGGCTCACATCTTTTAATATGCCTGGATAATTTATTTGGAGGTTCCATTGAGAGTCCACCAACCTTATCTTGGAAAAAAATCTCGGTGTGGTAAAAGACAGTTATTATTGGCCTTATAGATTATGGTACTGTTTATACCAGCCATATTCAAAGCTGCCAAGTAAATTACCAAAGGCCATCGCTTTGTATTTTTTACTAATCTTTCATTATCCTCTTCCATAATATTCTCCACTTTTTCTTCTCCACTCTCTTCATTATTTATCTTCTGTTCTGTATCATTTTTAAAACTCCCTTAACTGACTGTCAATTTCGATATCACTTTCAAAATCATCAGGAAAATAGGTCTCAGCTTTTTCAAATAAACACAATATTCTTTTTTATTGAATTGTCATTGTCAATTATTTAATATGTAATTATAAAAAAAAAACAAAATAAAGCAATTATAAAAGAAAAAATAGTTGAGCAAAATTGTAACATTGAGCTTAATGTGGGTGTAACTCACCCGCTGAGCACTTTGACATCATCTATGACACGTGCCAGTCAGAGGCCAACTGAGTACTGTCACCCCTTCCTCTCTACAGCTACTCAGCCGCATAGTGCATTTCAACTATTTACTGTAAAATTATAGAGAGATTTAGCTTTGTCCGGATGTAGCACACTTAAAATTATGCTTGCCGGGTTAAAACATAGTTATTTTAAAATGAACAAATTGTAATATAAATAGGTAAAGGAAACAATTTTTTTTTTAGTCTGAATCACTATTTCACATATCACTATCTAATAAATTGATAACTTGTAAATCTTTTAAATGTCCACCAATTTTATGTTAGAACTTCATAAATAAAATTTAGTTTAGGATTTTTGAGCATGTTTCTTTTTTCTCCAGTCCCTTTGTTTAATAAAATTATTTTTTACCTAAATATGGCAATGCCAAAAGAAGGTTATGATTTTAAGTGTTTGTAAGTATTATGGTTATGGGTATGTTCATCTGTTGTTATTCCTAGGTCCTAAGATATTTATCCTAATTTAACAAATGAGATGTCATTTGATGAGTCTTACCATTTCGCATGTCATAGAATATAAAACATCTTATTAAATCAAATATGGCTGACTACTAAAATTGCATAATCTGGCTATAAAAAATAATCCTTAAGTTTGTTGCACAAGTTCTAATTGAAAATCAGTTAATATCAATAGAGGCAAATAAAGCTTTTCCCACAATAGTTTGTACATACAAATTTTGACTACTAATTATAATGCATTGGCGTTAAGAGTGAAGTACAAACTGTACTGTGCTAACTTAAATATTATTTCATTTTACATATAAACAGGGTAACCATAGAAATATATAATAAATCAAAGTCATATTTTAGTATTTTAAATTTTTTTTCTTCTGTTTTGTTGACTTTTGTTAAATTCATAACAAGATTTTTAGAACTTATATAGTTAAATAACTTGTAAGTTGTGCCTAAATGTAAATATTTTAAATTGGATTGACATCTGAGTGTTTGATAGACGATCTAGCATTATGCGACTGTATTCTGTCATAATTTTGTCTACAACATATTCAATATAATGGTATTAATATTAATTTATGATTGCATACAATTCGCTCTATTGACAATTTTAAGTCAATTGGAATATGTTTCTTAGTAAGCTAAATTTGAATTTCTATTTTTTTTTTTTGCATTCTAATTGGGAATATAAGGCACTTGTGGTAACTGTCATTATTGAGTACCAAAACAATATTTAGATTTAAATATGCAATGATGCAATCTCCTATTTAAACGATATTGTATAATGTGGAGATCCGAGATCTCTGTCTACCCTTCTGGGAAATTAGCTTCATTTGTAAATTTTGAATATTTCAGGTTATGATCTTTTCACAACTAATAATTAGTCTCTGTACTTTGGTTGTAGATTTATTTATATACATATTGTTTCCAAGTTATTTTAAACTTTACTCTTTTAGTGTTAAGTTCATTTTTTACCGTAGAATATGCTAACTTTATTTTTTTTATTGTATATTATGTTATATGTTTCAGTCGCCACGGCTAATTAACAAAAATAATGAATGAGAGTTTTGGATTGTGTCTATCTTTAGTCGAATGATTTAGTTACTTGATTATGCCACTGCTAAAAAGTTTCAGGGAGATCATTAGTTTTGAATACCATATTTAGTTATAATTACTGAAGAACTATGTTTACTGGATGCTGATGCAACCTTCTGTCAAACGGACAGATGTGATATGTTATTTATAATATAACCATAATCAAACAAGATTTGGATATTTTTTTTTATAATAAAATATATTTAAGTATTAATTTCATGAATTATAGTCACAACAAAGATGAAATGGCACCACCGCCCGCGCCTCTATTGATCGCCCATAATTTTTAGGTTTGTGTAAATTGTATAATAAATTTAATGTTGTGTTTATATTTTTTTTATTTTATTAGTTATTCTATAATTTTCATAAGTCTGGCAGATGGTTGCATCAGTAATCTGCATATATAACTAATAAACAGTAATATCATTTGAAGACAAGATATATAATTGCAATTATTTTTAAGGGTCAAGTTATCACATGGAGAAACTGAGAAGATACCAATTAAATAGATTAAAATATTATTATGCCGTGGTGGAGTGTGACTCGGTAAATACAGCTGACAAGTTGTACAACGAGTGCGATGGAATGGAGTATGAAAGCAGCGCCACTAAACTGGATCTTAGATTTATACCAGATGATGTCACCTTTGATCAAGTATGCTGTCCTTTGATTTTCATATTTAGCTAAGCAAATATAGGGCCGACTGAAAATTTCTGGAATTAATGAGAAAAAAATTACGATAAATAGTCAAAAATGAATTTATTATTTCTCAAAATATTCTCTGTTAGCATAAATTCACTTTTTCATTCTAATAAACCAATTTAGATAACACATATTTCATACTCTTCGACAGCTTGTTCTGATGATGAAAATCATTGACCATGTAATTGTTTCTTAATTTTTTGTACAAAATAAGTCACAAGGTGCCAGGTCAGGAGTGTATGCAGGATTGCTCATAAGTTCTATGTTTTCTCCTTCATTATTTATTTGTCTTTAGCCATGTGAAAACTGGCTTTGTTGTAGTGTAAGATGGTACGACATTTACGATTATTTTTAAGGAGTTTGTCAATAACTTCTGGCAAACAAATAATCATGTACCAATCACTATTCACAGTATGACAATTCTCCAATGCAACAGCATCCACGTGTCGTTTTATTAAAAAAAATCATCCACTTAGAGGTACTTCACTGCGCGCCACTTTGCTTACTATTGGGTGATCTTGATACACCTATATTATCGATTACTGTTTTGTTTTGAGGTTGTAGCAATAAATACATGTTTTGTCACCTGTTACTATGTTCCACATCAAATTTGACACCTCTTCCTTGAATCTGGTAAGCATGCTATTGCACAAAGTAACGCAGTCCATTTTTTTTGAGCCTTAGTCAATTTGTGTGGGATCCACCGCAAGCAGCTTTTTAGTCTTGCATGACGCTTCATCGGCAAAAGCAGTTCTAAGACGAGCGAGGCTTTGCTGAGCTGTCAAATTACACTTCAAATTGTAGAAAATCATACTACAAAAATTTTCATGACTTAAAGCTATAGTGATGAAGGCACATAATTTTACGCCATATTATAAAAATGATTGACATTTAGATGAAACAAACTGTATTCTACAGCCAAAGGGTTCCATTTTTAAATGTACTAATTTCTCTTTAAAATTATTTATGTAAGTGGCCAGTTTCAAAAACTTAAAGTGCACCCCACGTATTAATATGATGCGAGTCAATTAGTAAGTTTCTCATATGTGCATTTGAATTGTGAGAGCAATAGATTTTTAATGAATGAACCTGGGCATCAGAACTTTGCTCAGTGTCTTTAATGTTTGACTTGGCACATTGATAACTTTCCACGGAAAAGTTGCTTGTGTTTAATTCTAACAATAAATATTTAGTAATGCGGTAATATAAAAGTGTTTGTATATTATGCAGCTAATTATGCAAAATTTACCTGCTACTTTAAAAATATCACATAGCACCATCTATTATTTAAACATTAGATAAAGCCCTTTTGTACTTCGGCACTACATTCAATAGTACAATGATAATGCCATTTGAATTCAAATTGATGAAATTGTACAAGATAGCTCTAACAACATTTAGGAAAATATTTTTTGTTCTGTATAAAATTGCATTTTTCTTATGAAGACATTTGTATATATAAACTTGAAAAGCAAAATCTTATCAAAGTACAATTTGCCATTAAAATTGTTAGAACCAAAATATGCCATACATATATGCAAGAAGTGCGCACGTAAAGCAATAAGATATATAATATTAGATCCATACTTTGCATGATTATGGTTACATTTTTCAGTTCTGCCCATATATTTTATGTTTCTGTTTCTATTTCTCCGTTACCAATCTCATTGCCATTTTGATTCTGAGAACTAAATCACAAATGTTACATGTTTAAAATCTAGTGGGCTGTGTATCTTTAATATGGTAGAACAATGCTGTAGGCAACTTGGCTGCAGCACAAAAATGGGTAAACTTGACTACTAAGGTACGACCTTCTCACAGAATAGACACGAAATAGCAGCTTCTGCTATTGCATTTCATCCAGTGAGTGAAAATTCCGTTGGCTCTCTCTCTTCTATCAGATCCTATACCTTTCTAAAAGGTTAACAATGTCTTAATGATTGCTTCAAGGTTGCAGTATACATGGGTGGCAGTGATCTTTTGTTCTCTGATGGCTCACTTGTTAGTTTGCCCCATTACATACCATTGAAAAATGTACAATAAAATGTTGCATGAAATAAGAAAATTATTTTTAATTCAAGTCATCTAGTTTATTTGGCAATTTTGACAATGTACAATTTGCAATTAGGGCTCACAGTAATAATTATGATTAATGTTAACATAATCCTAATATAAAATGACATTAACAGTAGTTTTTTTGCTACATATTAGTTTAATTATTACTTAAACATTGAACGTTTTTAGATTGATCATTAATTTGTATAAGTATTTCAGCTTTGTATTTATGGAATTACAGGAGCCACGTGAAGTGTGTACTAAGTTACCAGATTTAACAAAATATCATCCAAGATTATTCACCACCACGGCATTACAACAAGCAAAAGTAGAACTAACATGGGACGCCACTAATCCCAATCGCACTGATACTATTAAAAAAGCGTTTGATGGAAATATTGATGATTTAAATCTTGATGAATACTTAGCATCAAGCACAGATGAGGAATCTGGTAAACATTTTTCTTTGTACCCTTTATTCAGATATTTAATGCTGTTCGTAAAATAACAACCAATGAATAAATATGTTGTTTATAAAATAGAAAATGAAATGTTTCGATTTGATTTTTGATGGATATGAAATTTAAATAGTTATCTTTATGATCTAATCTACGTAATGTTCACACAATGTACTTGGAAGGTTTTAAAAGAATATTTGTTTTATTAATATTTAAATTATTTTCTATACAAATACAATCTCATATTGATACAATATTCATTTTTGTGTAAATGAATATAATATGTTAGGATTCAAAAATTGTTTAATTTTTCCTTTTTTATCACTATACAAATTTTTCATAAAAAGTATTTCTAACATGTCGCAAGAAATTATATTGATTTATTTCTTAATTTTGGTCACATTTTGTTTAAGAATTGTTTTAGAACTGAATGTCGAACATGTAATAAATTTTGTTTGTAGATGAAAAAGAAACCTCTGACCAAGAAGAAGAAAATAGTGAAGATCCTATAGAAAAATATAAAAAGTTGTTACAAGATGTTCAAGAGAAAGAAGAGAAAAAGAAAAATAAGGATATGGAAATGGAGATCACATGGGGATTAGGATTAAAGGAAAAAGCAGATGAACTTGTGAAGAAGAAATTAAAAGACGGTAAGAAAAATAGTTTTGATCCTCTGGTTTATAATAAAGATTAACTTTTCCTTTAAATTAGTAGTACCTTGCTTTAGTCCAAATATTATTAAAAACTATTTTTGTCATAATCTGTCTAATGCCATAATCATAATGCCTATTAGACAACATACAACTGTAGTTGTTAGATTGTCTTTTTTATTATGGAGTTTTTGATAACATTAAATATTTTGGTAAACTTAAATCACACTTCTATATTTTATTGTCTATATAAACATCTGCACTGATGACATTTAATCATTAATTTAAGAACCCATCTCATTATTCTTAACAATATTTTATAGATCTCTTCATTTTCATGACTTCATATATTCCTTTATGTAAAAATAATTAAATTTAAGCCATTTGTATTTAACTAATATTTGAGCATTTCACCGATGATAAGAATCCATGTTTGAAATTATTATATATATAATATCAGTCTTCGACCTGTTTTGATTAGCTTAAAACTCATTAGTTTACTTTACAATTTTGCTTCAGTCTCAAAGGAATTTCATTTCAATTTTAAAGCAATCAAAGGTTTTGTTTATTCATGCATTCAGTTAGGGTTGCATCTACGACAGTTTCTTGTCAAGTTTTAGTTGCCCCACTGCTAAGGTATATCTGCACATTTTTTTTAAGGAAGTATGTCAGCTCCCCTTGTTGTTCCAGTGCAAGTCAGGCACTGCAAGGCCTAATTGAAATGAGGAACTCATTGGTTAAATTGCCTATCACGGTCAGAATTTAAACCCAGTAACTTCTATGTGGATAAAAAGGAAATATAAAATCATTCCAAAAAATGAGTCATAAGAATGACCCCCTGGGTGCTCATAAAACTCAAGTCTGCAAAGTTAACAAAACATACAAAGTGCAATGTGTTCGCTGTAATAATAAGATCCCTGCTGAAATTCAAAATTTGCCCTTTTATGAATTAAAATTTTTATTAAAAAAAGTTATATGGGTAGGTTGTTATATGGTGTCTGAATGTTACTGAAAAAAACACTCATGCAATTGAACTGCTTGGCTATCAGGTTGTATTTCATGTTATTTAGTGTTGTACTAATTCATTATTTTGCATCTATGACCAAAAAAGGGCAACGCTCAAGTTTCCATATGAAATAAAGATATTTTTGATTTTATTTCTGATTTCAAGGCAACACACTCCTTTCTGCCTCTACCATTCAACATCACACACTTCAATTGTCCACAAACAATGCAATTGTACCATATTCTTTTAATATATTTTTTTTTATCTTGAATAATTTAAAAATATACTTAATTTAAGAAATGATGGAAATAAAAGTATTCAGTAAGGTCTATGGTACACTGACAAAATATTTAATGATTGCACTTTGGAAACATTTTCTATTTTGTATGTTTCATGAAAATTGTTTTGAAGAAAAAACTTTATTTTTTTGCAGGTGATAAACATTTGACACCATTTGAGAAAATCATAGAAAAACGAAAAGAAAAGAAAAGATTAAAAAAGCTAGAAAGACAGAAGAAAAGAGCACAAGAAACTTCAGACTTGAGTAACGAAGAAGATTCTTCTGATGAAATACCTTCTGATATTGATATTAATGATCCATACTTTGCAGAGGAATTCAATAAACCTGAATTTAAAAAATCAAATAATAAAACTAAAAAGAAAAATGAAAAAGAAATAAAACTAGACGAAGAAGAGGAAAAGAGGAAAGCTGAATTAGAATTGTTACTAGATGATGAACTTGATAGTAAAGCCCATTTTAGTTTAAAGAAGATACAAGAAGCAGAGAATATTGACAAAAGGTCCAAAAGAAAAAAGAAACTCAAACAAAAAATGATTGAACAGAAACAATCCGAAGCAGATTTTGAAATCAACCTTAATGATGAAAGATTTTCGGCAGTATACAATTCCCATCTATATAACATAGATCCGACAGATCCCAATTATAAGAAAACACAAAATATGGAGAAACTAATCCAAGAAAAATTAAGGAGACGTCCAAAAGAAACAAGTAGTGAAGAGCATGTGCCAACCAAGAAAACAAAGGAAGACGCTGAATTAAGCCTTTTGATAAAAAATATCAAAAGAAAAACAAACAAAACAGTTTTTTAATATAAAGAGTTAGATATTTGAGAATGCATGTTTTTAAATGTAATGAATTTATGAATTAAATAAAAATATTGTATATAAATTTTTATTTCAATTCTTAATTCTAATATTAAGGTCACTTTACATAATACACCATAACAAATAAATTACCAATTTTCTGGAATGTTAGGTATACAATTGAACAAATTTACCATAAAAAATGTTAATTATGTTTTAAAACAGCTGCAATCAAAGTTTTCTTGATTTCTCGACCCAAAGCTGCACCCAGAGGCGGAGGAACTGCATTGCCCACCTAAAAGGAAAAGATTGAAGAAGCAAAACTATGATATTTATAACAATGTATACAAGCAAATAATTCAAATAAGTTAGTTATTAATTATCATATTGTGTGATTTAAAAATGCATAAAAGTGTTTGTAGTTACCATTATAGAATCTGATAAATTCATGTAAAACATCAAATGTTACAATTTGTTCTGGTAATGTTGTGTATTGTGTAATTAAGGAAATTTTCTTAAAAGTATTTCACCTACTCTGACTACAAAGATGTTTCTTTGTGTCGTATTTTGAACAATTCAGATTTTTTTTTTGGATTACAATTTTTACAGTAATAGTAATAATAACATGCAGTAATGTAATTAAGCATCATGCATGAAAACAGTCGAAATTGTTGCTCTCCTTTGGCATCAAAATGTTTTGTATGAAATTAATAAAATTATATCTTCTGCAACATATGAATATATATGGTCAGACACTCCATAGTCATTCAAAAGTTCTAATTGTTTTCATAAAGCAGGGTAACATTTGATCGTACATGTATTGTATTAAGAGAAATTTGACATTTTTGTAGTCCATCCATCTGTCCGTCCGTGTCACAGGCATTTTATTAAAAAAAAAAAAAACATGTATATTGATGATATTTATAGGGTAGGTGTCTTGTATAAGCCACTACTTAGTTTGGTGGTTAAATAATAAAATAAATATTTCTAGGGGGGGCACACTATACATGTAACAGAAGCTGAAAAAAATTTTTTTCAGCAAACATCAATGAGTGGCACATATCTTGACAATTCTTTTAAAAACACCAAGGTTTCTAAACAATTTTTCTGATTACATGAATAATTTCGGAAATAATTGCTCCAAAAGTTCCAGAAATTGTCTCCCCTGTATTCTCTAAACCATATCTCCAAAAAAATATGAAAAAAATAACTAAGGTAATGCTTAATAAACACTTTCAACAAAAAATATTTGGAACATCATCGGATATATTGTTTTTGAGATATTGCCAGAAAACTGCGCCTCTCAACAAAAGAATATAAGTCCCATGAAGATACGCTCTTGCTGATGCTATTTACTTTACACTAGTTTAATAGTAATAGTCGACATACCTATTTGTTTTTCTAGTTATAGGCAACTAAAGTGATTATAACTATTCTGTGCCAGAAATATAGAAAAAGTGTAACAACATACTTTTTTCATCTGTAGTGCATTTCTTTGTAATAATGGCTTCGGAACCCTATAACAAGCACGGTCTCACATGCTCTTGGCCTGTTTTTTTAGTATTTGTATTGTGTTATTCACCCATCAGTCAGGTGTAAATTGTCGATAAAATTATTTTTGATATTTAAATATGAACATGAAATCTGTTTCATGCTTTGTATAGTTCAAAATAAACGGTAAAGTGAACTTATTAAATGCCAATATAGTTTTAGGAATAAATTTGCATTCCAAAAAAATATTTGAGCTGAATAAGCTATATCGAAAACCCATAACTACACTAAATGGAAAAGGGGATCGAAGATTCGTATTCTTATTTAACCAATCTTCAATAGTGTTATTTAAACTCCTCTTTGTCATATTTAATTTGATTTTATCCTACAAATTTTTACTAATACCATAGATTACCACTTGTCCTTTTAGAAACCCCTAATTTCTCAGTTTATCCAGGTCTATATACTGGATGGGTGCACTTGTTTCTATCTGACAGTAAGATTATTATTAGTTAAAATAAAACTAATTAAGCACCTGTCTGTGCTTATCCAGCACATTGCCAGCAAAGATGTAAGAGTCGGGGAAGCCCTGCGAGCGCGCACATTCGCGTACTGAGACGACGCGCGCCTGCTCGGGATGCAGCACACGGCCCTGCTTGCCCATTGGCTCGGGATCTGTCACGGTTGTACTGAAGTACCCATCCCAGCATACACGTCCTGTAATTATGTTATTACAGTTGTGCTTAAAAATTTTCTACTTAATGCCAGACAAGAATAAAAGTAAATAAACATGAAGCATTTACATATACATTAATAATATTATTTCCAGACATCCCAAACTAAGCAACAAAGATTAAACTGGATACTAGATAGATGAAAATATATATGTATATATATAATACATACATATAATATATACACACAATACATAGTGACACCCAAAGTCGAAACAAACACTATTTTTTTTAATTAAAATAAATGTTTGTCGTGTGCGAGAATCAAACCCACGCTGCCAGTACAGCACAGCATAGGGTCGCTGCCGACTGCACCGATCAAGCATTGATATTGAAATATTGAAAGTTAATTAATTTATTACCAGTTGAGAAAATCAGAAATAACCTGCGAGAAACTCCAACAGGTCTATTCTTATGTCATCATATGTGGAAATCATGATTAAAATGATGACTTCGTTCCAAATTTAGTTATTTAGGGACAAATTACCACATTAATCATTTTATATTCTAAGCAAAATTTATTTCATACTTCAGTAGATCCTTGCAGAATGCATTTGGGTTTGTCAACAGCAAAAACATGTAAAATAATTAAGAGTGCGAGTATAGACTTCATGGACTATACTGTTTGTCAGCGGCCATGAACTTTATAGGTTGCTTAGAGAAAATTGATTCTGAAGGATCAGAGGCAATTGCAAAAATTGTGTTTTGGAAACAAAATTTCGTCAACTGTTCCTCGACAGTAATAAATTTCAGATACATGACTTTCAGTGTCATGATGACAAATGTATTCCTAAGTTATTTATCGGAATATATTTATTGACTTCTAGACAGTGATCATGTGGATAATTTCATTTTGTGTTTTTTTTGATGACTTTTGATTTAATGACTTCATGTACCATACTCGTAGTTTATTTCATTTTTTAACATTTCACCTTACATAGTTCACCTGCGTAATGTTAAGAGTTTTAGCAATACCACACACATCTTAATCAGATCAGACATTTAGCAATTCTTATTAAAGAAACATAAAAACATAAATATACTTTTAAAACATAACACTCCCTTTTTTGGACATGAAAATAAGAAATGAAAACTTTCAATGGAACATGGCACTTTCATCATTTAGTTGGGACTCATTAAGATGCCTATCTATGCCGGAATGTTTCATGTTTTGTTTGTTATGCCTACTAATGTTCGTCCTCAGTTTCGACCATGTATTTGTATTATTGAACCAAACTTCTACATCGATTCTAGAAGTTCATTTAATCATAAAAATCTACACTATCATCAAGCAATATTAGCTGTATTTTATTTTCATAATAACCCCCGCCTTCGTTCAAATTGGAGCTGTGATTGAAAGTGGCATGGAGAGCAGAATCGGGAACGGCGCCAGAATCAGAATTGAAAGTGAGACCGGAACCAAAATTGAGAACAGAACTAAGATCGAAAACGATCGTGAGTACAGGATCAGAATCAAGTGTAATTGGGATCGGAGTCAAAAACGATACCATAATTGAAATTGACATTGATCGATAACAGGAAAAAGTTAATTCTACATCCATGTTGGTGCAGCCGCGCTTACATTAACTATATGATCAAGTCACCTACAAATAAAGTGCAGAACAAGGTCTGCCGGGTCAGCTAATTTGTAATATATATTTTCAGCTTCGTGGTATTCAGTAGAAACAAAAACCAGTAAGTTTTTATAATGTACACTCAGTAACACCAAAGTAAAAATAAGACTCATCATTTAGCTGGGACTCGTTAAGATGCCTACCTATAAAATCAGTTACACTTTTTTTAAATATTAATCTTTAAAATTAGCATTGACCCATACTAATTGTGTAGCACAACTGTAAAACTTTCAACTATTGAGTTAAGTAATCCTAGTGAATTATACAAAAGTCCATCCAATATTGTACATTGGGGGACAAAATTAGAAAAACCCTTTAAAAACCTTAACATTTTACATTTAAATTTAAAATTGTTTCGGTTCTCCTTTCGCGATTGATCAGTGTGTGAATTGATGATAACCATGCAGAACACAAAATGATGTTCAAATCATTATAGACACCCAATTAATTAGATAAGCCATTTACAGCAAGAACATTCATTAAAAATAATAGCAAAAATGGCATCGAAATGTATGAAAATCCAAACACTATGAACTTCACATGGTCATGGTTATTTAAATGCCCCATTTTATCAGTTGAGTGATTATAGTTATCTGGACTTCATCTATTTATGGCGATCATTAGATCCGATATCTCAATAATTAATGCTGAGCAGAGAACAGAGTAACCTGGAATGTGTGAAAATTTAAAGGTTTCATGAAGCATTCCTCTAATTCTGTCCCCCAGTGTATCATATCTTTTAAAAAATGCACAAATAAACCCATTTTCCTTTTATAACGACTAACATCCAAATACATGACTATTTTATGTTTTACACCATATATACATTCATATTGATCTTGAGAGAGGGAACTCCCTCAAGAACATAATTTCACATCTCATATAAATGACATTTCCAAAATTGAAATATTTAATATAAACTTTTATTAAAAATTTTAAAGAGAGAAAATTGTTTAATGACAATTTGTAACACCTCTTTATCATCATCATTTAAGCTTTAGTAGTTGCCCTGCTATTCTTCAAAGCATTATCTGGTTTATGAACCACGCCTAATATATTCATATTCTATTTTACTTTCACTGATACATATAAAGAAATTATGTTGAAAATTTAACCATAAAGTCCGGCCCAGTTGTTGTGCCTGTTGGCAGTGTGTGGTAAACACCAAGGAATAAGCGTATTTTCCTGTTTGTCAGCTGGGTCACAAGGCCGGCCTGTTGCGCATGCACACACGCCCCGCAGTGCCCCACTCGATGAACGTCCATTCTTTTTATCATGGTAACGATATTGTAAAACCTGTAATTTTAAAAGTTGAGAATTAAGTAAATAATTAAAAGGACAATACTGTATGTGGTGTTCTTTTATGTATCATTCTTACTTTACATTAATTTCTTATGAGAAATATTTGTTATGATTTAGTTGCATTGAGGTTAAGAAACAACCCTTTTGAACTACAGATGTAACTGCCCACATAACAATTCATTATTCAATTAAAAAATAATTCCAGCAACAGAATAGTTTTAAATTTTTGTGAACTAATTAGTATTATATTAAATGAAGGACTATATTTATATTAAGATCTATTTTTACATTGTTTAAAAATATCTTTACAAAATATAAAATGACAAATTAATGAATATCATTTATAACAAATAATATTTCTTCATTATCTTATTACTACATATTATTATGAAAATATAATTGATAATTTTAAAATACTGAAATTATTCAATGATTTGAATAATTTCAAATTGGCCACTACTTAAGGCCAATTATTATGTGAATGATACAATAATTGAAACATTATTAGTAAATAACTTAATACTATTGATCATGAGAATCATGAACAAAATTACCTTGCATTTTGTGCCATCTAAAAGACTGACAGCAATATTAGGTAAATCTCTCCAATCAGATCCAGGTGTAGTGGGTATTCTACAAATACGCGCTTGCACAAGCGGTGCCATATTTTTACAAATGTGATCTCTAAGACGTTTTGTGTCATCTGTGCCTCTAATAAGCCGCTGGAAGTGACTTTCCGGCATAGAACCATAATCCATTTCCGGTTTATTGGCGCCATTACTAATATGCGGCAGATCACTCATCGCGTCGCGGATGGTGCAAGTTCGCCGCGGTGCAGATTCGTCCCATTGTATGTTTGTTGTGTACCTCTTCCCATCTATGGTAGCGGTCAAAGAACAAGCTCGTCTGCTAAATACGTGCGTCGGCTCCGGGTACAGTGGCAAGTTAAAGCCAGGAGCAGCCGCTAAAATGATTAGCCTTCTTCTCGTCTGAGGCACACCATAGTTACCAGCTTGCAAAATACCAAATGTACATTGATAGCCCATATCTAAAAGGGTTCTCAATGTGAGCTTCAACACCATTCCTTTTTTAAAAGCGACAAAATTGCGCACATTTTCAAGTATGAAATATTTAGGTCTATAGTAATCGCAATATGACAAGAAGGACGCTACTAATGAGTTCTTGAAATTAGAATATTCGCGCGAATTAAACCTGTTCATCCCTGAAAAACCTTGACATGGGGGACCTCCACATAGAAGTTCAACTTCTCCTTGTAAGGGCAATCGTAAACCTCCCGCGCTATGTAAAGTGCCTTCCATAGCGTCTTTCAATAGAGCATTACAATCTTCATTAAACACAATACAACCTTTATTGTTGAGGGAGTAAGCATGTGCAGCAGCTTCCAAATTCTCTATAGCCCATTTACACTCGGCAACACCTGACCTATGCAATCCTTCTGATAGTCCACCACATCCAGCAAATACGTCCAAAGTTCTAAGAGGTCTAATTTTTATATTTTCGTGTTTATTGTTAGTGGTATGTTCTGTTTTACTAGACTTCCCTTTACCTTTTCCTTTATCTTTACTTTTATCAAGACGACCTATACTTGTCGCATGTTGTGGTACGTCAGTGACACTACCATTTGTCTTATTAAATGCTTCTTTAAAATAAAATCGGTTTGGATCATCTTCTAGCCATTTTTGTAGTAAGTGCTGATTGGGTATATTCTGGAAGTAATATAAATGGCAAGGACCCATAACAGCTGATATCGGAACTTCTCGAATTTCGTCACTCCAATATACAAGGTTAAGATCTTCTTGGTGAGGAAATTCTCTAGTGGTATTTTCAGGTCTGTACAGTACATTCACTCGTAGATAAATATCTTGGGGTGCTACTAAAATGTCTGACCCTCTGGATATAACAGCATCTATATGACCCACACAAAATGGTTCTCCGGTATCAACATTTGAACCTCTTAGATTGTTATCACTTTTTCTATAGTACTCAGTGTAAACACTTTCATCTACTTTTTCTAATTTTATTTTTATGTTGGCAATGTTATTATTAGATTTTAGTTTATATGTACCTGGTTTTAAAAAGACTCCACAGCCTTTCTTATATTCAAAATCTCGCCATTTAACCATCATCCATTCTGATCGATTATGTTCTTTTGTAATATTTGAATTTTCAATTTTCTCCATGACTTTAGGTATATTTTTAAAATTCTTTTTATGTTTACGCTCACATGATGGACAAAATCGATGTTTCCTATTCTCATTTGGACATGTTGGATCTTCAGGCAAATCTTCAAACCTTGCACAGGACCTTTCATAAAACTTTTGAAAGTAGTAAGTTTTGCCATCATCTTCCAAAGTCTCATGATCCACTTCTTTACCACCAAGCCTAAACCAATCCTCCGGTATGGATTTTCTTTCTACATGTGCTATTCTCAAAATAGAGGAAAGTGGTGCTCCATGACAACATCTATCTGCAAGGAAAATTTCTCTGGGGTCACCTACTTCACCTAGAACAGTTTCAGATGATCTGACAAATATTTCTCCATGGAAATATCCAGATTTTGGAGTCATGGCATCATTCCACATGTAAACAATTCTTGCAACTAAAGTAGGAATATTAGTTTGTGAGGGTTCTACCATCACATAGTCACCAACACTTAGCAATAGTCCATCCAAGTTTACTTTAGAATAATATGTTTTCCCAGCATCAATTTTTACAGGTTCTTCTGGCCAAACTATTTCCCGTGATGAAACACCAGTTAATTTTACTGGCACTATGTCTTCTTTTTCTGTTTCATTCTGATCTTGCATGTCTTTTTCCACTTCATCATCTTCACCCTCAGAATCATTAGCTTGCTGGACTGCCATGTTTGGACATGTTCGTCTTACACAAGCCTTTTTAGTTCTTCCGTGCCCACCAAACTTAGCCATAGCTCGGCATGCCTTACATTCTCCACAGTCGGGTAATTGACACGCTTCACAAACACCGCACCTCTTTCTTCTCAGTACTAAGTCTTTATTTGTTTTATCTAGTTGATTTGTAAAGAAACTCTCAAAGGTCTTACGAACTAGAGGAGTGGTTGTGGCTTTTGTCCATGTTTTCTTATCTACCTTCTTATAAGTTATATTTGCGCGATTTCTGCGCTTACCAAATCTTATGCCCATCAGTTTAATCAGTTCCCTCATACAAGGCAGTGTTATTAAAGGTGGTTCATCATCGTCATCATCAGCTTCTAAACATACCACTTGATCACAAACAAATTGTGCATGTTTATGAAGCATTTCTTCTGTCATTTTCTTATCTTCTAATTCAGGAATGGTAGCCCTCCTAATGATTTCAAGTAAATCTTCATAAGATGGTTGTAAATAAAAATATTCTTCTAAATATTCAACAACCACTTTGCTTATCCAAATTTTCTCATATAAATTATTCATAAAAGGTGTATATTCGGCACTGGGTTTTAATAAATTATATTCCCCAAATTCAGTTGACAATGTAACACAATTTTTGTTGCCTCCGTCAAAACCATGAATAAACCTAAAACACATATAATTATTTTTAATTTCAAATTCTACTAATATTAAGTAGTAGTTTGATTTGGAATTTAACCAACCATTCAATAATAGGACCAATATCTTTAACAGGTATACAATCATCATCAACATCTGGCGATTCAGAACATATAGACTTTAAATATCCTGACATGTATATTCTTACATCAGTTTCAATTAAACCATCATCAATAGGAACCAAATGGCCTTCTTTATCAAAAAACAGAAAATCCAGTAATGTTAGTTTGTGGTCGCTCAGTAATATCTCCTTCATCACCTGAAATCAAACATAATGTTTTTATATTATTTTAACATAAAATAACTTTTTAAAATAAAAATTGTAATGTACTGAGTTCTGTTAGTGTGGAGGGACATCACACAGAAAACAGATATGAAGTGACAGTATCCGCTGTGTTTCGTCTAATGAATGAGAATTCTAAAGCCCACTTCCTGCACTTCCATTACCATACTCCCCCCTCCATCAGCTCACTCCCCTTCAAATATCATGTTCCTATTCAAGAGGTCATCAACACATAGGTGATTCCATTAAGTGTCCATAGGGTGTGATGAGCATCTACTTTTTAGTAGCTTGTATGTTTGTTTGCCTATCAAAAATGATATATATACTTATACATATGAAAAAAAAAATAAGATTAATTGTTACAAATACAATGTTCCTAATATTAAGATTGATTATCTCTGCTTGATTATAATTTTCAATACTAATGAAACTGATTTTGATAAACATTTTTGTTTCTGACAATTAGGAATTGAAGTTTACATAAAAAATAATTGTTCATAGTTTGTAATACATAGGTTGATACTATAAATTTTGATCTTAAATTCTGTCCGATCTAATGTGTTAGTACTAAATAAGTGTAATGCAGCAAGGAAGTAATTAGTGTTACAATTGAAGTAATTTGATATTTTTTTATTGTATTGTTTTCAGCAATATATTCTGTATATTATTGTGTTATTTTTATATATATTATTGTATTGTTTTCAGCAATAACTACTTTTATATTTTTATTTAATTTTTTCAAAAGTAATATTGACTTCCTTTAGTCACTAAGCTTATTTCTTAATGACCATACATAGTTTAGTTATTTATTAACAATTTTTCTTATAAGAGTGTTATTATTAATGAAAGACAACACTGAATTTCTAATTTATCACAATACCTGATGCAACCACCAATTTATCATTTGTTAATGCAATATATTCTTCAACAGAATCTTGAGGGTGGCCTTGAAAATAAGTCAAATCGGGGTTATTTAAGAATTGTTTGCAGCTAATACAACGTTCACTCTCTATCTCCTTTATTTCTTCCAACCTTTGATCAATATTTTCGATATCCTTTTTTTGTTCATACTTTTGTTCTGATTCAGTATTTTCTCCAGATTTCTGCTGTATAAAATCAGAAGTATTATTCCCTTCTATAGTATCAGAATTTTGATCCAAAGTTATAACTTTCTCCAAATTTGTATTAACTTCTACATTATCAACTTCATGATTTTGGTTTTCATCCCGGGAAGCCATTTTCTGAATTACATTTTTCTTTATTCTCCTTATTGGCTTCATCTCCGAATATTGAAGTATCTACTTTAAGTTTTTTCTGTAATTGAAATTTTATAAGATAAGGTTATTTTAAGCAACACAATTACATAATCAAGTGACAGCAAAACCAGATCTAAGTTAATAGCGCAATAAATTATGTGCCCATGTTAATACAAGTGGAAACACAGTAACACTCTGAAGTCTGCCAAAAATACTGAATGTGTTAAATAATTTTTAATAGCATAGTCAAGGGGCAAACGAGCAGGCGAGCCATCAGATGGTCCCCGCCGCCCATAGATACTCGCTTTTTTTGCAAAATGCATACAAAAATATTGAGTCATATAATGTCCTTAAGAATATATAAGATGAATTCAAATGTTCCTTCAAAAAATTAACATCTTGCATTCCTGAAAGTGCCCAGTTAGGGTAAGAATGTAATGAAAGGCAACAACACTTCATGCTTTTATTTAATGATTTGATTCAACTAGCGCGCTCATAAATAAATTGCTAATATCAAATAATATACAGTGTAACAAACGAAACTCTGCTAATGTAAAGTTGGTCAAGAAAATATTGCAACAACGTAAAATAAGGACACGGGAGAGAAGGGTCGGGGAGCGCTGAACCTGCGAATTACATCATTTCAATTCAATCAATGTGATTCAATGGCAGTTTTGTACATTGTACTGTACTTATAGGTGTGTTAAATAAGTGTTGTTCTTGTAGTAAATTAGAAATCATGATTTTCAATAATCCAAGATGTAGTGAAATAATTTAAAAAAGTATTTGAGTTTTTTGTTAAAATACATTCTTGAAAGGTAAGGTTTAAATGTCAAACACTGATTGAACACCCCCACATCAGTGTTTGATATTTAAACTTTATCTTGATATGTTAGTATTATATAAGCAAATTTATTTTCAATGATTTTAGACCCCGCATCTCTTTGCATAAGATCACAAGAAAATCATAAAGTTGCCCCTCCTACCCGTGAGTAGTAAGAACTTTCCAAAATTTGTATTAAATATTGAAATTATACCTGGGGTTTCCCAAACTGAACATTGATTTGTTTAGAAAGATAATTAATCAAACTTAGCATTGTAGATTCACACCAATTTTCAAAACAGTACAAATATTAAATCTGGCATGACACTAATAAAAATATTTTTTTATTATTAATTATTGTTTGGAAAAGATTTTCACATATTATCTTAATATCCCCTTTCCCCAACTTTGTAAGCAATTGACACCCTCTCCAACTAATCTTGAACATCCTCAATCACATTTCAGAAAATGCGGTAATTGCATAACTTTTCAAGACACTGTAATTCCCATCTTTTCCATTACTTTATTTGCACCAACTTTAATTCAAGCCCTACTCAGCAAGTTTCTTAATAATTGGCACTGCCTATGATAGTATATTCGCAACCAGTCTTTTAAGCGAACAATGGCAACAGCAAACCTAAACATGTGTTTGCGACTGTTTATACAAATAAAATGTTTAACTACGTCATTCTTAAAAACTTGAACACACTTAGAAACTGATTCATTTATTAAAAATTCAATATATGTAATTTATGACACACTTACATTTTTGTCTTCTTCAGTAATGTCTACACTTCTGCTTCTTTTTTTGACTGCATTGAACAAAACCTGATTTGTGGACATGTTTCATCTGGAAAAGAAATTTCCAACATATATAAAGGTATGTATACATACCTTGTAAGAAATGCATAAATTAAAAAAACTTCCTACATAGTGATATAAACTGCAATTTATTTTAAGTAACCGTAACTGCGGTACGCAAACAAATATTTTTCTATTGTTATATGAACATACAATTTAGACATAAATATAATTAAGACAAACGCATTTACAAAGTAATGGTTGTAGGTGGGTTTGTTTTCATTATTTATAAAAATATCTACTTATTACCAAAATAATTTAATACTATTAGGCATCAACAAATCTTCCTGCTCTTATTTATATTGTTTCTACAATTTAACAATTCACATTAAAAAAGTACGATGTAAATCTCAAACAAAATATAAACCGACTGAAATGGCGCGAAAAGTGACATTCTTGATTAAAAAAAGACCGGGAAAATTGACTATGGCCACATAATGACACAGTCGGATTCCATCATTTTGCACTAATAGTTAATCCGTTTGTACAAAACGAGGATCAGAAAATATGTTATACAAATTTGGACACTAATAAAACATATGACTTTATTTCAATGCATGATATAATGTACCTCAATGTACTTAAAATGATGTACTCGAGTATTTGACATTTTTGGCTAAGTATAGAAACTCTATGGTTTTGATATAATTTTATGTAATACAATGGAATCTAATCGTAAGACTGACAGTAATTTATTTAATCTGGCAGTTTTGTTACTACCAGGGACTAATCGTCAAATTGGACTGAGTATTGTTTTGAGAAGCATATCCAGTTATGTTTACGGCTATCGCTCACTACCGTTGAATTCTGTGGTATGATTCTAGGTTTTCACTGGCCTTACTGTCCAAACTTCATTAATAAAATATAGTGGAAAATTAAGTACATAGATACATACATAATACATCGTAGAAAGACTAATGCAGTGTTAACTATACGAAAACACTAAATTCTGAATAAACACAACGTACCTTTTTTTTTTTGTTTCCCTCTTGCGACGAGGAGGAGGTAAAAAATGTCTATCCTGCACACCCTCGCGCCCGTACGCGTGAGTAGTGTGGGACTGAAACCCACTAAAAAATTCCTCCTGAAAGTGAAGTAATTGGGTCGGCTATGCCATTTAGTCGGTCGAGACGAGTCGGATGACAAGTCAGACGACTTTGATAGCTTCACCGAGTGCGGCCGGACGGCACATGCGAGTGCCGACGGCGCGTGACATGCGCTATGGACGACGCCTGGAGAGAGTCATCTCGGCATAGAATGTCGCAGGAAACCGTCACGGGTCGGTACCCTTTCCTTCTGCCCGGCCGGAGGCGGTTAGCGGCGGCCGGGTGGAGTAAGGGAGCTTAGGTCGATGACCTGACTAACGGATAGACCTACTCTAAGTCAGTCATGCGTGTCGTTGACGTCATTAAGGCTTTCAACTGCCGCTGTAAGAGCGTCAGGTGGATCGGTAAGTACGTTCCGTGGCCTACGGACAAGGTGGGTGGGATGCGGCGGTCGATAGCCAACCGCCGCGCGAAGGAGCACATTGGGATGTGATCCCGCGATGTCGAAGAATCGCTTCGATGCGTCCTTCATATATTTGGAAATAGTGGGGAGTTCTAAATCCCTATGGAGAATTGAATTACGAACACACCAATGTGCATCCGTTGCGGCTCTACAGAATTTATTCTGTATTACCTGTAGTCTATGTAGTGCTTTCGGAGCGGCGTGAGCGAAGACGGGAGATGCGTATGTCATCACCGTCCTAATGCACATTTTGTATATGGTATGTTTATTACGTCTAGATAGTTTACTTTTTCTACCGAGCAAGGCCCCGAGCCTTGCTTTGTAGAAAAGTGACACAACGTACCTAAACGTTCGCTTATTACCCGGCCGAATTTAGATATACTGCATCTCATACATCGCAATGTTATTTCCATTATTGATTCCATTACTCTTCTTTTGTCTCTTGTAAATACATTTGCAATATTGAATAATTTGTAAACATGGATATAAAAGCAAAAACGTCGTTAAGTACTGACAACAATTCGGTAATTAATTGGTCCTAGATCAATTATGCGTAGGATTGGGACTTAACCAACGCTATTTACAAAAAAAGGAATTTGTTTTATATGACAAAATTAAATTTATCTTACGTTTGTGAATTTTTTGGCAATATTCACTTAAAAAGTGTTAAGCTTTTATCTTAAAATTATTATTGATGTTTTATAAGTAATTTCAATTTTTCTCATAAATTGGAAATTTATTAACATTTTTTAGAATGTGACGCCGTAGTGTCATTTTAATAAACTCAGCAGTTGTTTTAATTAAAAATTAAACAATTTGTTTCGCATTTACAATTGGATTAGAAATATAATCATTAAAAAAGTATCTATTTCATGTCAAAAAGTATCTATTTTAAAGAACTTCAATTTTTTTTAATTTTTTTTTCATGAAATACCACTTGTCGATTGTGTCGCATCTAAAATTATTTTTTTATTGCATGTGTGTATACATTTTCTGATTAAAAAATGTCTATGAATATCATTGTTGGAAGCTGAATTTCTCACCAGAGTATATTATCACTAGTAAATTGACTTTCATTAATTATTTATGTTTATGAACGATCTTGTTTCAAAGTGGGTAAGATTTGATATTTTGTTCAAAGAAATGTTTTTGTGAAACTTGTTGTTCCTGTTATAACTAATTACACATTTTGGGTAATAGCCTTGTGGTAACAGGTCGTGTTTATTTATACACACGAAGTATAACGTAGACCATGTGGCCTACGTCATATTATTTCTCAGAAATAATTTTCGATTGGGTTTACGTATTGTTTTCGTATATATCACGTATGTGATCTCGATTTCTCATGTCTTCGTGATTCGCAATTTTTGTGAGCTTGTGATTTCGCAATCCGCGTCCTCGTAGATTGCGGTTGCTCCCGCCACTTCGCGCACTTCCGTTATTAACGGTTTCTCGCTCGTTTTTCGTGTCCGTGTGTTTGTTAGTATCAAGTGATTTAGACTACAGTATCGATTTGCTAATAACTTACTAAAGAGTAAGTGTTTTTTGAATCAAAATATTAATTTAATTTGAATTATATCACAATTCGAATTAAATATTTAGTGTATAGGTCGTGCCCGCCTGGATTGTGGGCCAGGCCCCGCCGCTTGTGCGTGCATTCCGTCCGTCCTCGAACATATCTCTTGTGTTTTCGGCCGTCACTCGTCCTCGGAACGGCCACGGCCGCTGTTCTCGGTGCGTGTAGGCGCGGTGGTACACCAAGCGCCATCTTTAATTCGACTATTTAGATATACATATATTCAATTGCGATGTTATTGCAATAAAATGATTTTCGACAAGTTATAGTAGTACCAATTTTTATTAATACGATTATAGTACTACAATAGAATTTTCTTTAATTGTATATATTAACTAAACTGTTCTTTTTTATTTGTTTTTTAAATTGTTTCGCATTACAGGTACTCCAATTATGGAGAAAGACACTTTCTGCCCCCCAGTGTCAGGAGGGGCATCTAAAGGTCCCGTGATCTATACTCTAATTAAAAGATTCATAATTAAAATTTTAAGTGAACTTAGATACAAATGGTCAGAAAATGATTTAGATAAGCTCATCCATGTCACCATCCCGCTTCGTACCGCGCCTCGAGCTGCGACATAACCCCAGCCTCGAGCCAG
Source organism: Eumeta japonica (assembly GCA_005406025.1). Taxonomy (NCBI): domain Eukaryota; kingdom Metazoa; phylum Arthropoda; class Insecta; order Lepidoptera; family Psychidae; genus Eumeta; species Eumeta japonica. Next base: position 271,567 of record BGZK01000504.1, read on the forward strand.
AACTCTAGAAAGTCGTAACCCCCAACTAAGGGGAATAAAAAGCGGGCTAGTTCGTTGTCTAAGGAAAAAACGATGAGCTTGGACAGCACCGTCGTTGGATTGGACAGCGAGGCGGAGTTCGATAAGGCCACTAAGTCCACAATCCACAAAATCCGGTAAAACGGAAACTTCGGAAAATTCCCTCGCACAAGTAGAGGCTAAAAATAAGAGAGCTATTAAAAGGCTTTTTAAAAATCGAAACCAGCTCGTAGACCACCAGCCAGGTATATGGATATAGACATATCCCAGGCTGCGCTTACGAGCACTAACGGATCTACATCATCTCCGACGCTAAAACCAGCCACCAACCTCCACGGAGGTGGCGACTGAAAGGGAAGACATGATTTAAAAATAAAGAAAAAGAAAGGTGGAACTATTTTACTTCCTATTTACTATATTTATTTTAAGCCTGGTCATTTATTGCTACTGACTTAAGAATGCGTGAAACAAGGTTCTTATCACTGCTTCTTTATTTTGTGTGCACAAAATTTGTTTGGTACAGTAATCAGGATTTAATTTTAAGTTTTCAGGGCCCAATTGAAAATCAGCGCTGTGGCTCAGGCTACAGAATTTTGCTGAGCTGGTCACCCTTTCAGCCTTTAGTTATTTATTTATTTTTTTTTACTGTAAAAGTATGTTATAGTTAAATTCATTTTAAGATGTTATACGTCTTTTTGTTTATTTGAGGGTCGAATAAAGGATTATTATTATTCCACGTCCGACGTTAGGCGTCCAACTCGCGCTATTCACGGACAATACTGTGCTGTATTATCGTGCAAAGCACAAAAAATTAAATCTACTCCACCTCGAGAAGGTCATTGATGAGCTGGATTGATGGTAACTATAAACCGTAACTAGAGAATAGAGGTTAACCCTGATAAGTCAACCGTTATACAATTCAAATATAGCAAGAGTAGGAGTCGAAAAATTGTCAACTTAGACACGCTCCACCTTCGAATGTTGAACACGAAAATTCCATGGCAATCCAATTATAAATAGCTAGGAGTCACACTCGTTAGAAATCTTCACTTCAAGATCATATTGAGCGCGTTAGGAAAATTGCAATTTTCCACCCAGGGCGCCTCAGCGCCATGCTTTGTAGAAAAAGTAAATTGTTACTGCGCAATAAGCGCTTTGTTTTCAAAATGTGCATAAGGTCGGCGATGACATACGCGCCTCCCGTCTTCGCTCACGCCGCCCCAAAGGAACTCTATAGAATCCAAGTCATTCAGAATAAATTCTATTGAGATGCCACAAACACCCACTGGTGCGTTCTAAATCCAGTACTTCACAGGGACCTTGAACTTCTTACCATAGCCAAATTCATAAAAGACGTATCTTAGCGTTTCTTTGACATAGTGGAACTCCATCACAATGCACTCCTCCACTCGGCAGTCTCCTATGAGCCACCCCAACCCTATCATTTTATGTGTAGGCCACGGAATGTACTTACCGATCCACCTGACGCTCTTACAGCAGCAGTAGAAAGTCTCATAGAAGTCAATGACAATAATGACTGACTAAGCTTAGGTATCCCTTAGTTAGTAGGGTCTAATTAGTGTAAGGCCATATCACTTCAACCCACCGGGCCGGACAGGTCAAATGAAACCGACTTGTTTCGGGGTCCAGTGACATCCTATGCCGAGGTGATCACCTAAGGAATCGCCCGTAGGGCATGTCACACACCGTCGGCACCCTCTTGTGCTGTCCAACCGTGTTCGGTGAAGTTGTCACAATTTTCCAGCTAACTATCCGCGTACACGGGCGCGCAGGTATACATTACGAATTTTTTACCTCCTCCTCGTCGCAAGAAGGGAAAAAAACTTATAACTAGAGGTACGTGTTAGAAGTTTGATCATGGATGATTTTTCTCCATTCCTTTAAAAATAGAACACTAATGTTGACATGTGCAGACGCCCGTAAAGTGTACACATCAATTTATTTTCTGTGTCAGATTTTTGATAAAAACTTAACAAAAGACCTAACAGCATCTGCTTTTGTTGCAATCTCATATACTTGGTAACATAGGTAGTCTTATTTTCCATCAAAATAAAATTATCCACTTTCAATTTATTATATGTAATCTATATTTATCACTGTAACCACCTTAGTACTTTTACCATTAAAAGCTGGTAGTTCGGGACAACCTGTACATATGTGGACAGTATTTGTTTTCTCGTGGCTAGTGAACTTTTGGGCATCGGAAATAAAGAAAAATATACATATATGTGTCAGTTAGGTCTTTATACACATTATTAAGAAATTTGGTAAAACCAAATGTGCGTGCCTTAAGCGCTCGTGTCATACGTATGTTATTTAATTTAGAGGTTAATGATAATATATGAGCTTTTCATCAAAAACCCTTTTTTGAAGTTCTTCAATACTTTCCCGAGGTCACTAATTAAAATTATTATACAATAATTGTTGTTAATATAAACATATTACTAATGACATAAAAAACAACTTCGGAATTAATTAAAACGTTTGAAAGTAATTAAAAATAAATAAAAAATAAACAAATTCTAAGACTTTGAACCCGAGCACCCTGCGCGCGCGAATTAAAACTAAACAGTTGAACTAAATCGTACAGTCGATCCTCGGACGAAAATAGTTGTTTTATTTTTGATATTACTACCGCCATCTGTTGGCAATTACATAAACATAAAACATTAATTTCAATCTCCATTTCAGATATTCAAGCGAAATGACATTAAAACTGCGAGTTAAAAATCCAATTACAGCTAATCGGTACTATATCAAGCTATGACTTTCAATACAATTATTCCCAATCGATTAGAGATGAAATTGAAAAAGAAATTGAATTTAAAAGTTAAATAGTTTTTTAGTTATCGTGATTACACGGGATTTACAGGCGACAGTAGAAGCATACCTACGCTCGCGCTTAAGGCATACAAAATAATATTGCTAAATTATAATATAAGCACATAATAACTTACCGATAGTGACAACTTAGGATATATTCATTAATTTCATGAGACGATTTTGGCGATTTTTTGACCCCCCCTCCCCCTTGGCTCTTCTTGGTGAGATTTGACATGAGCCTTTCCCCTTAATTACAAGTGAGATTTTTTAGAATATACTATTTAGTTTAAATACGTTGATGTGTGCTTGATTGCGTTAGATTTATTAAAAAAAAAAAGCGATTTGTGTAATTTGTATTTCTGAGTGGCTTCTAGAACCGACATGTCAATGTGATTTTCAGTAAAATAATTTGCTCCTTCAGCCTCGTCGATTTAGCCACTCTAAGCCATTATCGCTTGCAGACAGAAACTCAGAAGTTCGATAAATATTATTATGACGCCCCCTAATTGCCAGTAAATTACCATGCATTATTTCTGTACTCATCGAATATCGGACGAAATTTTAAATGGCATACTAGAAACATTGAATCATTTGACCAATATTGATACGTTAGTTATAGAGAAGAATAATAGTTGGGTTATAGAGTCGTAATTCGCGATTTTTGGGAATATTGTTGTAGACTGCGTAAGAGATGGCTCTCATTGAGGAGATAATGCATATTTACGTCCATATGATGGCTGTACCAAATATTTATAGATCTTTTGTATTTAGATTAGGTAAATATTTTGGAAAAATAAAACAACAACACAAAAAGAATTTGCGTTCATTATTACAAAGAAATATGCTACACGACCCTTTTGAATAATAATTTTCTAAAAATATTTACAGATTAGGCCATTATTATTAACGTTTACGAAACGAATTTTCGTTTTTGCATCCAAGCGTATAGCATATTATGTAAACAATAATAACAGCGAAAAAAAAATAACAACAACACAAATAAATAACAACAACACAAATAAATAACAAAGCAGTAAGAACGAAACCATTATAGAAAAAGAATACGAAAGCGATACGCAATAATGTCTACCATGCCCACGTATAAAAGTATAAACTGACCAGAGAACAATGACATTGACCTCAGGTTCTTGCATATATTGTCAAATTAAAAATTCACAATCAAGAGTAATATCTTTTGACAAATTTTTGTATGTAATGTAAATTTGTTTCTTGTTGAAATTAAAGTTAAACAATATATTTAAGTTATATACATGTTATAAAATTAAATTAATTCTAAAGTTCTGTACTCTATTTACCTTATGGAAGTAGTATAAGAAACTGTAATCTAAATAAATACTGTTAAATGTCACTAAAAATTTTAGTATTTTACGTAGATTATATTTTAAATGGCACTAATGGCTTAGTAATAAAAATGAATTATAAATATATGGGTCACTGAATTTGGCCCCACTTTTTTGATTTTTTTTTATTTTTAATTATTTGTTCGTCGTTTGTTCGTTATTATTCGAATGTAAAAATTGTTTGTTAATTTTTTGTTTATTTATAATGAATTAAAGTAATGTTTACCCTTAGGTTGGTCCCCCTTACTAGAGATCTTCATTTTTGTCGCTCAAATTAATATATTTTGATTAATTATCGTTAGTCGATCACTATTGATGATTGTTCGATCATAAAACAATTAAATTATTAATTAATTTTAATTTAATAAACAGCCATCACTCTACGGTTGCGTTGTACATGCGCCTGCAGTAAAAGTCTTAAAAAATTCTTGCTTACTTTTTGAAGAGTGTAGATACTACACGGCCTAGCAGTAATAAAAGTCAAACGTTTAAAACCGTTGTTAATAAAGTTGAAACAATAGCCCCAAAAATGAAAAATCTGATTTTTGACTGTTCTTTCAAAGTCCCAGTATACACACGCCGGGTTAATTATACTTTTTAATATAAGAATGTTACATTTTTAAATAAAAAAATTGTGTAATTTTAAATGTAAGATAAAGAAAAAATTGTTGAATCCTTTTGTTTTCATGTTGTATATTTGAGGTACAAAATTTCTTACTCTTTTTACTTAATTTGACTTTATTATTTTTCAATAAAAATATTTGTTTTTTTTTTTAATAAAATTATAGTTTTGTTTGTTTTTGTGGTTTTATATGATACGTTAAAAAATCTGGTGATTTTCTTATGATTTACACTTCTCCAACTAGTGGGCTTACACATATTTTGTTGACATTACTTGTGATAATGTCATATTTTTCACTATTTGAACCATTTCGGAAAAGCGGCATATTTTGTCTAGGTATAATGTGGTATAATGTAAGCCATAGACAGGGTTCCCAACTTAGGGGTTTTCCCCCCAAATTTAGGGGGAAAAAAAGTAGGATGGAGGTATTTAGGGGTGTTATATTTTTAGGGGTATTTTTAGGGATTTTCATAACTCTCAATATTTTTTTTCCAAATTCAGCAAAATACAGGTGTAATAAGCAGTATAAGTCCTGAGGTAATCCATTCTAGCATATATAGCAGATCATATTTAGTTCTATATATATCGCTTTAGCGACATCTAGTGTGATGATTGCTTAATATTAAGACTACAGAGTATAGAGATGTTTATTATTGAGAGTACAGAATAAAATCTGCGTTTATGTTTACGACAATTAGGGGAACCTGTTGTACCTAGGACAGTTTTTTAGATATATATTTTTTATTGTGATTTGATGTACAGCATACAAATCATATTTGCATATTTTGAAATGTCAATCATTTGGGTACTCACCACCAAAATATCAGAAATGTATAATTCATACTTACATATATTTTAAAAGTTAAAAAAAAATGGTAAGTAAGGTCAAGGTAAAATTATTTATTTATTGTTTGAAATTTATTAATTAATGATATTTTATTACTTATTAACTATTTTTCAACCATTATTCATTTTAAAAGTAGTGAGTTGTTTATTTTATAAATAATAAATTTTTTTTTAGGGAGAATCCTTAATAATTGTGGGGATTTTAGGGGTTTTTGATTGAAGCTTTAGGGAGATAAATTTTTGAGAGTTGGGAACACTGGCCATAGAATAATATGAACGATTACCATGAATATATAGTATAGTTTGTGTGAACGATGTAAACTTAGGGCAAAGTAAATAACCCGAACCACAAATATTAGAATAAATAATAATTATTAAACTACCACCTACTTTACCAATTCGTGTCTTGCACGAATACATGCACATCTATTTAATAATTAACTTCTAAAATTATTCATATCTATATTTCATGTTGATATAAATAGATATTTAAGAAAATGATTTGTAAGATGAGGTCTGTCTTTCACATTAAATACAAAAGTACGAGTCTAAGGTTATGTTCATCATTTATATTGCCAGATATGGATTTAGATTATTACTGCAATAATCGTAACTTAACTGAAATAAATGAAAATATCAAAATGCGAAAAGGCATTGGAAATATACACGAAGTTGTTCAAATTTATAACACTTTATTAAAAACTCCGAAAACAGATGCTTCCTATGAAGATTTGAAATCGTCACTTTACAGAAATCTCTTAAAACTTCCTAATAAAACACACCCTGCCGTTCAGCAATACCAAGATAAACCATACGTAGTGAAAACTCTGAATGTTAAGAAAGACTTTGGTTCACACAAGCCAATTGAGTTCAGTGAAATAACTCGTCTTTTAAATTTAATGAGAACTGATCAGTTGGGTAACACTTGTGGTCACAAAAGTTACTTTTTTATGGGAGGACTAGCTGAATTGGAGGAAGCCCTTATTAAGTATACTGTGAGCTCGTTGCTGAAAAAAAACTTCAAATTTGTATCTGTTCCTGATATCCTACCGAGAAATATATTGGAAAGTTGTGGTATGACAGTCAACAGTGATAGAACACAGGTTATAATACTGTTTTAAAATTATAATGAATAAGGTAAAGTTCATTAAAATTGACAATATTTTTTTTAGATATATTCATTAGATCCCAACCATCATGGACCTGATTTATTTCTTTCTGGTACTGCAGAAATGTCTTTAGCTGGACTTATAGCTAATACCATATATAAATACACTGATTTGCCTCTGAAGTTTGCTGCAGTGAGTCGATGCTACAGAGCTGAAACCTCCAATTTGATTGAAGAAAGAGGCATATACAGGTAAAATTTTTTATTTTAATTTAGACCAACTTAATGTGCTAGACTTCTTAAGGTTTTATACTTCAAAGTGAGTTTTAATTTTATTTCACCATTCACCATTGAAATAATATAATTTATAATGCAATATCTATTGCTGTGGTACTGCGGGGCTAGGCCCAGGCCTAGTCGTAGCCCTAGCCCTAGCCTAGTAGTAAAATGTACATAAGTATAAAAAAATGAAAAATGGTTAGGGATTGGAGTTATATTATAAATAGTAATTAGAGATAAATATAAGAAATAAACAAAATAGGCGGTATATGATGTATAATGCAACACTATAAAATCATAGGTCTTACTAAATGTCCTAAGTACTCAAGTTTTTAGGGCTCATTGCTTACACGAGTAGTGAACCACTATGGAAGGCTAGGTGTAATCTTTTTTCCAGAAGAATGACTGTTATTATTATTTTTTATTTTATTTGAGATAACAAACAGTTTCAATATTAAAGTTTTGTATTATTGTATTTTTACATAGTTTTGTTATACTGTAACCAGGGGCATTATCCACAAGTACACATACAATTTAATATAAGACTGGATTTAATTGAATAATTTTAATATCACAGATTATTTTAAATAAATATTGTATCTTGTCAATTTAGAGCATAAATTGTACATGTTAGCATTTTAATGTCATTATTTGAAAACAGCATGAAAAATTAAAAACCAATTCTAAGATCAGTATATGAAACCATTTCTGTAAAGGTTACTTTAAATAAACTACTTATAAAACACAAAGGACTTCCAGTATTGTAATTGAATAACAATTATTGAAGTACTTTCTCAAGCTGATGAATTTTTGTCACACCATTTTCTTAATATGCATAGTTTCTCTTATGAATAATTAAGATAATAATATGGAACCTTCATATCCGATCTGGGTACATTTTTTACCCATTTATATGAAGGGCAATAAAATTAATTTGTGAGGTGATTCTCGTTCACAATTTCAAAATGAGAAAAAATGTCAAACAATGATATATCGCACATTATCATGTAAGATGTCATTTCCATAATCTTAGTGTCTTAGGAAAATAATGTTATATCAGAATCGAAAGATATGAAAAATGATTGACTGGATTAATTAATATGAACCAGCTTGATAGAATTTACAAATAAAAATTAGCCAAGAGGATGTTGGACAATGCTTATTTTAAGGTTCCGAAGCCATTATTACAAAGAAAGGCACTATAGATTAACAGAAGTATGTTTTTATACTGTTATATGTTTCTCGCTAAGAATAGTTATAAGCGCTTTAGTCACCCATAACTAGAAAAACAAATAGGTATGTCAACTATTACTATTAAACTAGTGTGAACCAAAGTGCATCAGCAAAAGAGCATATCTTTATAGCACTTAGTTACTTTGTTACGAAGCGCAGTTTTTTGGCAATAACTCAAAAACAATATATCTATGTTCAAAATAATTTTCATTGAAAGTATTTATTAAGCGTTACCTTATTTCTTTTTTTCATATGTTTTGGAGATATGCTTTACACAATAGAGTTCTACCTTTGGAGTGATTATTTTCGAAATTATTGAGATAATCAGAAAAATCGCTTAGAAACTTTGAAGTGTTTTTGAAAGAACTGTCGAACTATGTAATATATGTTGATGTTTGCTGAAAAAAAATTTTTTCATCTTCTATTACATGTATGGACTTGAAATATTTATTTTTATTATTTAACCACCAAACTTAGTAGCGGTCTATAAAACACATCTACACTATAAATTTCAACGATATACGTCTGTAGATTTTGAATAAAATGCCTGTGACATATGGACAGACGGAGGATGGACATAACGAAACTAGAAGGGTTCCGTTTTTGCTATTTTGGCTTGTAACCTATAAAGGTGTATGATTTGAAAACAAGACAATATCATTTAGATTTCCTTTGCAAATCAACACAATATTGATTAAAACTCGTTCATATGTTTTAAAATAAATTGACATCCATGCTTAGGTAAGTTTACCTACTACTGTCATTACTCGTCAACTGCAGCAGTCTCATGTTGTTGACATTGTATTTAATATTTTATTCTATTGTTATATTATTTTATTGAAAATGTTCCCCAGAATATTTTTCCTTGCCATTCCCAGTCTACTTAAACATGCTTAACTTGCTGCCATGCATTATTTCAGCCATTCTTTAGTATCTCTTCCACGACCTTTTAAATGAGGAACTTTAAAAAAAAAAAGAAAGTCTCAATAATTCTTGGTGGCAACAGATGATATTACTGTAGATTTTAAAACCTGTTAAAAAGATAAGATAATACACAACATAAAGGCATAGAACACAGAGTAATGTAGTCTACTCTGTTCATTTATAAGAATTATTAATTTAAAATACAGTGAACATGAAAATCTGTATGAACTGCAATCTGGTTCTTTTTTGATAGTATTATGTATTAAAAATACTAAATATATCTACTGTTGGTTTTTAAATGTAAATACAGCACAATAAAACAAAGTCAAAGTATGTTGAATATTTCAAAAATTTTACGAAATTAGTGTTAATTGGTAGTTTTCTAAAAGTATATGATCGCCATTCATTATGCCTGAGTGGATCCTGCTATTAAAAAAAGTTCCTCGTTTACTTTTAACAAAAAGTCGTTTTTATAGATGAATTATAATGTCAATCAAAACTTATCTTACAATTATTTTTCGTTTAAAGTGAGTTTAACATGTCATAGTAACTTAGTCTCTTAGAAAATAGTAACCCTTTTTTATACGTATAATAAAATTTCAGAGTCCATCAATTTACGAAAGTAGAAATGTTTTCAGTAAGTGCACCAGAACAATCCGATGATATGTTAGAATATTTAAGGGAAACTCAAGAAGAATTATTTTCAAATCTCGGTTTCCACATGCAAGTTTTGGATATGCCGCCACATGAATTAGGAGCTCCTGCTTATAGGTATAATGTGCATTCATTGCAACAATTTGTATTATAGGATACAATATTCTTTCATATATTTTGAAGAAGTCGACACATTTTATGTTTTAGAATATTCGTATTTGAAAAGCAACACTTAATTTCTTTTCAGCAACTTTTAGTATTTTATAAATTTCAAAATAAGGCTACTACTATTTGTATATTCCATGGGGTAGATGGGTTAAAAGTATGTTCCACTTAATGCACTTCTGCCACATGTTCATTCATATGGATATGAAATTTACTAAAAAAAATTCCCAGAAACTCAATGGCATTGCTGTTAACCTGGAGGTTTACATAGCTCTCCTAAATGTGGCCTGCTACCATGGAGATGCTATTCCTAGTCCTATTGTTATTAAGGAGGTTTTGGCACAAGAAATCATGAAGATTCTTTGTGGCAACAGGCAGCAACAACATTAATATAGGTGGAGGCTTAAAAGTGATGCCCCAAAGCACAGTATGTTTAGTGAAAGATTGGTTTTCCTTATATGACTAACTGGCCTGCCAGACATTATTCTGCCCTTTCTTATGGGTGACTTGCCCATTCGTTTATGCCTGCAGCTCTATCAGCATGGACATATAATTGTTTCATTTTTTGTATCAATCAATGTCAATCTCAAGGCAGGTCTTGCTTTTGATTCATATTCCAGTCACACTTTTGCTTCTGATTCCAATCTCACACTCGTATTCAACCCCAGTCCCATTCTCAATTTCAGTCCCGCTTTCAACTGTGATCCCATACCCGTTATTGGTTCTGTTCCATCCCGTTTTCAATTCTGTTCCTTCCTGTTTTCAATTCTGATTCTGTTACCAATCACAGCTCTGAGGGCAAAAAAATTCTTCATCTTTTGTATTTAGATCCCAATTAGGTTCTCGATTCTGATGCAGATCCCACATTCAATTTTGACCCCGTACTTGTTTTCAATTTCGGACCCGGTTCTGGCTCTGGATTCTGTTCCCTGTGCCATTTTTAATTTCGATACCACCGTCAGTATAAGTCTTAAAATATAGTAATAGTTTCAAATTTAATATGGTGCAAATTGGTAAATAATATTTTTGTCATTCCATCTTATACCAATTGAGGAGCGAGGGTCTAGAAAAACTTGTATTTTGTATATGTGTGTATTTTAGGATCAGAAATTTGAAAAGATAATTAAAAAATTCCCTGGAATAAAGAGTACTTGATAACTATACCACCTATTAGAATATGAACTATCTCTCAAGTTGGACCAAATTACACATAAATGCCAAGTTTCATGAAGATTGGTCGAGTTGTTTTAGAGTTCATAGTGGACAAACATTGTGACACTGGATTTTTATATATAAAGATTAATCAAATGAAAATATATGATGCATTGTTGACATAATGGGTGTCATGTTAATAATAGCAGAACTGTCATTGATAGTACAAAAGGAACAAAACAAAAAAAATTTGTTGATTTGGTTACTACCAAACTTCACAGGATCACCTGCTAGGTCAATCTGAACATTATTTGAAAATTTTCATCAAAATCGGTCCAGCCATGTCAGAGTCTATAGGGAACATACATTCGACTATTACATATATAGATAATACAAAACATGGATTGTTTGCATCTTCTATTAAATATTTGACAAAGTTACATTTTATCAATTAATAATATCAGAACTCTTATAAAAATGGAAAAACACTGGATAGAATCTTTGTATAGTGCTTATATGTATTTACAACTTCTTCCACTGTACATACACAGTAATTAATTTCGAAGTTACTTAGAACTATTCTTGTTTTTCTCTCCGCTTTTATTTATTTTTTTCCAATAGCAGTCATATTTGATTTGATTTGATAGATAATATATTTACCTTACATATATAGTTAGCTTCATATGTACCTTACATATAAAAGCTATGAGGAAATAAGTATTTTGTAAATAGACTTAAACATCCCAAAACATACACACAGGGTTAAACAGTAGCTTTAATTTTTGATTTTATACTATGGAAAGGTAATCACTATAATCTATTATTTGGCAAATCATTCATGAGGTGGAAATAAAATTTTAAAATGATCGACTCAAAAAAAAGATACACTATTAATCTTGCACATAATATATAGTAAATTTAAAAAAATAAGCAAAATAACATAAATTATATTAAAAAGACTTTCTTTTGCACCAGATAGTTTAAATATCCCATGATTTTATTAGGTAATTTTTATGTGGACAGTAAGTTAATTTCTGTTGTAATTATGAATTCAAACAATATAAATTCAAGCTTTAGTATTTTTTAAACATATTGAGTTTGAATGTTTTAAATTATAAATAACAATCTTAGATGTTTTATTTATAGTTTTTATTGTTAAATATGTTATCAGATACTTTTTTACTATTTCATAGATAATGGAATTAATTTTACAAATATATACAAATTTATTAATATTAAAGTATCTAAAAATGGATACATATTTTTAATAATAATAGTTGTTAATTAATAATTTCAGGAAGTATGACATAGAAGCATGGCTACCAGGAAGGGATAGTTTTGGCGAAATTTCAAGTTGTAGCAATTGCACTGATTATCAATCTAGACGACTACACATTAAATACGTTGATGAAAATGGTGTAACGAAATTTGTTCACACCTTAAATGGAACAGCATGTGCTATTCCAAGAACCCTTATTGCAATATTAGAAACTAATCAAGATCCAAAAGGAAAAATCTATGTTCCTGATGTATTGCAACCTTATATGTCAAATACAAAATATATCACAAAAAATAAAATTGTACCTGAATTAAAATTATATAAAATAAAGAAACAAGCAAGTTAAAATTTCTTTTTATTTATTCAAATTATAGAGATTATATAAAAATAAGTAATTAATTTGTTTTCTTCCGTGAGCCTTTATTACCTTTGGAAAATTTCTTCATTTTAGCCTTTAATTGGGTAATATCAATATTTGTCTCTTCATTTGATGTGGAAGGTTTCTCAATTTTCTCCATAGGAGGCACATACTCTTTAAGTCGCTGTTCTTTCCGTACTTTCTTGACTTTAGCTTGTTTTTCTTCTTTTTCATGACGCCTCTTAGCCTTCTTTTGCTCATCTTTAAGGAAATACTCACCCGTAGCCAATTCTTTGTCAATTTTACTCTCCGGTTGAGGTGGTGGGAATGGTGTATATGGTTTCTTCTCTTTCTTTTTAAGTTGTTTTCTCGGTACATTTTTACTTTTGAATTTTGGTAGAAATCTATCCCAGCTTTCATTTTTTAACTTTGGGTCTTTCATTAATTCTCTTTTAATCATAAGCGTTTTAATATTGTACATAGGATGGATATTTGTCATAGTATCTTCAACAATTCTTCTCACCTGAACGAGCCCTTTGTATGGACCTACAGCTGACACTGTATTCCCTTGAACAAGCACATAACATTCGGTCAACAGTTCTATGGACTTTAAAGTAACGCCGTTAGGTCCGATCAGTCTCTGTCGTCTTTTTAAAAATACTTCCTTTTTACGAACGAAAGAATTGATTTTTATGATATCACAACCGACTTCATCCTCTAAAACTCTGACTGCTTGTTCAAAAGGAACGCTTCTAGACAAAAGTTTCATTAAGTCTCTCGCTTTTATTATAATAAATGGGTCCCATGTTTTCCTAGTGGTTTTCACAGTTAAGCTTCCTTCAATTAGGTCTAATTCTGCAACAATATAATGTTCTTTCAAGACTTTCTGCACTAAGGGCCAGCATTCTTTAAGGTATTGTTCTCTATATTTTGGAAACAATGTTGCAAATTTACTTTCTTCTAGCAAACCATGTGGGTTATCTTCTGGTGTGAATTTTGGTATTTTCATAGCCCAAGCATTTTCTATGGGCTGTTCTTTTGTATCATCTTCTGCGTCTATATCAGTCATGTTATTTTTTAAATTGTTATCGAAATTTTAAACATTAAAAATTCTTCAGAGAAATACGAAATATTGTCACATTGACAGCTCCATTACCACAGAACGATAATATACTAACGTATATATGTTATTACTCTATCAGTGTTGCCAAAGAAAAATGTACAAACCCATCAGTGGAAGACCCTAAAAACAACACATGAAACCATAAATTGTAAATTTATAAAAAAAATAAAAAAAAAATTATTAAAAAAAAAATTTGTACAATTTATAGTTCAATACAATGCGTAGGTACAACGTTCTCTGACCTTTTCTTCTTCTCCCCCACATTCTTCATTTACGCCGATACGATGTTTTCGAGACTAATTTCATAGCCGCATAGTTTTGTGTTTTGTTCTGTATATACGAAATGAAAAGGGGCACAAGAAATTTTTATTTATCTAGTATTTAAAATTAGTTCTTACATAACATTATTATGTAAATATGATATTCTCTGAATCATCTGAACGTACTAATGTATCAAATCATTCAATTTTTTCTGTCATTTTAAATTTTGCCTTATATTTGATAAGTACATAAATGTTGCACACAGTAATTTACCGACTGTAAATTAGTATCATCAGTAAGTTACCAAGTGCAATATTTTAATTTGGCAAAAATTTTTGTTTTCGATGAATATTTAAAAATTCGCTAGCCACCAAAAACAATTATCGCTTACTAATATTATAAGCATATCATCTTTAATCTATACAAATAGGAAAGAACTCATTTAATTCCCATTTGTCTAGATTACCTTGTTAAATTGAACAAAAAATAGGAATTCAAATGAAGAGTTACTTTTGGGAAAATTAACACATCGTTTTTAACATTATATTAACTCAGTAACTTCGTTTATAAAAAAAAAAAAGCAGGGTTTAATCTTGCAGATGAGTTCCAAATCTTGCTGAATTCTAGTCAGGTATAATATAATCGTGCTCTAAGGACACAAAAACATTGTTGCTCACATTTTCGAGTTCAAAATTAGCAGCGTTGACTTTATTTTTGACCATAAAAGAATTTAGATTTAAAAATCGGTCAAGAAATCTCAATTTATGTAGAATCATTCTTATGAGTATTTCCACAGCAATATTTCTTGATCAAATTAATTGAATTTACAGTTTTACAATTTTCGACGCAACTATGCGCAAATTAAAAAAAATCCGAAAGATAAAAAAAAAACATTTTGTATCATATCGTTCGCGACATCTCTCAAAAAAAAACCATTTCGAACAAGTTTACAGCATGCAACGCAATTTTATTAAAATGAATCTGATATTTTGAAACGTGTTAGTTTAATCGTTTAACGGCTATGAAAAAATTTTTTTTTGTTGATATTTTTCAGAACTAGTTACTTGTTGATGTAAATTTTCCTGAAAACATAAATCCAGTCAAATTCTTTGAAGTGTAATAAGCCCAATTCTAATCATTCCAATTGTTCAGGATGTTTAAAATTTAGACATATACGCACACACTGTAATTTGTATAATAATGTTCACTACTAATTACACAGGTTTAATGTACAATATCAGTCCTCAAATGTCACAAATTAATTTTTTCCTTTTTATTACAAATTTTTGTTTTACTTTTTATTCTTAAAGGTTTGTGATTAATTAATATCTTTTAGTCATTATTTTTATTATATTATTTATATGATTTACCTGTTTGTTCATCTTTTTATACTATTTATTTTGGTTGTTCTCATGTTTAGTAATATTATTCCTCATTCTATTCATTTCAGTTAGTGCGCTGGTGACACGTTCTTTTCCTAGGTAATTTTATTTTGTTCATGTTGTTCCCACAAAACTGGAAGGAATGTTGTTTCACCCTCCCAGAGATTACAGAATAAATGGGTAAAGCTAAATAATATGGTGTGCTTCTGGTGCCCTGCAGTTAGTGGGTACGTTAGCGACAGAGTATGTTTGTTTGCTACTTCCTGTCATTCAACTCCTTAGCACATACCCCACCTTAAGCTTGTGTAGTTCCACCAAAGCCTCATTCGTTAACCAGCAGAATGTACAAGATGCAGGTAAGGTTGGCTTGGCTCCGCGGAAATGTTGATTTGGGAACTCTTATATCCCAATGCAACACAGAACAAAGTCGATTGGGTTACATATATCTTTTCGTTACACCAACTGGTACATAAGTGACAGTGCATTTTTTGCCACTCCATCATTTCACTTCTGTGCACTAACCCCCTCACGAGCTCGCAGTTATTAGGATCCTGGATATCATCTAGATCTAGAGGACTCGTAAAGATAAATCAAACAAGCTCAAATTCGATTGGGTTACTTTGTCTCATTGCTGGGATATTGTGGCCAGCTTCTGACTCCATGATCAGATCAGCACGATGATGTAATAAAAATATCTAATCTTGCATTGTCACAGAACTTAGATATGCATGTCAAATTTCAACACAATTAGATACAACTTACATATGAATTACAAGGTGCAAGTTAAATACAAGCTTGTAAAAAATAACATTGCAATTGTTATAATATACTAAAATTGCTCACTTAAAGTAATAAAAATTGTAGTACATAACTAAATAAGTATCAAAACCCATTACTTAGAAAGATTTTATATTACAATAGAAAAAAAAGTTCTGCTTGAGAACAATTTGCCGAGTCAAACACTTGTATCACTTTAGAACAGCAGTATAACATAGTCAGAACCCTGAAGACTGACCTTGCACCATCATTCTGATGGACACCAATGACTGGGAAAGTCTATATGTGTAGACATTACAATATTAGCAAGACTATTTACTCTAAAGCCTGCCTCTCTAAAATATTTAAAACCGAGATAATGACAACTCAAACGTGACTAGTCGGTCTTATCCAAGTTGATTCTAACTACTTGAAGTTGTAAATATTGGTGACATATCTTTTTATTACAATTTAAATAGGTATCATATTAATTCTTATAATTTTTTCCTTTTCAAATATAAGACTTTGGTTTATTATTGAACAGTTGCATTTCATATTTTATTAAATACTAAAGCGAGTGTCCATTTGATTTGTCATTTTCAAGCACCTGTATACATCCTAATATTTTTATTATTTGTCCTACTTACATTAAGGTGTAAGTTGCTTTTTAAAATTAATTTGATCAATGTTTAGGGAAATTCTATAGTAACAATATTTGATAAAATAAAAAAAAGATAACCAAATTTTTTTATTTCATTTAAGTAAGAATAATTTTGAACTTTATTAAATATCTTTTATTTTATATACACTTGATCTTTAAACATATTTGAAAAAAAAAACAGGCTGTAATAGGTATAGAACACTATGAAATAATTTTAAAAATGGTGTTGGTTTTGTTAACAATTTATTTAAAAAAAGTCCACATACACCAGATTGACAAAAAATCTGCACGTGTGCTGTCTAGATACTGTATTTTTTTGAAACCATAGTAAAGTTGTAAAAACTCGTCATAATTACAGAGCTGTGTGCGTCAAGTGAGCTTATTATTATTTCTAGATGCACATTTGTGTATGAGAGAAATGAATTTAAAGTTATACCCACTCAAAGATCCATCCAAAATGATGTAATGAACCATACTAACCAGTGACCAAAACCACTGTTATTGACACTATGCAGTATTTGAGTACGACGCGCGTGCAGATGAATAAAATTTTTTAATTACATAATATAAAAAAAAATTAAATTTAAAATATAGAATTGTATAAGCACGATATAACATTTAATTCTTATTCATCAGTCAGTTACGCCAGACAACACTTTCTATCCAATCCAGGTAGTAAGACAGTCGCGTGTAAACCCCGGGCACAGCTGAACCACAGCCGCGCCCGAAAGACGTGATGCCAATCAGACGGTAGTTACCATCATTCTCGGTAAGGCCCTGCAACGGACCTCCTGAATCGCCCTAAGGAATGAAAATATTTAACATGTAAATAAAAATAAATTGTTATAACAATGCCAGTGATACAACATATTTACATAATTTAAAAAACAGGTAACAGTATAATCAGCAATATACCTACAAAACTATTATATTGAATTTAACTAGCAAATACAGCAAGATTTAAACAAAAAATTCTTGGAAAATGATGAATTATCTATGATTTCTATTTACTGGCAAAGATCATACATAATATAGTGCTAGTAAATACAGGATATAGTAACAAAACGAAACACAAAACCATTTTAATTTCAATAAAGCTAATTACTGGGGGTATGATTTCCACAGTGTATCGTACGTGGGTATGATTCTCCATTCCTCCGGTAGTTTCCAAGTACTTGTCCCAATCTTACAAATGAAGTGACATTCGACGCGTCTAACACGCGATTCACTCCGCATGTGATAGGGTATAAAACGTTTTATTAATTCCAACAAGGCAATTTATACGTCATTTTCCGACCTCTAAAAAAATAAATAGTAGATAAACATGTCATGTTTAATGTAACAAAAAAAAGTCTCGGCAAAGTATATTCTGAATACGTTTAACTCTCATATGGAAAAAATACGTTTAAGTTGTTAACAAAATAATTTTGCATTTGAAAATGAGGTCCGAAACAATGTACAGATGGCGCGTTGATCGCCCGCCCCCCGCGCGACCCGAACCTATAATAAGGGCCACGCCTATGTGACACTTAGTAGGATAAAGTCTTTGGAATGTTCATTTTTGCAAACTTGTAAACAAAATTTTAAACCACAGTTAAGTTTTAAAAGGCCCTCACGATTTACAGTCTCTTTCACAGTCAAATAGATTAAGAGATTTGGCATAAAGGTAAATCATTCATATATATAATATATTATTTATAAATAATAAATATATGAAAGTAGTGTATACCTACATACAATTTGAAAAAAACTAAAAATTTGTTTTTTTAATTTTGTGTGTACATATTAAAGAAAATGAGAATATTGTAGTGTGTTCACACTTGCCGAAATATAATAAATAAAATAAAAGCATAAAAAAACTAAAATCTGACTACTAAAATGCATAAATAATCTGGTTTATGAAAAAACAATTCTTTAAGTTTATTGTGTAAGTCTAAATTAGAAGCCAGTCAATCAGTGAAATAAAACTTTTCCCATAGCACAGTTCATATATAAAAAAAAATACTTGCCATAATCAGGTGCTAATTGTCTTAATAGAGGAAAGGCGCAAAATGTACTGTGTCAACTTAAGTATTTTTTTATTTTACATAAAGTGACCACCTAACTATGGTCAATGGTCTATAATTAATTGTCAAAATGTATATATACAAACTATGCTATGGGAAAAGTTTTATTTCACCTATTGACTGCTTTCCAATTTAAACTTACATGATGAACTTGAGGATCAAAGATAATTTTTTCATAGCCAGATATTTATGCATTTCTGATAGCCACCTTATCATTTTTTTTAGGTTTTATTTTTGTTTCTATATGACACAGTTTATGCTTCAGAGACACAAAAATTATATTTACAATTCCTATTTTATTGAAGTTATACTTCTTTTGGTGCGTTTGGATGAGAGTGAATTTGTGAGCTGCGCGCGCACAAACGACATGATGAAGTTAGCCACAGAATAGAAATAATATCAACACTGAATATAGTTACAATACTGAGTGTTCATACTATATAGTACATAGTACAGAGTGTTCATGCTATATATTACATAGTACTTATATTCATAACCCCCTTGCAAAATATAGTATTCATATGAATAATCAATTTTGAGTATTAATTTTCTATAATTATTATTTTTTGTTCAATTTATTATATATATAAACATTATTTGTAAACTTTTAACATTGTGTTGTGAAAAATTGTGAAAATTTGAAGTGTTTTTAAATATTAGAGGTTAACCATGTAAGTATAATATATAGATATATTTCTAACGAACATTATTTTTCTAACAAATAATTGAATAATAAGTACACACACTCTTTTTTTAAATGTATTTGACTCATTCACATAATGAATAATGATTATATATTTGTACTGTATTGTTATATTGTTACGTTAATAAAACATTTTCAATTAAACAAAATCGTTTTGATTGATTTTAATATTTATTGTCGATTACTACTGCATTTGAGTTATTTTAAATATTATTCATACGCCAAAGAAGTATAACTTCTAACGCGTGTACATAAGTACACACACTCTTTTTTATATTTATTAATTTTATGTGTTTGCCTAATTTTAATAATTCACAATAGTATATAGGATAGTCTTCAATGTTGTTTCATATGTTCCATATTTTAATTTACATATCGACCTTACTTACAACTTAAAAATGTAACTGGTACACATACTATTTAAAATAAAGTTTTTGAAAAAAAATCTTTATACTTAATATTTGAACAGCTGCAAACTCTGTTATAATGTTTCCTTAAAAGATACAGATCTTACATTCATAATTTTACTGTAAACCTTATGCTGATTTTGGTCTCTATAAATAACTACCTGACAGGTATCCCTGATACCATCCTTGTCACCAGCACAAATCTGTTCAGGAGAAATTCCCACTGGCAATTTCCTCCAGTTTGTATAATCTTCAGAACACTGGCTTCTGGATACAACGGTCACATTGGCTTTCAGTAGGAAGTCACTCCGAATATCTCCTAACAAAATGAAAAGAGACAAAACAAATTGTTATTAACAAAGACTAAAAATATTTTCATTTTCAATAAAAGAAACATTAAGAATTTTCATTACATCTAATTTATAATAAAAAGTATTAAAAAGTGATTAATAATATATCATAAGTAAAAAAAAGTTGCAGTTAAATCTCGTTGTTTGTGCTGTTTGTATCTCAATAGTTTTGATAACATTAAACAGATGACATTTTAAAAAAGAAAATATATGAATAAAAATCTTTTTTTCTGATCCTATATTTTTAAGCTATTATGACTACAATGTCTGACACAGTCACTAAATATTCACCCTGGGTTCCACCCATACTAGTTATGTGGCTTTTATCACATCACAGGCCAAAGAAATCTGTCAATACAATTGTTGAGTCGCCAAACAGTGTGGCTGCATTCGGCTTTAGGTAAGCCAAATTACAAAAACATACATTTCTGTGATTTTTCTTTTCATTTCTGTACAGTTTTATGATAATATCGAAAATTTGGTAGTGATAACACAATATTCTACTAAACTAGGATTATTTATAATTTGAATAGACCTTTCAGTGAAATTTTTAACATTTTATTAATTACCATTAACTAAATAAAAAAAAATCATATTTTGAATTTAACTTCGCAATATTTTCGCAACACAAAAATAAAGTTCTTTCAAATTTTATTTGACAAATTGTGTACTGCTTCCAAATCCAAGTTTACATGAAAATGTAAAATTAATTGTCTAACTATTGTTATTTTATAATTACACAAATTATTTTTCATTTCCTTGCATATATTTAACTACTACATGGCCCAAATGCTGACTGGCCTTTTGCAGAATGACCTTTTAATTTTATCCATCATAACGTCTGTAAAATTACACCTCAGTATTTGGATGTCGATTTCCGCATCAATCTCTATAATCTCTAAAGGATATGTAATATTTCATGAAAACGTGCAGCAAATCATGTGCTTTTGAAGGGTCACAGGTGCCGTAGGATGAGTTTTTCAAGTTAAATGTGTACAAGTATTGGGCATACTAAGCATATCTCCTGAAAGTTTGCACCATTGCCGACATCATTTCAATATGTATGAGGCTTCAATTTCAGCTGGGGAAAAAACTATTTCAACTGTTCATTTGAGGAAGGCGTCTTTTCTGCCACTCTTCCAAACTGTGGAACAGTAGCAGAACACTTTCCAAACAGTGGAAAGTGCTCATATGTCAGTACCATCTTTTTGATGAGAGCCGTAGATGCCATCCTAGAGACTTTCTCTACTCTGAATTGAGCAAAACCCCTTCCACCTTGCTGTCCACTCGTCCGCTGCTGCCCTTTCATGAATTTCTTTTTTTCTTTATATATTTCCCAACCAATGCGGTCCATTTTGGACGCTTTCGTCCTTCATATGCAAGTTTCCTTTCAGGCCATCTAACTCAGGATTCCGCCAGGGGAATTTCACATTGTAAATGTAGACTGGCAGCAACACATACTTATCACATACATTCAGTATATAGCTCTACAACTTTATGGAATTAGTCAAATGTGTACATGGATTTTATCATTTATATAGCCAGAATCCATTCATTCAGAGCAAAATCCATGTTAAAACTACCTCCGACTATTGAGTCTAGAGTTCTTGTCAGGGGAGAACCCTTTAATAGTTTTTTTTTATTTTATTTTAGATTGAGGGGCTTGAGCCTTAAACTATTTAGATTAACCCAGTGTGGATTGAGGAGTTGTTAATGATGGTTGTCAGTAATGCAGCGACAATAGTCGGAGCCGACAGTGTTTTCTAATGCAAAAAAAGTGATTTAGTTTACTTAAGTTTAAAAAGTTCACTAGTCATCAATTGTTGTCAACGATTAAAACCTACCACTTTCTGATTTGAAAGTAAAGTAAATAAAATAAAGATGTACAAGTGATCATAACAATGAGAAAATAGCTCAAAAAAATAGAATCTATTTAATCTGATGCAGTTTTAGAATTAAATTCATTTTAACTTTCAATATTGAATCAAACTGTACTATTTCTCTTGCATTGTTCTATATAAGCAATTTTTGCTATTGTCTACTTTTGTATTGTGCAGTAGGTACAATATGATCATATATCTGTATCATTTAAATTTGAATATAAATTATAATAATAAATATACAAAAAGAAAAATGACCTTACTTGTGTTACTAGTAGTACCCCATCCAGTAACTGTAAGAGCTATACGTGGTTCATCATTATGAGTGTATAAGCAAGCAGGCTTCAAGTTGTATGATGGGTCTATTGGTTTCTCTAATCTATTGAAAGTAAAAATCTTAGCTGATTATGACTTACAAACATGGTACAACATTAAATACAATTAAAGAGCAATGATTATCTTTTAAACAATATTTTCTATGGAAATGATAACCTTAAAGAGAATTTTATATAAATATTTTTTGAACTTATTGTAAAATTATGAGTTGAATGGAGTATATGCATTTTTTATTTTGTATTAACCATACTGTAGGTATTCTTGATCATATTTTTATTAAATTTGGATTAAGACACCTCATCTCTTCATGGTGACTCAGTGCAGATTGACTGCTAAAAACAAATATGACCAATGTGGTGACAACATCTGGAACTGACAGATTAAAATGCTCTCCGAGGCACAGAAAAGGTAATCCAATTTGATTTAATAACTTTGTCCATGGTCCAGGATTCGGTATTTTCAACAATGCGTGAATAACTGTCACCACCGTTCTAATTATATGCATTTTTTAAACGTCAAGTATTGGACAGAGGAAACATTTTTCTCTTTGCAAAAAAATTTAGTAGCTTAAAAGGTGAGCAGAATTCCTATCATTGTTCAGCAAAATCCTGATGTTACACAAATAATAACATCAATAACATTGAGTGTATTGAATAAAAAATGAAGAAAACATGGTGTAGTCAAGATGAAAATCAGGAAAGACAAAAAATGTAATGTATCTTAAAATTTTGTAAGAACTGCTTCCTATTGCTCTCAATATCAACTCATTGTTCTGGATGTCAATATAAAATATAATGTGATATGGAGATTTTTGGTCAGTATTTTGAGATTGACCAAGTATCAAAACTGATCTCCTATCTTGTATTAGTAGGTTGAAAATCAAAAAGCACTCTAATTTCTCAAAATATTACAAAGCACTATTTATACTATAAGAAAATAGTTTGTTGTCATTGACTTTGACATCACAAATAATTTGATCAATGAGATGTCAAATTTTCTCCTAATATTTGCATTTTAAGTATTTGAATCTAAAATTACTATGAAATGAAATCAACAATTTTGTTGAAACAATATGAATTCCAAAAATAATTCAGTATTTCTTGTAATTACCTAAAAAATATATGGCATTTTATAACTTTCTAATAAGTAGTAAAATTACAAGAGTATTTGTATTCCCAAATTATTTCCATTGTATTGATAAATAAATAACTTCATAAAATATTAATGTCTATTTTAAGCATTAATAGCGAAATTCAATCATATGTCATTAATGTGTATACAACAGAGTTTTTAAATAATGCAATAAAATTACCTTACAAGTGCCAAGTCATGATATTTCTCCCGCCTCGTGTAATTTGGATGTACTATTACTTCAGCGATTCTTATGTCTGTGCTCTCATTGAAATTCTTAGGACCCAGTTCCACTACACCGGTTCTCACGACGGTTGGCTCTATACTGTATTACTATAGGAATTAGTAATATTATTATGTATGTTTTTATGTAGTAACTGAATTAATAGTCTAGCAGACATTTACTCACACTCACATTTTCTCTATTACATTTTTATTGTTTTACATAGAAATCAGAAGTAACCAATTAATAGAAATCTAGGACTATCAAACTCAGTTATGGTAAAATATTATAGTGTAATCAATGCAGTGGTATGTCCTTAAACAAATGATATAGTGAATTGAAAAAAAGTTAGAGAATAGTGTGCAAAAAGTTATCTTGGATGTTTGGCTATTCGGGGAGGATGACTTACAGTAATTCACTAAACAATCTCTATATAACAACATTTTAGGTGATGAAATCAACATGGAGGACTTCAGAAAAGCTTATGGAAACTGAATTGATGTCAAAGACAAATTTTTAACCATCAAAATTAACACATGAAACATTGATAACTGATAGCGTAAAAAAATTTCCAAGCAGAGATCTTGGGTTTAGTTTGGTCATGAAAATAGATTTAGACTTATTTAGGTACACATGTATGCCAACATAGATGTTATCCCTAATACAAAATGTTTCAAAAATTGTTTACGAAAAAACCTTACATGGATAATTTATTCCAAAATATAAACGATTACGAAATATAAAACTAATATGTACCTGTAACAATACAATAAATAAATTATTGGAGGGTTACATCTTATAAATCATTGTAACTATACTGTACCTATTCTAGCTCATTTTTCAGCATAATATGACTTATATTGTTTGATAAAAATCCACTCTATGAGTATCCATTTTGTGATAGTCTTTCATATAATTATGACCAATGTCTTTTTTAAATATCGAAAAGAATATCGATTTCGAACTTATTTTACATACACCCTAAATAATAAATTGAAGTATAGTCAATATCAAACAACTTAAAAATTATATATTTATATCTATATAATAAGTGATTTTAAATGGAGGCACAAGATATAATTAATATAGATTAATATACCCATCTACTGTGACGATGCAGTGGGCAGCAGTCAACACATAGGTGTTAGATACAAGTGATCCACCGCAGTCGAATGACAATCCTTGTCCTTTGTCAAAGCCTAATGCCACCTGAAAATCATTTAATATTTTTATAACAGAATTAAACTCAATAGGTATCTTTTACAATGAGTATATTTTCATCAGATATAAAAAATAATTTTAGAAGGATTATAGAAATTCAGTCATAATCAAGATTAAATGCCTGCGTGCAACATGCAACACGGTGTCTCAGCAGGCATTTAATTTTGGATTTCCGCGAATTAACACCATACACAATAAAATCTCAAGATTGGATGTCTGGAGAGTACACTTTACTGTTGAGACACATGCTCCCAGGTATTATTTTCTTTTTAGGTTGAGGACACTAAATTTTATGGCCTCCGTGTGGACCAGTTTGACTCGGGGGCTGCTAATTACCATTGTCACTACTGCAATGACGTTTGGAATGGTGGCTTAATGTGCTCTTTGAGGTATAAAACATATGGATAAATTGTGATAAGGAAGCACAATTTTGTAATGTATCCACAATTTCTTCACACGAACATGAAGTTTCTTGTGGTGATAGCTACTTAGTTTTAGATGTATTTAGCAAAAACATTTCTTTTCCTCTCAATTCTCAACAATCACCTGCCAGCAAATCTGAAATATATGCATTTAATCTTGAGAAACGATGAAGTTATAGGTGTGCAGTTTCATCCTCATTTTCACCGTTTCCATTTTAAGTATGTGGAATACATTATCATTTGTGTAAGATGAACATTAATATGTGTCACACAAACAACTTGAGGAGAAAACGTTGCTATTAGCGTGCTTTAATGGAAAATGGTGCAATAATCAATAGAAAATATTGCAAAATAATTAAAAGGAAATGTAGAGTTTTAATAACATACAGAAAATTGGCAGCAGAGTATATCATTCTTTATTAAAAAAATAATGTGTTTTTAATCATAACATGATTAATTACTTATTTATTGAAATAAATTAAATCATAATAAAATAAAATCTACATATCGTAATTAAAAAATATTGTTTAGAGGATATAATTTTGTTTAATATTGTTTAAATGAAAAGGTATTAGTACCATGTTTCAAACATAATATTTGCTTCATAGCTCATTTGTACTTTTTCTATTGATTTCACTGATTTTTTTATTTAGTATTTATTTATTTCAATATTTATTTACCTAATTTTACTAATTAATAAAATTATCCAGTAGTAGAATAAAAACTGATCATAACTTAAATATTGTGATTAGCTTTTACAATAAAATTATAGATTGTAATCAACTAACCATGTGTGGAAATTCACCAGGTGCGGCCTCTTCACCTCCCAGTATGTGAAGGTCTAATGGTGGTATAGTGGAATTTATTATTTTCTGACATTCTGAAAATATCCAATGGTCAATTACAGAATGGAAATTTCAAATAGGAATTAATCATCTACACATACAATAAAAAGTACGGAAAAAAATCTGTACATAATAGATATATGAGAAAAATTTTTCTAAGCATTATTAGAAATGTTAACTGATTACATTTCAAAGATTTTAGAGTTATTGCCTATCTGTGAATTTGTTGGTAGACTATGAAAACTACTGGATAAAATTTAATGAGATATTAAAATCAAATAGTTTATACTCTGAATACGAGACATAATATCTGGGATGGGCTTTACATATAGGATAGTTTTTTCATTATGTATATTTTTAACTGTATGAAAGATTCCATTTGCATGGAATTGGTATTTACATACAAACACAAAGAGAGTAGGATCAGGATTGATGTCATGGTCACTGCATCACCAGTCAATAAGAAAGATGTTGGAATTAACTGTATGTCCACGCATGCAGAGCTGATCATTTCATGAGATAGTACCATTGAACAAAGACACAATGACCAGGCTATAATTTCTATGAAAGAATTAATTTTGTCTCCAGATATGTTTGTACTAATCGTTAATTTCATTTAATGAATTTAATTCAATTAATTACTCAATAGATAAATAAATGACTTGTCTAAAAACTAAATTAACACTGTATTTATCAATGAAATTATATGACGGAAGAAATTATATTAAAAATAATGTAAAATGCTTAGAGTCATGTGGAATAAATTTGGACAATGTATAAGGCAACTATTAAAAAAAAACTAATTTAATTTAGTAAACTTTTTTTCATAGGACTTATAAGGGATAAACAAGCATGCGAACCATCAGAAAGTAGATGGTCAATACCGCTAATGGACACCCACAACCTCCGAAGAGTCACTTGTGTTACCAGTCTTTAGCTTTAAAATGTTATATAATTATTGCCTCATTGCTTTATATTGATGTATTTGATTACAGATAGTAAACTTCATATATGTATTCATTATTTTGCTGAAATTATAAGCATCAGTGTTTCTATTTTTTAATAAGTCATGTTTTTTTCATGCTATTTCCACGTGTTTATTTCAGCAAAATAAATAATGAAATATTTAAAAGGAAAACAAAAGCACTGCTTTTGACGAGAAGTAGGCATTTTATAAAATGCTACAGAAAGGTGTAAAATGAGAATTTAGAGCTAATAAGAGAACAGTTTAATCAACAACTATACAAAGCATAAGCGAGGATACTACATATTTTACTTTTTCAATGAATTTCCACATTTTTATACTTCTAAAAAGATCCAAAAATTAGTATTGAATAGGCAGACTTGCAGTGCCAATATCATTTTTGCCATACAAAGTATTTGAAAAATCTTGAATATCAGTAGAATGTAATCGGAATGGAGATTATATCACAGTTTGGATGAAAGTTCAGCGGTGGATCATCATTTTAAAATGCCATAACAGAGACTATTACAAAGATATAGTCTTCAGATGCTATATACACTATTAAAAACCAACGAATTACAATTTTTGGAATTAAAATATTTATTATATGATTTTTGTTAATGTGTCGTGAGGGGCACAGGCAGTACTTGTTCGTTCTATGAGAGATTCGTGTGCCTGCTAAAATTTTAATAAAGATTCAAGTACTACATAAAAATGTATACACTAGTTGATTGAATATCGAACGATCATAATCATATTTGCTAGCATTTTGTCTTCTTATTAGTGAATGTAGAACAAAATGTTTTAGTTGAAAGTTACAAACCTCTGTTTGCAATTCTCATAGTCATCCTTTCAATTTCAGAACCTGTAATCAAAGAATAAAAATGAACAAATTTATAAATTGAAGACAATTTAGTTATAAAATAATTTGATTCATAAGTTTGGAAAGCCCAGTAAACTAGTTTGTTGTTGGGACATAATAAGTTCTCGCTGTTTCTTCAAAGATGGCAGTAGCAGTACCTCGTTCGTGGAATTTCATATGGTAACACACATGCAAGGCAGTAGTGTATCTAATCTTAAATTTCAATGTATGGTAGTTCACTTTAATGTAAACAAAGTAATTTTTTCTTAGTTCTAAAAATGTCTACTTTTGCGCCAAATAAAGTGAATTTCTGGGAAATTTTATTGTACTACTTTATTCTGTAGTAAGAAATCTGCAGCTGAAGCACATAGAATTCTTGATGAGACTTATGGTGACTATGCTTTGTCGGATACGACATGCAGACGCTTCAAAAATAATGATTTTGAACTTGAGAATAAAGAATGTTCTGGCGCACCAAAAAAATTTGAAGACGAAAAGTTGGAGGAATTTCTCGATCAAGACCGATGTCAAACACTAACAGAACTTGGATAAACATTTTCTCACGTGTGAACTACTGCTTCAATAGTAGAAAAGAAAAGGTTTTTTGCACTGCATCATGACTGGTGATGAAAAGTGGATAAATTACGATAATCCAAAGCATAGAGAATCGTGGGGTTAGCCCGGCCATGCATCAACATCGTCTGCGAAACCACATTCATGGTTCGAAACTTCTCTGTATTTGGTGGGATCAGCAGGATGTAATTATTATGAGCTGCTTAAACCAAATGACACTATCACGGGGGATTGCTATCGACTTTAATTGATGTTTTAAGATTTTGCTACATGACAACGGTCAGCCTCATGTTGCAAAACCAGTGAAAACCTACCTGGAAATGCTTCATGCTGGGAAGTTCTACCTCACCCACCATATACACCTGACAGCCCTTTCTGATTTCCACCTATTCTGTTCAATGGCACATGGCCTAGCTGACCAGCGCTTTCATTCTTATGAAGAAGCTAAGAAATGGATAGATTCTTGGATAGCCTCAAAATATATGTCATTTTTCCGATGCAAAATTTACATACTGCTAGAAAAATGTCACTAGTGATGGGCAATACTTTGAATGAAATGTTTTTTATAATTTAAATAAAGCTTTTATTTCGTAAAAGAAATAGAGAGAACTTATTCAAGGTCAACGAAAAACATATTTTAACCCCATAAAACTTTATAAAATTCATAACTAGACAATTTTTGCAAAGACACTCAGCATATTAATATTAAAGAATGTCCGCTAATAAACACTGATTAAAATCTTATCTAATGAACTTATTGAGGGACAAATGATAGTGCATTTCTTTGAATAAAAAATTTTGTCAATGACTAAACTATAACGCAATTATAATTAAAATTGGACTTCATTTCTAAAAAAAATTCTTGTGTTTGATTCATTTTATAATTCTGCATAGCAGAACCTTTTTGACTAATAGTGAAATGAAAATTAAAATATTTTTTTTTGACATAAGATATTCATTAAAAAAAGCTTACAAAAAATATGTGCCATATATGAAAATATGTGGTATTTAAACCTCTACAAAAACAGGGTTGGACATATCTACATTGAGAATATATTAAATGTCCCTTATAGAACCTGAATTTTTAACGTGTTCATGTCGGGAGAGTTTTAAACCCCAACAAATTATGTCTGGCTTGTTACAAATATACTCAATTAATTATATTAAATTAAATTAAAATTTCAGCATACCTAAATCTATCTGATGCATTTTATTTTGTGTTTCAATTTATTTTAAATTTTGTATAGGTTTGATTTAGTCATAAATAAATATTTGGGTTTCATTTTTTTCCTATATGCAGTACCTACGTTCAAAAGAATCAGTCATACTTTCATTTCCCTATTTGTCTATGCTAAAGGTGGTATCTTTAGCACAGAAAATTGCAAAATAAATAAACAATGATCATTATTTATAAACTCTTAAACTAAATATTATTTATCCAGTTTATTATTATCTAAATGTTGGTGTAATGTGTTATACATAATGAATCAAATTAGTACATATAAATGACTTGAATGTATGGTATGTATGTTATATGCATAATGATATTTTAGTGGAATTAGGTCCATTTTAAACTATAATCATATTATATCATAAGTTAATAAGTAGAAAAATTTTACATGATTTTAATTTATTCCTATTGTGATATTCTTTTGGAATTGGTTTTCAGGTGAATTATTAACAAATTATAATGAACACAATGTACCATTTTCTTGAGATTCATTTGGACAGCAAACAACTTCAATAACATCACTAAATCCACACCGTTTATAATTATGATAGCCTCTGCGTCTTATTTCTCTGAAAGGAAAAGTATTAGAATACTTAAAAATCATTATTTCAAATCTGATAAATAACAAATTACATAAAAAGTTTAAGTATAATAATGCATGAGATTAGTTTATAGAAATTTATTCTATAAAGTAACAAAAATGTACTATGTATTTATACATAGAAGGCCCAACCTAAAAACTCCGTGCCTCTAAAGAAGAGTATAACAATAATATCCTTCAATACTTATCCTTGTATAACACAAGGATGAATATTAAGAGAAGTTACGATTTACAAATTAGATCACATTCAATTTAATATAAGTAAAAATAATACTTATTTCATTATCACACTTTATCACTGACCTTAGTGCCACTTTACAGTCTACAACGAGAACACAATTCCCCTTTGTAACACTTCCACGTAGAGTACATTCATCACCAACTGAAAGCAAATATACATATATTTAATTAACAACTAATAAGCAATACTACAATTTTATTAAAAATCTTATTTCGTAAGTATCAAAAAAAAATGTATTAGGAAAAATAATTTACACAAAAGATTCTGGAAAAGTAATTATTTGCATATAATTAATGTATAAATCTAAGAATAACATTATAAATAATGATGTAAATAAAAAATCATCTTAGTTATAGATGTTAATGCAGAATATACACAAAAACTAATGCCTACAAGTAATTATTTATATCAGTTACGGATTGTCGTAATGACTATTACTTTAATTTTGTTAATATTATTATCTAATTGTGTAATAACGTTAAAAAACATACCATCAGCAGCTAAAAGAAACTGAAAGTAACATAGTAAAATGAAATAAGTTTTCTGATACATAATATTATTATATCACAAATTCTCTCCTGAAATTACGACGCTACTTTAGTTTTGGCTGGTTTTCCCCATACACCAGACTGAAAACTAAGACATGAACTAAGACGATGCTAAGATGTGAACGATAACCGGTTTTGACCGTTTTGAAGATTCGAACCATCAATCATTTAACTCTTATCATCAATCTCAAGCAATCAATTTAAATATGACATGAAAATTAGTTAAAGATAATAATTCATAGATCAATGCTAACATATAATATTTTTGTCATTATTAAATTGATACACTAAAAATCATAAGAAAATACCAACGATATATACCGCGATTGTAAAAAATAAAATACAATTACGTACACACTTCGGAAAAATTAATAAAAATGAAATGTCTAAGTAACGTACTTACTTAAACAGTACTAAAATTTGAATTTCTGAGATAATATTATTTTTAGTCAGATATTACGCATAAAAAAGGTATTCAGTGTAATGTATTCTATATCGCTTAGTATAAAAATTTTACTTGCACTCTATGGAATGAACGTCGGTAATGTGGGCGATAAATAGAACAGTACAACGTACGAAACTTTACCGCTCTTACTTTGCCTGCGAACGATGCGATGCGTATATTCAACATTCACCGACCCATCTGACTTCTCCACCTCTTGTATTTTACGCCATTACGACGCTTTCGTGACTAACTTCAAGGCAACAAAGTTTTGTGCGTTATACTATATACGTCTTAATTAAATGAGTTGATTTCACCATGGACAAATTCATTCAATATGTTAATCGGTGTAAATTTACCTCATAAATAGTATAAAACTATGCTTCAAACAGCCGTTAGTCCATATTTTAACATGAGTACAGTACAACGTACGAAACTCTGCAGTTGTGAAGTTAATCACAAAAGGGTCGCAATGACGTAAATGAGAAGATAGGGAAGAAAAAGGAAGGGTCGGGAAGATTATACTTGCCCGTTACTTCATTCAATGAGTGAAAACGCTTACAAGAACTCTATTCAGCTTATAATTACCGCCATTTAATTGACTCTGTACAGGTCATTAGTTATTTTCAATTTTTATTACAATGCAATAATCATTTTGTAATAATACCTTATATACACTCATGAAGTCTGTTTTTTTCGTAACGTAGTATTATCCTAAATTATGTTTTAGTGTTACATTATGCAAACATTGCTTAGTACTATTACACACTACATACTTCTACGGCTAAAAATAATAAAATTCAGTGAAAAACATATTATTTTCAGTAGGCAGCTGTATTAAGTATAATAACTATAATCTCCATTTACAAGAGCTTCACAATCGTTATTTCAAATATTTTAATTAAATCGATTTATTAAAGTGCTCATAGAACTTAATATATCAGAGTATTCTTCAGAATGTGAGTCACCAAAGACTAGGTGATCGTTGCCGACGATGGACACTTGGAATCTCAAGGGAGATAATAACGTAACGTGTTGCCGACCATTTGACAGAAGGAAAATTGACTCAATCATTTGATTTATTTAAAAAAAAATAGCTCTACCATAAACTACATTTCCTCATTGTCTGAATATTAATAATAACGTTGGGTAAAACTTATGACTAAAAAACCCTTTTCAAATCTTATTTTCACGAACATGTGAATTTATTGTCCACAATACTTCGTCTCTATGATTGTAGAATAAAATTCTTTGACTGCTGATTGATAAATAAGAAAAAGATAAGCATCATTCATTCTCTGTATCAAAGAATATGAATTATAAAAATAAATAAAATTGCCTATAAGTGACATATATATTTTGTAATCCCACAATTTGTCCATAATCTGTGTCATATAAAAATTTTAATGTGTTTTAAAAATTTTATAGATTTAGCCGTGACTATTTAATAATAAAAATTAAGTTTTTGATCATGTAGCCTTCAAAAGTCAATAACATAAGTAGTTAGAAAATTATTTTCAAATGTTAAACTTTTTTCCATTATAATTTTTTTATTTATATAATACAGCCGTGAATAAAATCACTGAACACAATCATTAATATGATGTGAATCATAATAATTAAACTTAGTTTTTCTGTACAAATAATATTTTCTTGTGGCGTTATTCTATGAGCGTTTCAGTGACTACGAATAAAAACGTGGTCGTAAATACTATTATATTTTTTTTCGGCATCCAAAAAATAAAATGATAAACATTTAAAATAAGAACGCAAGGTTTCATGAAATATCTAAGAATATCTCTTAGATATTTCATGACACAAAGCTTATCAAATACAAAAATTATCTTGAAATACAAAAATAACAATATTTATCATTAAAATAAAATAGTATTTATATTATACAATTCTATATTCTGTTCTTTCTGTCATATCATTTTGTATTAGACATAAGGTAAAATGTATGTACGTGTAAAATAATATTAATCAAATGTTTTTCACTCTTTTTAATTCATATACATACAGAAAATAGCATTAATCGTAATATCAAACTTCGTTGTCAGTTGTGTAAGATTATAATCAAAACTTTGAGGTAGCATTTATGTTTTCTTTGTAGACCTAAAAAATAGTTAAAAATACTCATAGGGAATATTCATTTTTAAACATTCTTTGAAGTTTAAAAGAGATGATTCCTAGGAAGACTAAAGTAAATTATTTTTATACTGCTTTTGTTCATTGTCAGTGAAAGAATAAATCTAAATTTCAAATTTAGGTGTCTTCCATATTTACCGACGCGTTCATTCAATGTTTTGCTTTTTTTATACCTTTTAAAATTTGTGACAATACATGTCAACAATTATCTATAATATTTTCTATTTTAACGTGATTACTAAATATGATTTATGTATAAGAAGCATTGACTTCATGAACGTAAATTTTTTTGCTTTTCTGCCATCGAAATCTTCTGCTGTATCATACTCTTTGGACTTAATTTAGTCATTCGTTCCATGAGTTCGTTCATTCATCTTTCAGTTTATGTTTTGTTTGGCTGTGGTTTTGATTGGTTTGAAGAGTATTTTGATGACAATAGTCGTTCGTTCTAACAGTTCAATTTCTCACATTCATTTCTTCATTCGTTGTGGTTTAGAGCTTTCTGGTTTCATTCTCGTTTCATTCATCAAGTTGTATAGAGGGTGGAATAACGCGCATTTGTGCTTTGTTGTTTTACGTCTTACCATTATAAATATCTGATGTATTCCTATCAATAGTCAACATATTTGGACAATAGTCACAAATGCGTTTAATGTTATACTTGTATTAAGTGTAGAGCAATAAATGAAATGACAATAATATTGATGTTATTTGAAAATCAGTGTGGTGATTTTGTTATCTGAAATAAGGTACAGTGTAATTATGTGACAAATATGGCAGTCGTAACGAGTACGGAAGTAGTATTTCGAGCATGTCTTTAAACAAAGTGAATTCAAGCTCCGGGGAGTGCGTTCCCTCGGTTGGCCAAACTTCCGTATTGCAGCTGGACTTTGGGATGTCGGTGCCGTTGCCATCGCCGTCGTCGCCGCCACTCTGCTATAACATGTCTCTTTACGATGCCTCTCCAGATTTACAGAACGAGATGCCCGTGGTCAGAGCTAGCGATCGAGAGGCTCGCATTCTTGCGGAGAAACATCGACGTAATCAATATAATGCGCTCATCAAGGAGCTAATGTCTCTCTTACCCACTGTGGTGAATGCCCAACGTAAATTTGACAAGACTAGTGTTCTGCGCCTCGCGGCGAACAAGCTTCGCAACGAACATGTATTCGGTGAGTCTATGAAGTGTTGTCATCTCGAAACCTGGTCTCCTCGAATATTGTCGCTTTTAGATATCATGGGTGGTGTTCTTATTGCCATGACTTGTAAAGGACGGATTTTCAATGTTTCTTCAAATATCCAGGAAAAATTAGGATACTTTCATATTGATCTATTAGGTCAAGATATTTATGATTATGTCCATAAAGACGACCACGAAATACTACGTCAGCACATTTGTCCATTAGAATTGCACGGTAGTTGTGATGACAAAATATTCACTTACCACCATGATTTTCATATACGTATTGTGCGTGGAGGTTCAAAATCAGATCCACTCAGGTATGAAAAATGCCATATAGATGGTACACTGAGGAGGGCTGATCATGCTACAACCAATGGTGTTCAAGATGAACTGACTACTATTAAACGCCAGAGAGTGAGACAGAATCGTACTTTTTCTTCTAGTGGAAATGACTTTGTTTTTATTGGTATGATACGTGTTGAGTCTCGGGCACTACCGGCTCGCGTCTTGCCTCCCACAGCACATACTGAATATTGGACTCGACATCTGATTGATGGGCGTATTGTGCAGTGTGATCAGAGCATTTCTTTGGTGGCTGGGTACATGACTGATGAAGTAACTGGTACATCTGCTTTTTATTTTATGCATAAAGATGATGTCCGTTGGGTTATATGTGTACTACGTCAGATGTATGATCAAAGTAAAGAGTTTGGAGAGTCTTACTATAGGCTCGTTTCAAGATCTGGACACTTTATCTATATGAGAACCCGTGGTTTTCTTGAAATAGATAAGCAAACAAAACAAGTTCAAAGTTTTGTCTGTGTGAATAGTGTCATAGATGAAGATTATGGTAGAAAAATGGTAGACGAGATGAAGCGCAAGTACTCAGTCATTGTGGAGCAAGATAAACAGAAAGTTGATTCCGTATTGTCTATTGATGATGCACCTGTAGAGCATCCTAAGAGGTTGGAGCGCATCGTCATGCATCTCGTGGAGCCGTCTGTGAGCGAAAGTCAAGAACCAATTAAAATTATGCCACCTTCTAAAGATAGTATTATATCGGCAATTAAAAATAGTGAAAAAGTGATTTCAGAAACAGGTATTCGTTGTGATTCTAGAAAGAGAAAACTTAATGAATTGCAATATGAAAACACTAAGAACATATTAAAGCGCCATAGTGCTATGCAGGAGAAAAGCCTTGCTCACTGAACTTTTGTGTTTATTAGTGTTAAGGTATGTGTATGACATTTAAGCAAAATACTTGATATTGCTTTAAATGTAAGTGATTATTGGACTATATTTTTGTAAGTGTAAGTTGGACAACAAACAATTTACAAACCTGTACGTAGACTCTAAATGTCAAGTCTACATTATACTAATGATCAACAGTTGATCTATGGTTTTTATTTTATGTTCGAATGCAATACTGGGTTACATGAAATTTTGGGTTCATATGCAAGAACACAATTTTTATTATGGACCATTCCAGTTAATTCTGTTTACTGAATAAATTGTATATTGTATAAAAAATGGGGTGTTCTATTTTTGAAAACAAATGTATGAAAATATTTTAATGACCATGTGTGTGTGTGTGTGTGTGTGTAAGTGTTTGATGTTTCATGTATATGTTGACATTATGTAATGCTCCAGAAAATACAAAAAATTGTTTCAAATATTTGCAGGCGATGCTATAGTAGTCATACAAAATCTAAATTACATTCTAGGAATTGCTGTTCTATAGCAGTATACTCTTTAAAAGGAAACCCATGCCCTTCAGCTGGCCGCGGCCCACTTTTTTATAGGGGAGGGTAGTGCTATTATTTTTTACCTGAAATAATATGTGGGTTATAGGAGAGAGTAATCCTATAGTATATTCCATAAGGCAACATATCTTATATGAGCCTAAACTAAATTTGTGTTTGTGCCAAAAGGTTATAATTCCTAATACACTCATGTTGCATATTTTATTATTCTACTTATCAGTAACAAATGATATTTTAAAATTATATTGAGCTTCTTTCTGGATTTTATATATATGTATAATATTTATTTAAGTTATTTCAAATATGGAATCTCATTTCAGGAAATAATATAGTAATAGTTCACACTTATATAAGAAGTAAAAATATGATGTGCAAGTTCTTGATTTTGGAATATTGACTTATTTAACCTTGGTTTACGTTCATTCTTGCCATAAAAAGAAAATTAATTTTTACCTAAATAAAATTGGAAATGTGTTCTTGATCTCATAAGATTTAGTATTACTGAAATGGCTTAAAATGTACGATAAATAAAAGTAGCAGTGATTTAAAAATTTGCTAAGTCTTAAATTCTCGATGCCATATTTGTATGGATAGATTTTAATTTAGGTACTATTAATTCATTAATATAATTTTCTCTGTATGCATATTATATCATGTGAATTATAATCAGTGAATTTGTTCAATGCAGGTGCAAAGAAGGTAAGGAGTAGTATTATACGAATTATGATGTTTGTCAATTATTTTTGGACTGATATTTTGATATAAAATAAATTCCGTTAGGAATGATCGCTATTGTATTGTTTTTTATTTTTTTTAATCCATTTACTATTCATTTAGCTACAAAAAAACTACTAAATCCTATTAGGATCTCTTGGACAACTCTATATAAAATTCATTTTTTAATATATTTCCTTCTCATTGATAATTTCTCATTATTTTAAAATGGTATCATTTGAAATGTGTTTAATTTCTGAGAGGGAAAGTGAACAATTTTTTTTGATTTAAAATAGTAAGTATTACAACCCTTTGCCACTTGGTTATTTTTTTATTTTGTTTTCAGTTAGGAAAGAAAAAATTTTTGGAGACACTTAATAATTATTAGATCTATTACTACTTTTTTTATTAAATGTGGCAACTCCAAAAATACCTAAAACAATTCTTTGCACCCAGAGGGAGACAATATTTGAACTCCTTTTTTACAATGTGTACAAGAATGTACGTTTATAAATAAAATGGACCAATTATAAGCTGTAAGTTGTCTTATATATTGCTGATGATAACTTACGTAATAATATTTCCAATATTGAATATAAAAATTTAAAAATCTAATACTCAATGCAGAAAGGCCACTTAATTTTAACATAATGGGTATTTGAACAAGCCCATAATATTTTTATGTGCAGGCAATGACATTATAGTGTAGGTTATCCCAATTTTAAATTTACTTTCATAATTTTGGTTTAACAGTTGCCTATTCTTATTTAGGGTATTGCGAGTATAGCTAAAAATGATGTTTGAATTATTTGCACATAAAAATTTCTTTTATTGCCAGATTCTTTACATAAAAATGAAAATATACATTATTATTCTTCTGTATGAGAATTTATGGCTTCTAAGAAAAAGTCTGTTTTAAGCTTTTCATGTATTTTTTTTTATAAAATTTTAATATGTAACTTCTAACTATAGCTATTGACTAGTTGCATAATGTGACAATATTAAAAACTTAAAAAATACCCATATCAGTCCACTGAAATGGTAACTCTGATGTAATCTTCACATCCATAAGCAGGGCAAACATTGTTGCATATCTTTAATTTTATTCTTGTAATGTTTTTGAATGACAATACTTATCTGACTTTGATAACAAGTTATTGTCAGCAGGGTATTATAGCATATGACAAAAGTTAGTAAATGTAAGATTTTTGACTGACTAAAGCTAGGTTTAATTTTTCTAAATAGAACTTTCGTCTGGCGATAACACTCAACATTGAAAATGGTTCAATTAAATTATCATTTTCATCATATAAGTACAAACTTTTGGCATCTGCAGTTATAAATTCATTTGTGTGGTTACAGTTAGGAAACAATTAGTTCTTACTTTATTTAAGATCGGAGGAAATTAATGTTATTTGTTGTTTTTTAGTTATGAAATGTGTTCATTTTTCAGACAAAAGTCTGTGCTCTGGAGCATTTGATGAAAATCATCGACCTAAAATCAGTGATATGTTCAGATAT
The DNA here is from genome assembly GCA_005406025.1 of Eumeta japonica. Taxonomy (NCBI): domain Eukaryota; kingdom Metazoa; phylum Arthropoda; class Insecta; order Lepidoptera; family Psychidae; genus Eumeta; species Eumeta japonica. Next base: position 310,968 of record BGZK01000504.1, read on the forward strand.
TTATTAAAAAATCTATATTGAGATTAAGGTAGTTGTAAGTTTGTATTCTTTTAATGTATCCCATCATGCTAGATATCCCATCTGGTTAGTATGGATGAATATTGTTTTTTAAGTACATTATATTGTTTTAGTTTATTTTGACTGTCCATGATAAAATTTAAGCCTAAGATTTAGCGGAAAATCTAGATGTATTGTATAATAAAACCATTCTATTAATTTTTTAAAACTGTTGACTTGCTTATATCAAAATTAAAAAAATATATACTTGAAAAGATAACCAAGGTCTTGAAAAACATTAAAAGTTGTTTTGTAGGTCAAACTCTTTCGCAGAAGGTTTTTGATTCAGCATTATAATCGAATCAAAGTACATCTCAAATAGCAATTCACATTTTTTTTTCCAAAATTGTGCATCTATTATTGGGGTTTTTATATTAAAGCAGTTAAATTGCTTAATTGATCAATTTTATATTATTGCATATTTAAAATTAGTAAATGATTCTGTTAAATTAAAGCTTTGTCTAATTCAGTCCATTTAACTGACAGCATTAAATAAAAGATTTTAGAAAAGAATGAAACTAAGTGGTGTCTATTTAACATGCATTGATAGTAATAACCAATCAGTATTATTACATTGACTCATCTATGAGCCTATGATCTGTTTTGAAAAAGAAAACTTTAATTATATAAGTTTTTCTAACGACTGTCACACTAGTTAATATCAACATATTGCTATCATAGTTGATGAACTTTAATCATTAATTTACACATTAAAATGTAGGTACCCATTTTCTAAAAATTCTTAATTTTTTTCCGTGATACAGAAAAGAATGCAGTACTTTCATTAAAAAATCTAGTAACTGATAGAATTATGTCAACTGCTCATTTACATGTTATAGAATTGTCATTATCCAAAATAGAATATGATTGTTTTATCAAAGATTGTGAACTAGAGAAGTATTTAACCATAACCGACCAACTAGTTTTAAACTTAATAAGCACTTTGTGATCAAAACACAACATCAAAGTAAGTGGATGACTTAAAACCTCTGTTCATGTTTATCATCATTCACATATACATACATAATGTTGATATATAGAGGCGCTAATATTAACAAGCTAGATCCCGTGCAAACAAATCTAGAAATATCGCTACTATTGCTACATATATGAATTGTGCTCTATGGCCATGTGAATGTTGTCTCAAACAAACCTATACATCAGCATTTGTTTATTTTCTTTTTATATATATACATGATCTTCAGATGACAGCTTTATTTCTCTACCATATACATATATTGTACATAGTATAGTTTTCCTGTAGTTTATTAAAATGCAAACAAGTTTATTTTTATATAATCAGTGCATCTGTTGAGCACAATTATCCATAAAATGTAGTCAAATTCATGTGAATCAATTGCCTCATATGCATATCTAAATTTCTTATCAATATAGATATATGTTGTTGATGGTACTAAAATAGTTTTGAATTAGGGTTTTCCCTGCCGAACCAATATAAAAGTTCAGCAGATGATATGTGTATTTTCTTATTATAACTGATATTTTCTTACCTTCAGTCTTCTGAATTCCATTGCTAGATGTGGTCTTTTCCAATATATCCAATACACTCTTGTTTCCTTAGTTGTCTTCATCGCTCTATGGTTGTTCTAAAATGTGGTTTAACAAACCATTGTTCCCTTGATTTGCTTATTCTTTTTTTTGTAATTTTTGTGATAGAAATGTCAGAACGAATTACCCTTTGCCATTTCATCTTGCTATTTCTTAAAGTTGTGTTCACCATTTTATTTTTTCGAGACTGTCAGGAAAGGTTATCGTTGATTACAATAGTAAGACAAAAATCCAGCCCAGAGGGGTCATGATCTTCATAATTCTCTTCCTGGGTCCACCTACAATTTTATTGATAAACCTCTGTGTAGAGAGCTGGCTTGCTAGAGGTTTTATATTGTAAATTAAATAGAAAAAGTTTTTTCGTACTTCATAAATAGAGGACATTTAATAAAAAGTAAAAACGATGTCCCGCCATTTTTTTCTCGTTTTTCTGTCCACCAAAATCAATGAATCTAAAGTAGAAATTAGATACAGTTTGAGATTTTATATTTTAAAAAAGGGAAAAATATGATAAGAGCCTCAAAAAAATTGTAACGTTTTTGGAACTGATGCAGTGTCGGTAAAAGTAGCTCAAAGCTGGCTCAAGCGTTTTCAGTTCAGTAATTTTGATATAAAAAATGAACCTCGCTCTGGTCGATCTGTAACTGATAAAGTCGATGCAATAATGGTTAAAGAACTGTGTCTATTACATTCACAAATTTCATGGTCCAGTGAATTGGATATGTATAGGAAAATTGCCTGATTACTTGTCATTTTCAATTTCGGGATAAAGCAAGATCGATGTGAATTAACAATTTTTCTATCGAACAATGACAAGATGTGATGACTGTTGCTCTATGAACAGGTTCTATACACGACTCTGTCTTGTACAGTATTGATGCAGGGATTGGTATTGATCAACTTGAACAACATTATTATTAATGGTAAATTAGACTATCTTTTTTCAGTTTGCTGATAAAGCATGTGTAGTTTTTTCTGAAGCGGGAAATCAGGATCTGACATGTTTTGCATAATACTTTAGAAAGTAATGGATGAATGTCAACAGACTGTGAACTTTCAAAATTGAATCTATTTGAATAAGAGAATTAGTCTAATTGCATTGCTATAAAAAAAAGTAATAATTTAAAACCGCAAATCCTAAGTTTGCATTAATGGTTGGATAACTTAGATATTCAAATTTCTTTGTCTATTAAATAAATTATTTTGGCTGATTAATTATGTCCAAAGAAAATCACTAAGCACAAATGCATGGTTTTGTTATTGTAGGTATACTAATGTAACAGCATCAATATTGGACAGCATTTGTTTAATGAATATGGTTATCATTAATTATTAAAATTATGTTTAGGATAATTATCAAAAATGTAAGTTAATATCGTCAGTAACTGTTCAAATATCGTTATTTAGATTTCAAACGGTATTTAGGTATGTCCATAAATTGAGGTTCATATTTGGTTCATTGTTGGCTATTCATTATTGGATTTTTATTGTTTATTAGTTCATTATTGGTTAATAAGAAAGGTATTTATTTTAGACATGTCTTTGCTTTTTATTATTTAACTAATTTTAATAAATAAGTATACAGAAAAACTTGGACATTTGTTGTATTGTCTTATTAATGAAATGGGTTTTTTCTTATAGGCAGCGAAAAATAAAATTTATTTTTAGGGTTTCGTAACCAAAAAGTGTTAACAGGATCCCTATTACTAACCTTCGCTGTCCATCTGTTTGTATGTCTGTTTGTTAGCGGCCCGCATCTCATGAAACTTAAAGGTCGAAAGTTGAAATTTTTGTAGAATGTGTATTTCGATTGCCGCTATAATAACAAATAATGAAATTAAATTTTTTTTTGCTTGTTTTTAATAATATCAACAGAAAGACACTTGAAATGTTCACATAGTGTATATTAATATAGTCACTATAATCATAAAATTATCGTAAATCAAAAGTAGCCCCTCCCGCCATACAAGAAACGTGTGTTTTTTTGCGTTTATTGTTCTAATTTAATAATGACAATATGTAGATGAATTTTTAAATATCCACGCAGTTGTTTTTAAAGTCGCTATAAAAACAAATAATAAAAATAAAGATAAAAATTAAAAGGAATCCCCATATAAGAAACGCGTTTCTTCATTTTTTATACAATTTTAATATTTGTTCTTGTTTTTCATTAACCATTTTTGTATTTGCCCTTCAAGTGTCCGTTTAATGGTGCTGTTACCGCTTTTGTCAGAGGTTTCGCCCGCGTGGATGGTCGCTGTATTAAAGGTGGAGCAGTGCTTTGCGCGTTCATCCAGAGCTTATACTATTACGGAACAAAATTACGTCACAATCCGTCCTGTGTGTTTTACGTGATTTGGGAAAATATTAATAAAGTGCGAATTCATCTATTATTTTCTGAATAATTTTACAAAATTAATTAAGCCTGTGTGTCACAATAAAGTAACTAATAAAGCTACCCGTTTCAGTTTGTTTTTCAAACTAAGTACTATAAAATGTTTCGCAATTTTCTTAAAAATCTGCTCTCTTTTATAAATTCTCTTCCAATATGTATAGTTATAGTTTTATTATTTATATGAATAAAATGACCGATGACCGTTTTCGTGAGAACATCTATATCGAAAATTGATCTGTTAGAAATAAACTTCAATATTTTATGGTAAAAAACGGAATATCACTGACATATTATCAGATTGATTATATAACAAAAAATATGTAATATTTCAATGGTTAACATCAATGTGTAATGTTAAAAACCACTATTTAGAAATTTTGGTTCTGTATGCATATTCTGTACCTAAAAAAAGTTACTTACGTATGCTTCACTGAACATGTTCAACGACCTTTAAGAAAATAAGTTTGTCAACCTATTATTTTTAAATTCAAATTATAGTACGTGTAAAATTTTTGGAAACACCAATTTTTATTTGAAACTGTTGTAAATTTCGATTTTTATCATCACTTAAACGTGAGAGTAAACTAATAAACCAACATACACCGACGTGATATTTGTTTTCTGTTTTTTATTATTTCATACGGATAACTAAATATTACAGACATATGATAAATTGTTTTCCCATATACAACTTCAATTGATACTAAAAAAACTCACATCGTAATTTTATTAATTAAAAGAATAATAAACATCATAATGATGGCGTCGTGCGGTGATTTGTTCACGCGGAATTACTATGAATCTACATACCGGGTGACTAAATTAGTGGAACGTTCTGAGAATCGTTAACATTTTCACATACTCGAGGTTACCTTTAAAGCACTGGTTCTCCGCCGAGGGTCGATTTGTCGTGATTATCCAGAAAGTGAAGGTAGGATCTCTATACGCAATTGGCAAAGTGAACCATTTAGACCTTGAATTATTTTCATAAAGAGAAAATAGCTAAAATCACATTGAAGTTTTGATACGAGAGTCCTTAGCACTGTGAATTCCATCCATATGGTCTCTGTTTTGAATGCTCCTCGGTTTGGTCTTCCGTGGTCTTCCGTGGTTTGGTGATCCGGGCCTCCCGCATTCAATCGCTGCCCGCCGTGGAATGCCCATGCGTATTAGACACATCAATCCCAAGCGGAAAACTATGACTTCAAAGCAACTTTGAATGTATTATGTAAATTAAAGGGATTTCGAAAGACCTACTAATTTAGCCTTCGAACTTAAAGTATTTTCTTACACTGACTAGTCAGTAGTACTTTTGAATAACAGTTTTTTTTTTGGCGTAGAAACATGTATATCTTTTTATATTAAAAATAATAGATTATATTTTACAAGTGTATCTTTCGAATCCCATTAGATAAGTATAATATGTATAGTACGAATTTAATGGAGGCGCTTTGTAAAGCGATCGTCTCAAACAGATCGATAATAACACGAAAGAGTTGTGGGTAACCTTTAATTGTCATCTGGATTTTTCGCTAGGCGCTCGACTGTATAACTAGTTTAACCAACTAGCCAGATATCTCTTCTATGTGTGTACAACTAATTATCTCCACTGCGTATGCACACGAATGTGTTTGGATAAAATTATGGTCAATCACGAGGTCGATATTGATGTAATTATTTTCAAATGGGAAAATAATTTTTTCGGTGCGATACCCAGTCACTGGAATTGTCCCGTTTTATCACGAATGCCTTGAGCATTTGCGGTGTTAATTTTTCTTGTCTTTATAATTTAAATTAATTAAGATAATAATGGCATAACGGACTCGCCTACTATTTAAGTAGGCGTCGGAGCAATTGATAAATGCAATTTTCGACCTCGTGACTTACGAATCGTAAGTATTTGTTGCATTAAAAATTGAATGTTATATAGATAGGTGTTCGCGTGTAGGCATACGACGATGGCGTGTTTTATATGCGACTTATTCTAATATTACTGTACATACAAATTATTCGTGTAAGGGTTGTGAAATAGTCTGCAGGACGACTATTTAGAAGATAAGTAAAAAAAAATGACTAAAGCGAGGTCCTTGGCGACTGAGAAAATTGTTAACGATGCGCCTTCTCCGAGGCGAGTGACATTGTACAAGTTTTTTTTTACGAAAAATAGACAAGAAAAACGTCAACAAACTTTTTAATTTTTTTCCGTACAGTTTCGGCCATTATTCACCTTTTCCTCTCACTCTTGAGATTTTATCCTACCATAGTGAAATCCATTATACGTTAAGTGTATGAGAGATACGTAATGGTATATCGTGCCTGGAAGATGCTGCGGCTGAAATGAACTTTATTATCCGTAATTATCATTTTAAGTAGATGTAACCGATGGTAATGATATTTGACGATATCTTAGTGAACATAGTTTTCTGTAAGGTTATATATTTTCATGTTGTTTGTTGTAAAAAAAATATCTTCAAAACAGCAACTTGTTTCTATTAAGGCACCCCCTGTTGTGTATCTACCCTTCGAAATGAAATAGCAATGAAATCGATTTAGTTTCTTAGCTGAGATGGAGAGAGGCAATTCGGGTATTTTTATATAGACGATTAAGAAATTAATTTCATTCCGAATTCGATTAAAATGAAAACTGCTTTTGGGTTTTAGCGATTGGAAACCAAATAGAATACATAAATGGTCTTTGAGTGATTGAGTTGTTAAATATATATTTTTATAAAATAAGTAGTTACCCCAAATTTGGTTCTACGCTTCTTTATTAATATCACTAGCAAACAATGTGTCCCAATTTGGACGATATTTTGCAAGGGATTTTAAAAAGTGTCAGTAAACCTCAGTTGAAACAGTGATGTGAGTATTTAATCACTTTTCACTTGCGTCAGGTTATCGTAAACTCCTGCTGCAGAAGTGGATATTATTTTTTTAACGCACTACGCACACCCGCGCTCGTGGAGTGCGGGGTTGAAACGCACTAATGAATTCCCCCGGAAAAAATGACCGTGTCAGCTGTTCTGCTGACTGAGGGGCTGTATGGGCTTGACCGAGCGCGCTCGGGCACCGCACGGGGGCACCAGCAGTGGGGGGTTTGGTTCTTAGCTCTCTGCGGTGGCCTAATACGAGTCGGGTGATGTTAACGATCACCAGTTATCACCGATGCGGTGACTAAGTTCAGGTTTTATAGTTTAAGGTGCTCTCCAAGTAGCACAAACCAAGCAGCAAATCCAAGTAGCAATTAACACAAACTCCGGAGCAATTAGTTTAACTTAACATATAGTTCAAAACTTGTCGGTCGATTTGCGCGGTGGTGAGGTTACGAACGAGTTATCTTCTAATTCGAAAACTAAGCGCTGATCCTTTGGCCGCCACCGCTCAAGTTATGTTTTCTGAAAAAGTCGCTGAAAATGCCCGAGATTTTTTTTTGTGTAGTACTAGAAACATGGTCGTACAGCCTTTAAAATAAACTTTTAGAATATTTAATGTATACAAAAAAAAATAAGGTCAAAATATCTACGTCGAAGTTCAGACGTGGCATAGATCAGTTTCGAATATATAACTTAGTAGTTACGTGAGAGCTATACAGTTTTTTTTTTAATGGGACAGTATGAGCATATATTGAACCGTAAAAGATAGGAGAAAACTTTATTTAGAAACTTTAGCTCCTTTTTGATTAAAATGACATTTGCACAATTAATTTTTTGGTCAAGGGCGATCTTCACCAGATACGTCGTTAAATTCGTGTATAATTTTTCTACCAATCGAATTCTTTTTTATCGGGAACAAATCATTCTATTGAATAAAATTAAAATCCGAATACCGAACGTCCGAAGAAGAAGGTTGATTTAATTTAAACGTATTTTATCTACAAATGCTCTCAAATGATAGAATATCCACAACGTGAAGTGTCCAATCGCAAAACATTTTTATAGTTTAATTCATAATTTACGTCAAAACGGTTGTTTTAAGTCCAAAGAAAGTCTATTTGTGTAAAAAATTTTTTCATACTTTCAACGACGTATACGGTGAAGATCGCACTTGACCAAGAAATTAATTATGCAAATTTCATTTTCATCAAAAAAGAGCTAAAACTTCTAAAGTTTTCTCCTATTTCTTATGGTTTAATATATTCTCATACTGTTCTATTAAAAAAAAACACTGTGTATATGTGTATTTTTTAAATGTTCGCTAGTAAAATCTTTAATAAAGGGTCATACACTATATATGGTCGAAAATGCCTTGTCGATTCGCGGCTTGTACAAAAACAAGCGTTCTTTACTGTTATCGAGAACTTTAAGATGGGTGGCCCACAGTACTCGAGTAAACCAATAACAATCTGTAATAGCATTTGCATTAACGAACGTCTATAGGTGGTGTTATGTTACGTAAACACATTTATACTTTATTCAATTACACATCAGGAAAAATTCCACAACCACTTACCCAGACCTGGGTAATTAACCGTCTACGATAAGAAAAATAATGCAGTCGCCAGTTACTTCAATTAATTATTATTTCTACTCGTAATAAATCAATCGATACTATGTCATCGATCTTATTTAACGAGAGAATTAATAGAATGCTGATGGCCATTATCGAATCGTTTTATTTATAACTAGCCTTTTTCTGTGGTTTCGCCCACGTGGACATAGATCGCATCCTTGTCATTCCATCTATATATTTCTGTAGCAATTTTGAAAAATTACATATTAGGTTGAGCTGAAGTGTTATGAAGGATATTGCCAGGCGTTCGCTTTATTAACTAGCGATCTGAAAATAGGCTGTGGCGGATCTATAAAAGATTGGATAAATGAGATGTATGTACCTACATTAAAACAATGTTTTCATTCTAGACGTGAACCTCATGGAGGTGAAGTTTATTTCTCCATGTACAAAGTACATTGTAAGTATATATTATAGGTACTTTGATATAAGTATATATCAAAGACACACGGGAAGAGCTAAAAGGGAAAAGTAAGTACGATTAAAATAGAAGTAATTTATCATTCTGGTGTTGGAATAATAGTTATTTCTTAACTTATTCGGATTACAGTTTATGAAACCGCGGTCAAAAATTTGTATTGTTGTTGTCATGATGTTATTTATGTGTAAACTAACGTATAAAGGGTTGCAAAAAGTGTTTAGAAAATGTAAACGAAATAACAATGGTATAATTATGATATTTGACTTGTTATATATTTTTAGAAGTCAGGCAATGCCGGGACTCCTTAGGGTTGTTGGTGTCCGTGGACGACGGGTACTACTTAGGTACCCCTGGTCGCATTCCAGTTTACCCCTTAAAATCCCAAAAAAAAAAAAATATAAAAGAATCTGCTCGATAAATAACAATAGGACTATTGTTTAAATCAGAAATGCCAGCGTGTTTATTGTTTATACGTGAATTTTGATTAATTTGACTGCTGCCCTTGTACATGTCAAAGTTGATATGCTCATGACCTTGTTTATAATCGGAAATGACATATGTATGACTTTGTTAACATTTAAAAAATTTTTTAGACTTTCGTTCGATGATACAAGAATTCAAGCATAGATGTTCTATTTCTTAACGATCGTATATTAACAAGCGACGTGTGATTATTAAAAGTGTTGTCGTGCCTCCGTAGTGCGTTTTCGTATCACCGTATAACTAAATATACAATTTGTTTACATTAATGCTTACCTTTTCTGTTTCAATCATCAAATGCCGATAGTGGTAGATCGTGACAATGTTTAAAAATTTATTGTTGAAAATATTAGTATTTAATGTTCCATACTAAGGGATGCCAACGGGATCCTATTGCTAAGCTTATACCGTCTGTGCCGGTCCATAGACCCGTCTGCCTGGGTCTCTAAATAGAGACAATATATCTTGGGACAATAAATAGTAGTCGGTTGAAGTATTCGTAAAATATATGTTATTATCCTAACAATAACAACTTATTTTCAAGATTAATATTTTTGATCTATCAGAAAAACGATTGCATATACAAGCGTCAAACGTGTTGTGTTTATAGTCCAAATTTTAAAGTAAAACAGCGAATAATAAAAATTGGTTAAGAGTGAGCCGGGCTGGTCCCCAGTATTCCAGATCGAAAGAAGTAAAATTCTTTTTTTTTTTTGGTAAATAAATAGCACAAAGATCGAAGCTAAAACTTCATACGAATTTTGGTCAGCACGCATAAAAACATATTGCTGTTTCAGTTATAACTCAAATACGACAATGGATTTAGAACATAAAGGTTTTGATACATTTATTTTTGTATTTGATATGAAAATACAGGTTTTGTGGCGTTTGTTACTGAATGTCGAATGATTTTGTATTTCGATCGCAAATCCGCGAAGTTCCTGAATGCTCTGGATCTCGCAATAGCCTTAAACAAATGTATGTGTTCTGTGTCAACAGATACCGGCCGTAGTCTGTCGTTGTTAAGCGGTGGTACGAAACCCTCAATGCTCGTGTCCGATTCGCACTTGCTTTCTTTCAAATTACGAATTCGCCCGTACAAAGACTGTTCTAAAGTGTGCAAGAACTACGTATAAAAGGAAGCGAAATAAAAAAAAATGTACATAGTATGTGTTTATGGTCACGGCGCGTCTATCGCTCTGTCTCTATGCCTGCGGTAATTTAGCTAACCGCCGGATGGACGTGGATTCGCTTTCGCTGTTGTGCTTTGCAATTTTCGACGAAGGTTCGTCTGCATTCAAAATTGCCCTAGCTATTATAGGAATTGGGTGTTAACAATATTTTTGTCAGTTTGTGAGTGAACCCATTCTTAGAAAGGTATGCTACTGGCGCGCTCTCATGGAATGTGTTGTATAATCCCATTTGTGATGTAAAAAAATCATGCGTAGAATAGGCGATGGTGTAGAATAAATTGTTTTCCGGGCGAGTAATACAATAAAATGAATTAATTTATTATTCATATATTTCTACGTGGAAAAAACGCCTTAAATTCGTCGGGTGCCCTCCAGTCGTATTTTTTGAGTCGAAATGAAACTGAGATAAAATAAAAAATAATGAAGTATTATTTTTGTGCGTAACCTAGTGACACTTATCGATAGACAGTTATCTGGCTGATAATAATACATTTCATAAATTAATAGTTTATATAATCTGGAAAAACATCGATTGAGTATAATTTGATATATTTTTTTTTTGTATACTATACTTTTTTGATTACTTATAAAACAATCTAGCATGTTGATAAGAAACAAATAAAAATATTAGACAAATGTCTCTAATGCGCCTCTGTGTTATGAATCAGTATCGAGCGTGCGTTCGCATATATCGTAGAAGTTCAGGTAAGTCACAGTGATGAATAAAAAAGAGTATGTACGGGGGTGAAGATGGGATGTGACACAAGACACATGAAGGTAGAATCAGTGCGGCGGAGTTGCAATCTCTGAGTAGTGCGTGTGGACTGTATAAGAAATGTGATAGGAGTAGTGATGTTAGAGAGCTAGGCCGTCGCCAGCCTTTCGGCCAGGTGGTGACGGAAAGAAAAAAAAAGTGTGTGTGTATTAGTGTACTATGTATACTATGCGTATTATGTGTGTGTGTAGTATGAAAAAATACTACACACACACATAATACGCATCACTCAATGACAAATAGCCCAAGAGTCCACGACGGCCAGACCTTCGTTATTTTATAAAAGCTGAAAGTTTGCTTATGTATGTCCCCTATACAGGTAAGAACAATCAGCGACTATAGAGTTTGGGTCGTGGTTACTACGGCAGGTAACAGGTAGCAAAGGTGTATAAAACAGTACCTTAAATTCATTAGAGTATAAAGCTCAATTTTTTTATATTATCTTCGGGATAACTTCAGAAATCACGTCATCCATTGACGGACACTTGTGATAGTTGCTACCCCTTGCCAGACACCCCTAAACTTGTATAAATTATAATTATACTTTCGTTAAAGTATAAAAGCTGAATTTTATATATGTTACTTAGGGACCTATAAAAAGATATTACCCCAATAGCCGAACAGTTTTGATGGTTTTTATATCTTGCCAGATATTGAAAGTCCGCTGTAGGTGCGAGCGCAAGTGCTTAGTCGATTGCGATTTTTAAAAATATCCAATAATAAAATAATTTTATTACGTTCACAGCCATCTTAAATAAAGTAAAAAAAAGTGTGTGTGTGTACACACGTAAGAAGTGAAACTTCTTTATGACATCATTTTTCGAAAAATTATTTACTATTTAGAACTTCACAGAAATTGGTTGAATAAAGCTAAATTAGATAAAGTTTATGCAAAAGGCTTTTATTATCATAGACATGGATACAAATAACTTTATAAAATTTTTTTCGCTGATCACTTAATTGGAATATTATTTTTCACGTCACTACTAGGGGTGTGCGAATAGCGTTCGAATCGAATCGAATCGAATAATACTATTCGATTCGAAATTCGAATCGAATAATTCGGATTTTCGAATTATTCGAAACTTTCCGAATAATTCGAAAATTTTCGAATTATTCGATTCGAATCGAATAATTCGAAATTTTTTTAAATAGTTAGCAAATTGCTTCAATATCACTGGATTTTCTATTCTTTAATACTTTAATTACATGACATCGTGTATCAACAATTTAAGGCAATATCAAAATAATTAATTCAATCTGTTTCGATCTTAATATTTATTTAGAGTCAGTTATAATAAAATCATATTAGTAAATTCTAATATGATTTTAATTATAATTAATTAAACTTCCATGTCAATATTAATCAAATTTCAATTCAAATTTGAATAATTATAATTTTGCCCTTAGAAAAAAAATGTTGCGTGTACTTATGTACGCGCGTGAAGATATACTTCTTGGCATCATTAAAAATAGTTTTTAATTGCATGCAAATAATTAATTACAATAAAATAATAGAAGGATTGGAAAAGGATAATCAACAAAGTTCAGTTTAAATTTGAAAAATTAAATAAAATATTATGGATAATAACATTTCCATTAATTATTTGGTGGCGCGAAGAAAAAAATCGGTATCCACGATTATCTCTGATGGCGAGAAGATATCTAGGGATTCCGTGTACATCTGCCGAGAGTGAAAGATTATTTTCCACTGCTGGTGATATTGTCTCAGATAAAAGGACGTCATTATCACCGAGATTCGGTATCCTATTTATTATTTTGAATAAAATTTGTAATCATTCTTTAAATAAACTGTATATTTAGAGTTAATTTTGAATTTTTTTATTCATTATGTACAAACAATGAAATCAAAAATTCGCGAGTATTATAGAAATTCGAATTATTTAAAAGAAGTTCGAATTATTCGAAAAAAATTCGAATTATTCGAAATTTTTCGAATTGTTCGAAAATAATTCGAATTATTCGAAATTTCCCGAATAATTCGAAAAATTTCGAATAATTCGAAAATTCGAATTATTCGATTCGAGTTTCGAATCGAATATTGATATTCGATTCGAGACGAATTATTCGTAAATTCAATTATTCGCACACCTAGTCACTACTGAGTTTCAGAAATAGAAATGTTCAGAGTTTCATGTAGGAGACTTGGTAATGGTATATGTACCTAGAAGGGTGATAGGCAAAACTTTCATTAATGCGATGTTATAAAGGGCCATATATAGAATTGTAGGAAAATTATCGAACGCTACATATAAAATCGAGTCACTCAATGAAAGAATGTGAGATATAGTTCATGTATGTCAGTTGAAAGTTTCAACTTAGATAATAGGAGAAAATAGTATATACAAATTGTAAATAGATCTAGGGTGTTGACAGAAAGTATATGTGACAGGTGGCCTTAGTAATAATTATGTTTATGCCACGATGACATTAATAACATTGAATAAATATGGCGCGTAACGGAAAAATGTTACCCAGAAATAAAGATGGCGCGTAACAGATAAAGATAGCGCGTAACAGAAAAACGTTACATTGCTATAAAATTTCTCCCATGCGCCGATAAAGAAGTTTCACTTAAAAAATAATGAAAATTTCATATTCATAAGTTTTTGAGGGTTAAGATTATATTAAGGTAATAGTTTCTTTTATACAAACATATAAAAATGAAATACAAAAATAAACCGGGCAAGAGCTAGACCGACTCGTGCGTCGAGTTTTACGTTGCAAATTGGTTATGAGCTATTATTATCCTTGAAAAGTAAAAAAAATTCAAAAGGTGATCAAAGAAAATAGATTCTGTAATTTCGTCGCATATCTGTTAGTGTGTGTGATTTATTTCATTTTTCATTTTTTTTCCATTTCTTTTTCCCGCTTTTTTATTTAGTTCATTTTCTTATGCCTACCTTAGTTCTAAGCATTCTATGTACTCATATTTAAAGATAACGGTCTAGATCAACTTGTATATTTATCATATCTTTCCATACAATTTTATAATGGTTCTAATCTGTTTTGTGTACTTTTGGATAAAATAATAAAAAATATAGTATTGTCAGGCGGTAGTCGATACTAAGCGGTTAGTGCGACTGTTTTATGATTGTAGGTCATCGGTTCGTGTCTCGATAAATAAATAAAATATTCTTTATTCAGTCTAACTTTGTCCATAAGTGGTTAGTAGTATTCTTACGGAATACGCTAGTATTAAAAGTAATAACAAATATTAAAAATAGGTAAAATTAGGGTCTCGATTCATCGATCTACACGCTTGTGGGTGTGCAGATCGATGAATCGACCGAAGACGATGGGGTCCATTCGTAAAACCGCCGGGGCAGTCTCTCCGTACGATTGCATGAAAATTATCTGTATTGTATCGTATCGAACCCTTAGTTATTTTTATATAGTTCTGGTCCACAAGCCAGGTGTCAACGTTGACAGAAGGCTTCGAAGACCGTTTCTTTCACTTGAACCGCACAACGAGCGAAACCGCGAGCATAGGCACGTGCCACCGCGCACAGACAGGGCTCTGCGCTCGCGTTCAACAGCGGAGTCGTTTAGGTCTTCGACAACAGTATGTCCTCAAATTTTTAAATAGGGTTACGCGACTCGGCGGCACCCGATCCGGCGTAAGAACGGTACCTGCTTAGGTTTTGAAAACCACGAACGCAGATTTTTTCTTTGTATTTTAGGCCATTACATAGTTCTCAAATGTTGCCATTAGCATTCTCAAACCACTGATGGCTGGACTCGGCAGAACCATGTCTGTTTAACTAGTGCTATTGACATGACGTTGTCCATTGGATACCCGATACGCATGTTCTTGAACCCATCCGTCAGGTCGTTAATATACAGATTGAACAGTATTGTCGATGTTAAACTATCTTGTATGTTGGTTTGTGCAGTGCAGCGAAGTGCAGCGATTTTATTTATTATTTTGCTGCAATTTTTATTTCTGTTTATGATGTTTAAATTATTTTTACTTATAAGTGGTCACAATTGCGGGTCTAGTAAATGATAAATACGTTCACCAGTGTAAGAAGTTAGGTAATTGAAAAATATTTGTTATATAACTATAAATTAACGTACATTATACCAACACACTATTTATTTAGAAACTTAATTAAAACAATCCTCTCCCGTTTGATTATTATGATTTGATTTCAGTTTGAGAATTATTCTACTGAACGCTATAAATACTTGTATATTCCCTGACTTCAGACAGGAAAATTTATTGAACACTCAATGCTTTTAGGCCTGTCAATAAAGCAATAAGTTTGCCATTTTGAGCTGAAAGGATAGGATCAACGGAAAAATTTGTGTGAGTGCTAGATATTTGATATCCCAAAATGTCAGATCTCTGAGCCATCAGCAAAGCTCGCAAAAAAATTGCGATAGGTTGGAAAAAGTACTTTTTTTTTAAATAACGCCTGATTGTTATAAAAAATATATAAAAAAGTTTGAAATAAAAGTTATAGATAATTAAATTTCCTATAAAAAAGGACTCTAATATTTTTTGCATGAGTGCGATAATTTTCGCAAAAAACGCGTCTAAGTGCAAAATTATATAAAAATATATTCAATCGCTTATAAATATTTTTTTTTAATAAATAATGATGCATAGAGCTTCGTTACGATGTAATAGAAAAAGATTAAGACTTTTTACAAGTTCTTATTTCTATTTTCCAATATTTAAAAGCACTTTGAAATTTGAAAGTAATTTTCGCTTATTAAGATGGAAATTAAAATTTATCTTTTTCATTCCAAACAATTCTGCATGAAAAATCCGTTTGAATTCAACCTGTAGTTCATTAACTTACCTTAAATGAAAATAAATGATCATTGTTGGGCATTACTGACGCCCCAGGTACATTACTGACGCCCAGATATAGAACGCAGGTTCTCCACTCCACATCCTGACCCCCTCAGACGTAGTTGGACTGGAATGATTCGTTGGCTGCCGGTCAGTACAGCTGTCGTCCTACTGACATTGACAGCCATCCTCCACTTGTCCAGCCAATCGGGCAGCACGTCAAAGACTCGCTGAATCTTCCCAGCGGCTAGGTCGGCCCGTTGTGACGATGCAAAGTAGACGCTGTTGTTGGCATACATCGCCAACATCACGTCGTCCTCCCAGTCTTCGAGATGACCTCGCAGCGTCGGTATGTCATCTGTGTATGTTGCAATTAAGCTGGGGGACAAGCAGTTCTCTTGTGGGACTCTTGCTCGGATCGGGCGGGTGCCGATACTGCCTCTTTGACAGCAACGCAGAAACTGCGTTGGTGGTGGAAACTGGCGAAGACGTCAGTGTTGGCGGCAGTCAGGTATAGGGATCGGAGCACGGCACTTGCCACCGCAAACTATGAGGCAGCGTACAGACTGAGCTGCATTTCAGGCGTCCCCAGAAACGCTGCATCTGGGATCCTCACTCGCGATCGCTGATGACGTGGATACAGTCACCAATCGGCTGATGAATAAAATAAAGAGGGCACAGACTATGGCTAAAACCCTCCTTCTTATTTCGATGTCGCGTCGCGGGGATCTAGTAGAGTAATAGAGTCCTGTTTTTGGGTACGGAACCTCAAAAATAATCAAATTTGTTGCATTCGCAACCGTCAAGTCTGGATGACCCTAATAATAGATGTTAGTTCAATAAGAGAGGTATGTAACGATCGTACAATGTGGAGATCTGTGATCACTGCCTACGCTTCAGAGAAATGGGCGTAAACTTTGAAATAAAATAAAAAAAGTTTGCAGTCTCACTTTGAATTTTGAAAGTCATGTAGTGCATCAATATACTTTAGGAATCAAATAACGTATTTTTTTTGTTGTTTCCTGTAGTGATTCCATTAGTCCACTGGCAGTTACTTAAATTTGTTCGTTTCGACCGTAGTTTCTAATTAGAAACTACGGTCGATTGTAAGACTAGAGAAAAACTATACTAGAGACATTTTTCTAGTAAATACATGATTCTTGTGAAAATAAAGATATAAATAAAAAAAGTCCTCACTCGGTATCTCGTAGAATTAGCTAATACACCTATTAGTACGATAAACACGTCGCCCACTTTGCTGATGATGTAAATACGCAGTAGAGTAAAAAACAAACCGGCCAAGTTCGAGATGGTACGCATATGAAGGGTTCTGCACCACTGTACAGTAATTAAGATTAAAGAATGGCGGAAAAGACACGTTTCTTGTAATAACATCCCTTTTAATTTTGATTTTTGTTCTATTTTTATTATTTGTTTTCATAGCGACTATAGTATTAAACACTGTGAACATTTCAAGTGTCTTCCTGTTGCCATTATTAAAGTCGAGCAAAAAAAGCCAAAAAAACATGTTTGTTCTAGCCCCCCCCCTCCCTTAATTTTCAATATAATTTTATTTTTATTATTTCTTGTTATAGCGATAGCTAAAATTCACGTTTAAACAGACGGGCAGACCGACGGACACTGCAGACTTGGTAATAGGGTCCCGTTGACACCCTTTGAGTAGGGACTTCATGCAACGAAAGACGTTTTCTCAGTATTGATTTAGACATATTTTTTACGGTTCAAATGATGACTCAATACCCATATTAATATATTTTGTTGAAATTTTGACAATGTTTCACAACAAAACGTCGATGCGTGATTAAGGAAGTGAATATTAGAAAAAAATTGATAGTCGTGATTAGTGATTATTTAATGCTAGTCTTTTTTTTTGCACAAAGCGGCAAAAACGGTAGGTACGTGGCGAACACTGTATTTTACTTATAAATTATTCGTTTCGATCTGTCTCATTTCGGTACTCAACACGACGACATTAAAAAATACGGTATTTTTTGATAACCTTTAATCTCGTTCAATGATCTTCAACATTCGGAGATTTTTATTTTACATATTACCATAGTTTTTTGATTACTCATTAAAACCATATATATGTATTAATAATAAATAAATATATATAATTAATATACATAATATACACATAATATATAATTAGACGAAGACACCGAAATTAGTTTTAAAGTGTGCCCCATTTTTTCCAATATGGGATGTAATATATATCCCGAATGTAGATGGAGATAAATATCCCACATCAAACATATGTATGATGAGGAACATCCACACATAAGATCCAATGATGAATAGTTGATTGGGATGGTAACAATATAACTAATTAAATGTCGGAGGGTGTAAATACACGGATGTATTGTAAACATTTTGTTAATTTAAACTCTGGTCACGTTGCTACGCATGCGACGGCGGTGTACGCGCATTCACTATCATGTGCCAATGTTATTATTCTCTATGGCTTGTCTGAGTGGCGTTTGATTACTGATAAGTATGAAATTACTGTTGATGTACTGCATGGCTACTGTGACTTAAAATATCATCGGTACACTAGCAGTAGTCGGAGTGACACTGTTTTTAATAAAAAAATATGCGCTATTAACAATCCATTTTATAACAATTTCAATTAATAATTAAAGTTATAATAATGTTACGCTGTTTTTCTTCCAATTGTTTCCACCATCACATTGTACATAGACATTGAAGTTTTGAACACGAGTCCAGACCCGATACAAATCACCCGCTATATCACTGTCAAATGTTGCGCTTAGAGACAGATCACCGATTACTTTGCAAAATGATGCAAGGGAGAAGTCAAATGAAAGAAAGAAGAAAGCAAACCAAGGGAACAAGAAGATCAATTCATATGGACAGCAATCTTGGTGTAGTGGTGGCGGTTCGTAGCTAAACTCTATGGATTATTAGCATTGATTGTTAGCATGCCCTAGTATGGATTTACTTTTGCATTAAACAATAGAAAAAAAATCATTTTACGATAGAAACATAAACGGATCGATGTCTATAATCTTTCAAAGAGACGATGAAGGATTTTCACGTTTTATGAAACGTGGGTCGGAAACGAAAACGCTGTAAGTGAACGCTAAACGAAACCTCAGCATTATGCTCTAACAGCAAGCTTATCCATAAGTGGCTTATCTATAATAAATGGTGATCGGTCTGTGGATCAGTGCAAGTATGTCTACAACTTCCTGAGATCTAGCACATCGATGGTAGTTGACACCCATTGTACAGTCTCACAATCTATATAGTTGGGATACTAATCTACCTGCTCGTGGTAAGCAATGGAGGGGAACTGGCGGCAAAGGGCACAGGTCGCATCCCACGAACACTTAGTCTGTGGAATAGGGCGATATGGGCGCGCGTTGAATATCGTTATGAGAGTTCTACGAAAAATTGTGAGATATATATGATTGTGTACACAAACTGTTCTATCTACGGGAAGTATTTTAATCACATCTTTTAATACGAACCAAAATTTAATACGAATACAGATACACAAAATTACTGTGACCAAATGAAAAATTGAATCTTTAAAATAATGCTTTTAATTTTCCAGATAAAATACCGGTTTCTTACTTAAAACTCTAATATTACATTATATTCTAAATGTGTTACGGTACATAACACCATTAATAAATAAGTTATTTTTTAAATGTTTTTGTATTTTTCCCAGTATTTCGTTATTACTTCAAGTGAATTACTGTACATTCTAATATTTTATTTGACCAGCTGAAAACTACGCATTACGATTGTATAAATGTGTATGAACGCAGAAACAATAAATTTAATCGAATGCTACGTATCTTATCAACATTTCCTTGAAGACTAATGAAGGTCGACAGGTTTAATTTTTGTTAATTATGAAACATTTACATATTAAGAGAATATAACTTTAATATCCCTCCTGTTAATTAATTATGTGACTTTTGTGAAGAAATCGCACGAGATTGATGTTCACTTATTTACAGAGTTGTCCTTTTAATTTGACATCAACAAATATATGTAGTTTTGATGACGCGTAATAAATTCACACCATCGAATTGCTGGTGGAACTGTGACACTATAAATGCGTTTGCTTGTAATGACAGCAAAAAAAAAAAAACTACTTCATCTCTATGCATCAACCTTATCCATTACACGCAGTGACCAGAGTATGTTAAATGAACCTTTGACCATTTGAATGCATGTTCTGATGAGCCCTATTTATTACGTATGACAGCAAAAATCTGATAGTGGAACCAGATGGTGAGTGATGGAAAAATTAATATGGGATTACAAAACAAATTGAGTTAGTTTGATATCTCCAGTGAATCCAGCAGACTTCCTACACAATGCGTAGGAAGTCTGCTGATGGTATTGTAAGTACTTAAAGGTAAATTGTAAGTTCTTGTCCTGATGATATCGAAATCTGCTAACTTATACGAGTTCAAGAGAACCCATCCAGATCGAGATGACAAAGATGCCGAGAATTGAATGGTAGTTGCATGAAATTACAACTGAATAGTATTCTTGGGATGATATTAATAATACCCCAAGACTGGTTTCAATAGCTTCAATATAATATTAATAGTAGGTGTTAGACGACAATTGTGACATCTGTGTCCATGCCTTGTAGCATTCGACTTTAACAATGTAAGGTCATAACAAAAGGAAAATTAACAAGTACAATACACAATATTTAATAATATGCAACAGGTTTCAGAGCGTATGGTTGTTGATACTTATGACCTCTGAAAACATAGCAATGTATATATTGTTACAAAACCATTCTCACATTAAAAAAATATCGAAGAATAAAATTTTCCAAGTATAAACAAGGCGTCCCGTGCGTTCCACCTTTGCTTCTGTCGGCGCTTTTGATGTGTGTTCACAATTTATTTTTAAATAGATTTATTTATGGGTTATAACTTTAGAAATTTTGTTTGTTTATAAATTTTGTTTGTTTATGACGCGTATACGACTTATTTGTTTTGAATGATTTAAAAACATTCTGGAAGGCTAGTCGGTGTGTATTGGCGATGCAAAGATTCTAACTAGCGCCTCTAGTGTCAAAATTGTGAAGCTGTCTAAGAACGACACTTTGACAGTTTTCGATACAGTTAACGTCAGGGAAAAACATAATTATATTAAATACAAATCAGATCTATGTGGCATTTTGCTGTTTAAGACAATAATTATGTTGTCAATAGTCGATGTAATAAATGCGTCTGCAGGATACACAAAACCAATGCGTTCTGGTGAAGAATTATTACGCAGTGGAATGGTGATTTCGGTTGGAAAAAAAGAAGAGAAAAATAATAACATAATTCACGTACAAGCACTGGTACTACGCACGTCGGGATTAAATTCCAAACATCCAACCATTATAAAACTGTGGATAGATGTATCTCAGGAATATGGAAATAGATTAGTTGGTGATAATGAAGAAGAAGTAACAAAGGTCTGCGATTGCCCTGCTGGAGCTTCAGAGAAATGTAAACACATATTAGCTGTTATGCTTTATCTCTCAAGGTTTGTGAATTGATCAACTACTTTTATATCAATTTGTCCTACCTCATCCATATGCACTATGAATACAATAAATGTTAAAGTAGGTACTTAATTTACTCCGGCTGTCTGTCTGTAACAATTTTACAGCCAGGTAATAAATAATGTAAATTACTTATATAAGTACTAAAATTAGACCATAATTGTAAATGATTAGCTATTTTTCTCTTTTTCAGAACAGAGGAGGCAGATCTGGAGGACCTGAGTTGTACGGACATTGAGAAACAATGGGGTACACTTAAAACTACAGCATTGAAGGAATATGAAGCAAAATCATTGTCTGAAATGTGCCATGTGAAAGGACAGAGGGACATCTATGTGAAAACAATGCCAGAAGTTACTGAAGAGATGGAAAGTCGTTGGAGAATGAAGTTAATGCAAAGTACTTGTAAAGCATAAGAGTATATGGCACCTACCTGGAAAACATCAATTTGATAAAAATATTATATTTGCAGATTGAATGTACAGTTACATAATTATATTGTTTATTTTAGGCACACCAAACAGTGAATATTCTTTATTTACAAGTCTAATGCGAAGAGGTGATGGAGTTGTTGATTATGGTGAAAGGGTAGTTAGTAAAAGTGTAGACAAGACAAAATTTCCTGAAAACTATTGACTTTTAATTCGTGGCGGATAATGAATGTATTAAGAAAACTGACTGAAGAAAAGTTGAAGACATGTGAAGTAAATGAATTTGAATTTTACAACAGATATGTAGCTGTATCATTAGACCAAAGTACAGAAATAATCAATGCTGAGCAGGGTACTCCTTCTTGGCATAAAGCTAGAAAAGTAAGACTAACAGCCTCCAAAGCGAGAGCCCAGTTTACTTATTATTCTAATAAAAATGCTGATTGGGATAAAAGATATCAAGAGGTTTTTCACTGTAATTTCCTTGGGAATGAAGATACTATCAGAGGCCTTCGTTGTGAAGCATTCGCAAGAGATTTATATGCAGAGCATTATAGCTGCATGATTTTAGAGTCTGGATTGCTGGTTCGACCAGAATTACCATGGCTTTCTGCAAGTCTAGACGGTACTGCCATGGATAAAGATGGAAATTTTCTCAGAAATATTGAGATTAAGACATTAAAGGAAGGAATTCGTTTAACTGCAGATGAACTTATAGAAATGAATGCAATTCCTATATTAGATAAAAATCAAAATTTGAAAAAAAATACTCAGCATTATACGCAAATGCAAGTAGGTATGTTATTGTCAGGTATTACAGAATGCGATTATTTAGTTTACTCTGAAATAGGAAAGGATTTAGCTGTAAGAAGAGTTTCATTTGATGAAAATCATATTTTGGAAATTTGTGTATGTCTTGTTAATGTTTATTTTGAGAAATTTCTTCCTAGAATAGTTAACGAGTATGGATCAAATTATGACTGAATTTGAATAAAAATAAATACAACTCTGTGTACTAAATTATTTATTCACTGTAAAATTTATTGCCACTCTTACAATACCCTTCCGATTCATAAGCTTCCCTTGTTTCGCTTTTTAGGTATAATTTTCAATAACTACATAAATTTATCAATGTGAATAATTGGTGGACCCAAATTTGTAAGACCACCAACAATAATTAATATATCATCAAAATAAGGCGCCAGTGACCATGGTAATGGTCCACATAGAAGTTTATATTGTCGTAATCTCTGTATCACTCTCTCAACATGCACTCTTGCCCGTGCAATCTCTGCAGTGCGGATTGCATCTTCTTTGGTCATCTGCTTTTTCTGACTCAAGAAAGGAGGCCTAACAAGCTGAAGCAGACGCTGTAACAAGAACATTAATATGTAAATACATTGCATAATTATTCAAATGTTATTTGTACTAACTATTCAATTAATATCCTTAACTAACTTCATTACACTCGGATTCAATCCTGTATCCTTTATCCACCATCACTCCATCATTAAACTCGCATTTATTTAAGATTCCTGATTCATTTACAATATGTTTATCTGATGCTCTACCACCATAAGATGCACTTATTTCAGTTATAAGGCCAGAAGGAGTTATTCCAATATTAAACTTCGCTGTATTGTTTTTTTATATTGAGAGTATGTCAATATTCTACATTTTAAACATTTACATTTTTCAATCACAGTTTCAGCACAGTCTAATATTATTCTTGTATTTTTATATTTTTGGAATGATTTAGGTAGGTTGCTACGTATCATTTCAATATCAGGCCAAGGAATAACAACTTTGAGTACTCTACTCAGCATGGGGCCCATATTATTAAAATAATTAGAACATGTCTGCCTGTTTATACCAAACAAAACACCAATGGCTCTAAATGACATATTTTGTTTAATTTTTACCATTGTCAAAATAACTCTGTCTCTTACAGATAACATTTTCTTATTTGTTGGAGCATCTAAGGCCAATTCACTAACACAAGTCACCAATGTTTCTAAAAGTTCTATTGAATGAATACCCGTAAAAGTAAATAAATACATATCACTACTGAGTAAATCTGAGAGGGATAATTGCTTTAAAGCTGATCTATCGTCTTCCCACATAGGAAGAAAATTTATTTGAGTGCACTTTTCCAAAGGTTCTTTGTCACAAAGAATATCAGCTATACTCCAATCTTCTCGGGGACGATAATTTATGTAATCCACTAAATTGACTTGTGTCGATGAAGTCATGACATGATGACTGTTATTATCAGTTATATTATTGTCCTCAAATCCATCCTCAAATTTAGTTTCTTCATTCTCAATAGCAAGTCCAAGCTCTTTATTTGATTCCACTATTTTCCTGTGTCTAATATCAGCCCTATTTTCTCGAGCAATTGATTTTATTTTTTTGGGCTAATGGTACTTCTTTATCGGAGCTTCTTTTAGGAATATTCTGAGACGGTACGACATAAGGAAACAACTTCTGCCTTTTAGAATCTGGAACAATAAACATAATCTCGTTATCTGACGAGAAACTGGCCTTAGCGTAAACTAAATGAATAACTTATGAAATACATATACATATAATTTATGTACAATAAAATAATTAAAACATAATTATACTTACTGTTTGGAAAAAAGTTTGAAGCTTGAAAATGATGAGAACAAACTCTCATTGATGGTGAAATTGGCTTGCCTATTTTTAAAGCAGTCTTCCATTTTTTCTTCATAATTTTGTCTTTTGGGAATAAATGAAAACTTATCCCCGTATCTCCATAAGTACTACATTGAGGAACGCAACAATATTTCGTATTTCTGCTTTTATTAGCAAAAGGTTTCCGTATATAATCGTGATCCATCTGAATAATCTAAACATAACCTCAACAAATATACAAACAAAGTGTCGTTCTTAGACAGCTTCTAAATGTCGCCACTAGAGGCGTGCGCATAATCTTTGCATCGCCAATAAATAGTAGAGTGCGAGTGCGCAGCAGTTGAGCTTTGTTTTGGCGATTAGTGCGTTTACGAGTTAAGCGCGATCAGCGGCAAGCTCTCAACTGGTTTCGCAGTGGTAAATTGAGACTGTTTCTGTATATACGCCTTCTGGTTTTTAACGTGTTTCTTTTCATCTAATCTCAATTTTGAAACCTTCGATAGTGTAATTTACTAATGATGTTAGTTTATAATGATATGTAGCCCTTGTTTCAATAAACAACTAACTGACCGGGCAGACAATGTTTTGCCCATAGAGTTAATGTCCACAGTTTTGCCAGCTTTATATAAAACGAATTCCTTCTTTTTTTAAATTGATCGATGCCAATCTCAATCGCGTTCTCCCTTTCGATTCCGATATCGGTTACACTTTTAGATTCTGATCCTGTTTTTACACTCGTTTTGGACCCCAGTCCCGTTCTCAATTTCGGTCCCGGTCCTGTTTTCGTTTCTCATCCTAGTCCCGTTCTACATTCTGCTTACCGTCCGGCTTTCGATTCCGATTTCGCTACCAGTAACAGTACCGATTTGAACGAAGTCGGGGACAAACGCTAGTCTCAAAATAAAATATAAGCTATATTACTCGGGAATAATGTAGCTTCCTATAGGTTAAAGAATTATTGAAATCGCTTTAGGTATATAAATTCATGGATGAAGCCAGGGGTAAATGTTTGCAGCCTAATTTACTCAGGAATAGTGTAGGAGCTATCTTTTATTGAAAGAATTTTTAGAATCGGTTTCATAGTTCGGTTTAGCAATACAAATACGTGAATGAAACCTAAAACAAATGCTAGTTATTTTTTCAGAAACCTTTGCGAGTGTGCGTGCAACATCACCAAAGTTCACTGCAATCGCATCAGTGGTTTACTTATGCATAGGAGACAAACAGACAAACTTTTGAATCCCTTCATCTTTTGTATCGATCGATATCAATCCTCAATCTCGCTTTCGATTTAGAATAAAAACAAAATAATTACCTATGTCTATCGTTCGAATCGTGGGTTATGGCCATGAGTTAATACAAAAATCCCATACAAAAAAGCGCTTTAAATTTTTCCGGGTACTTTTTTCAATTTGTATTCCCCTCATTCGGTTATTAGGGAAAAAAAAAAATAGCCGAATCGGTTCAGCCGTACTCAAGCGATGCGCTTAACGATGTTTATTTTTATTTATATAAATTTCGATATCGCATAGAGATATATATATATTTGGTTATCTATGTACAAATAATATACAGATACGTGACGGGCGTCTCCCGACAAACAAGTCTCGAGAATAGACATAATAAATACAAAGTTATCAAATTTCCATATAAGTGCTTAGATTGAACTCAATGATTGTTAATGCTTTTGACCTATGAAATTAAATGTCCTTATTATCCATATATAAATAGACAAAACAAATCGATTCAGTTGCGCTCTGTATGTCAACCGATTTTACCTTTCTTTTATTGTTTAGTAGCTATTGACGAGCGTGTGTAGTGTTGTCAATAAAAAAATTTGGAAACAGGTAGTTTTTTTTCCCCCCAACTTCAGCGTAGAATAGAAGTCTCCATTTAAATTTTATTCCATATCAATACGTGAGGATTTTCAAATTGTGAGTCACTTCGAATTTATTTTATTGTTACTTTTTTTATTTATGGTTCTTAGTTTTGGTTTATTTATAGTTTTTATTTATAGTACTTAATTTTTTTGTATTGTACATATATAAGTCTTAGATATACAATAATCGAGTATAGAAAATAAAAGTCCGAAACATATGATTTCTTGTATGTTTTAGACAAATTTTCAATAATGTATTATGGTTGAATATTGACCAGTGGGCGAATATTGATAAATATGCTACAACTTCGCTACAAGTTGTCACAGGTAGAAAATGTAATCATGTGTATAAGTAATCGCTGTCCTTAAGTATACACTTTCTTAAGCATTTCACTGTACCTCTGGGCACAATAAAGGTTTGCTGTAGGCAATGTTGTACTGGATTCTTTGGTAGTAAGCAAAGCCGTTGGATGTTAAATATTTTAGTGGATACTACCAATAAGCTATAGCTACAGAAATAAGAAGCTGGGTACCCTTTAAGCTGGCATGGCTTTAGGGCATCGCACTATTAGTGTTTCATTGCTATAGGACAAGAGTAAGCTCCTCAACGACACGTGTCTCTAATTATGTAATGCCTAGTTTAAATAACATTTTTCTTATCAAAACTTTTATTTTATATCTTAAAACGCAGGGTTGCTTATGGATAAATTTGGTTAAACAGGAATCGGTTTACTATAGTGTCCTTTTTATTTATAAGTAGAATTAATGTTCTATAATTGTCATCATCAAGAAAATAATACTTATTAAGTTTCGTTTACAAAATGTTTTAAGCACGATATGACAATGGACAGACAAGTCGATCTGAATTCAAGGAGAAACAACATGGCAATAAAAATGTGTAATGGTGTTTATGTGTAAGGGTGTGTGTGTGTGTTTATTTATATACGTAAATCCTTTCAAATTTTAGATAATCCAACCATTTTGAACATAGTGGCAGCACTTAAAAGGATTTTTTTTTTTACATTTATTGAAAACTGGAGTTTAGTTTGTCTAGTAGATGTCGAGCAATCAGAAAAATAAAGTTTTGCAAATGGTAAATAGTTTCTTTCGCGTAACTTTTTGCTAGTTTCAAAAACGAATCATTTTTATTTCTCATAAAATTAAATCGAATACCACAAATGTCCAAAAAAATTAGTGCAAATATATTTTTACTAGTTGAACCGGGCAGAGGTTGTCCTGCCAGTCTATCATGTCTATATAAATGAATTGAATTTTATTCCTATTTGAATAATACATTAACTTTTTATATTTTTATGTAACAGATTAACATATAAATAATATTTATTATCTGCATATAAATGAATGTTTTTATATAGAAATTGATACATTGTAGCGCCACCTGGGGTCGACTTAAAACAAAGGAAATATTACAAAAATCTTCTCTACTAAAAGAAATATACATATACATGCCAATTTTTGTGGTGATCGGTTAAACGATATATAAGTTAATATTCTGCGACCGCCATCTGATAAGGATTTTCAAGAAAAAGGATAGCACAAAAAATTATTTATTAAAAAAATACATATACATGCCAAATTACATGGTGATCGGTTGAAAAGTGTAGATGTTGATATGCTGCAGCGCCACCTTTTGGGGAGTTGCAACAAACGGGTAGCATAAAAATCTTCTCCATGAAAAAAATAGATGTTCATGTCAATTTTCGTGGCGATCGGTAGAACGGTGTTAGAGTTTAGCGATAACATACATATAGGTTGATCAGTGTTAGAAGCATATCTCAATAAATTGTCTATAAAACGAAATAGGATTAATTACGCTATTGAGAACGAACAAGAGTAGTATACGAGTTATTAAATGTGAATAAACATTATATCGCACGTTTTCACAGCGAGATCAAAAGCACTTCTTTTAATGTCGTGTTGTGAGGCGTAGAATGTTGACGACTAATTTAACATTTTCGTCCTATATTTTTTGATTTCGAAGGGCTCGAAAGTGCATGATTACAATAATATGTCGAGTATTTTCTAGTACCTACCCTGAGCTCGAAAAAGGGCGACATCACATTGGGGTTCGCTCGTAAAATCGAGTTATTTTACAGTTTTTTTTTCATTTCACAGATCTTGACATGTCCTGTTGAGAGCTATTGAATCAATAATTATTAGTTTGTCATTGAGTGATGCGTATTATGTGTGTGTGTAGTATTTTTTCAAATGAAAATGATAAATATTCGCTTCAGTTTGTATATCGCGACATATATTGATTGATATACTTACTGTTAACAAAAACAAGGTTTTATAACGCAAAAAAAATTAAAAAACCGTTAATTTATTTCTTTAGCACATACAACAGGTTACAGTCACATAATATACTGAAATACGTTTAGCTGAGATCTTTTTTATCTTCTTTACATTTTTGTTTATTTTGTTTATATTTCTTGCGATTATAAGTTAAAAACATTTTAAAAAATTATTCGAATAATGTATTGAAAAAACAGAAGCGACAAAAGTTTCGGAATTGTCAGACCGATATATCGCTGGGATCTTTATCGAAAACAGGTAAAAATCGCCCAGACTTTTGACACCTTAAATATCTATACACATAATTAATTTCGTATGGAACCCTACGAGGTCCTATTCGCGCTTGTCCGGTGTTCTTTCAGCTCGTCTTTCCACATCTTTTACTTCAAACCCAGACAGGGAATATACATTAATGTATACTCTGACACGAAAACAAAACAACACAAACATTTGCGTGTAAAACGCTCCCGGCTGTGTGTGTGTGTGTGTGTGTGTGAGTGTGTGTGTGTGTGTGTGTGAGGTGTGTATGTGTGTGTGTGTCGTGGCGGCCGAGGGGGTCAGGGGACGGGCAGGGCACGAACAGACTCGAGCCAGGGATAAGTCACTTACGTCACGCGCATAATCACGCGGATCGGTCCGGTTGTACGATGTTGATGGCGATAATCAAAACGTCATAATAAAAAAAAATCTGTAAAACGGCTGACCCCGCAGGCCATCCCTGAAACTTTCCGCTATGATATTTATCGACGTGTCTTTGAGCTCCTTGAATTATGATAAATATTATCTATGAGTTTTTGAGCTTAAATATATGAAAGATGGTTTAGCCAGCAGGCCATCAATGAAGCTTCTTACGATCTTGAAAAAAAAACCTTTTTTTTTCAAATTTTCCATTAAAAATCCACTGATTTTGGTGTAGCTTGCAACGATTGTTGTTCTTTTTCAAGCACATAAACTATCAATAGTTAAATTTTGGAATTTATCGATATTTTACCAATTATTATACAAATACACTTTTTGAATATTGATTTTTATTGCTATATGTACATCAATCCATAAAGTTTCAAATTCTTCGTTTGTTTCTCAATAAAATTTCCATGTCTCTCTATCGAACCAACTGATTTCGATACAATTTACAAGAATCAACTAATTTTAATGCATTTAGCAGTGATCAACGTTGTTTACTAAGGAGAACAATTGAATAGATTTTGGATTTTTTTGGTAGAGCAGTTTATAAAATATTGTAGAAAATAACATAAAATTTCAGCTTCAAGATATCATCGCTCGTTAAATAGTTCATCGATCAGTTGATGATATCGATGATGGTTAACAAAATAAAATTAATTAGTTCTGGTCAGGTGGTGTCTCGATATTAATCGTTAGATACGCGAACAGACACAGCACAAACAACACTCGAGAAATTGTAGTAAAAGATTCCAAGGATCCAAAAACGTCAAGATCTAGTGAAAGCTTGATTAAAAAAAAAATCGGGGTGAAAACAGAAACTTTCCAATTTTATGAAAATTTTTCAATTTTCATAGCGAAAAGTTGAAAAATATATAAAACAATACACAATAATTAGAATATCAAAATTAATTGACAAAGTCAACTATAATAACTATCTATGAGAGTCGAAAAACAATTCAATACTCTTAGTTTCTAATCCAATTTCATTTGCTTCGTATTGTTTGTCATTTGAATAGTTTATTACTTTCTTTCACCGGCACGTATCAACCCCACTGTGTTCGCGCGTCGGCTCATGGTCACCGGCGCGCGAACCGTCACGAACGGGATGCGTCATAGGCGCCCGGACCAATCCACAGGAGCAATGAGACAATAAGTGCCTTGTTGCACTGTATTAATTTGTGGCCCGTCACAAATTGCAACTGACCATTTCTATGACGGCATATGAGTGGGTTGCTCTAGGGTTACTCATTTTCTCTTTAGAAGTATATAATAAGTTATATGTGATTCCAGAAAATAAAGAGTGGAGTTTTACGAAAACGAATATTATTTTTTTAAATTTTTATAACAGCATTTTCGTAGATACTTAATTATGTTTTATATATCTTTTTCTTACTGAAGAGCATTGGATCAACAAAAGAAACAATTTAATGTTTATTTTGCACGATACGTCAGTTTGTAGACAGATATTTTTATCTTTTAAATACTAACTTATTTCATTTTTAAAAGCATTAAGTGTAATTCTAGTGAACTTTGTGTCAAAAGAGTTTGAGTTTCTGTTAAAAGAACATTTTAGTCTAATTTATTAGTGTTGTAGATTATAATGTACGTCTACATATAATAGGGTACAATACTCTATTTTATATAACGATTGGCAACCCTAGTCCTGTATCCGGTCTGTGAGGTGGCAGAGAACCAAGCGTTGGGCTTGTTGATCATTTGTCGCTTGTCGGATTCAACTTGGAATTTTTTCATACGATGATAACAATACATCGGCCGTCTCTCGTAAAAGCCGCTACAGAACCACTTGAGGCGCAGCATTGTGAGAAATAATCAGTAATTCTCAATGACATGATCGATGGTTTTTGAACTAGATATAGAGATCTGTTTTGGGGATATTCTTAAAAATACCGGTTGTTGCTATATACTGCCTTCAACTAAATAGACAGTTTAAAATGATTGGTATACGGCGGTGTACAATATTTAAATGTACCATTTTTGATATTTGATAATTTCACAGCAATTTTCAAGTGTAGTAAGTTGAACAAAAACACGTAGATACGTAGGAATGTATCTGATGTTGAATTTGCGAAAAGAGTTAAATAACATTCGATTTCGTATTAAATAAAACTTTAGAGCATTTATGATTCAGGGCATTTCGTGGGCATGTGCATTCTCGCAATTCCCCGTCTATTCAAATTTTACGTTTAGTTTGATATCAAAATTTCCGTTGAAACGCAATCTAAGAATGCATTATGTGTGAAATATCGAATCGTGAAGACGACTCGACCGTTTTCTAATTTCTATGCAACAGCTTGTCATAAGTATAATGATATAAAAATGCAATATTGCATGGCTGTAAGTTGAAAATATTCAAGAGACGATTGCATAAGAGTGATAGTCGAGAAACGAGACTAGCAGTAAAAAAAGTCAATAGTTTTATTATTCATTTCTCAGAAACCGTTTTTTGTCAATTCAACCTTTTTGATAATTGTTAGAGATACATATGTCAAGTAAATAGAATAAATAGATTGTATATTATATAATATGCTTGTCTGTATGTTCATTTGTGCACACATTGATTAGCGACTTGGACGCAGTGATTGCATAAAAATAAACACACTTTTAGTAATTGCGTTTTTAACAATCTAGTTTTGAAAATGATAGGTTTGTGTTAATACATTATTGGAATTCGCTGTCCACTTTATCTATATATCGTCAACTAGTTAATTAAGTTAATGTAATTTAGTTATACATAAATACCTATTAAATGTGTAAAATATTAAATGAAAATAAGCTGAGGAATCGTAGGTACATATGTACAATATGTAAAATAAAATTTACAGGTGAATGTAATAAAAATGTAAATGTTTTGTTTTTGCACATTGAAAATATTAGGTAAAAATTCATGCCTCACGTCTCAATAACATAAACAGAGGTCAAAACAATGGTTTTTAATTATTTTGTCTCTTTGTGAGACTTTATGTTCGTTTGTACGAATCTCGTTCAAAAGCTACTATAAAAAAATGAAAGGGGTTTTACGAATAACAAAGTTATACTTTAAACATCAATGTAAAAATAGTCCGCGTATATTTCCAGCGATACACTCTGTCGTTGTCCGGTTCTAATCACCACGCTTCTGAGGCATACTCACCCACAATCTTTTTATTTAAGATTGAGGGGTTTGAATCTTAATAAGTCCCCCCAACTGATACCGCACCGGGGGGTGAACGATTTTTGTCATCAATGCCATGCGTGACGACGGCAGTCTGATGTGCTCGCTAGGCAAGGCGCGAATATTTCACTTGATTTAGTTAGAATTGATGTTATAAACTGTTTGATTAATACATCCGTGATTAGAATCGAACTCGGTAACTTCTAGTTTGGTTTTTCGTAAAGTTCTCACGACCACCGAGCCCCCGCACGGTTGTGCATGAGCCGTCTAGTAGAATCGAAACGGTATCAAGAAGTCGGCAACGACGTCACCCGAAACATACTGCATTGTCCGATCTGCAAACATTTAAATTAAATTTTGTTCCATGAATAACGTAGAAGGAAATCGTTTTAGTTTGATCGCAGCTTATCGTCTGACAGCTTGTTCTATAGAGTGTGAGGTATAGCCGGATGTGTGACATCTTACAGGTGAATAATGCCGTCTGCCGGGTACGTGTGACAAAACGTTATGTCCCTGACTTGCATGTAAGCAAAAATTCAGTGTATTGATGATGTTTGTTGGTGTTTATCCACCAATAAAGGCCATGGCAAAAATTCGAACTAAAAACCGAAGAAAGCGAACCATTGAGTGTGTTATAGACTTTCGTTGTCGATGGACAATCTATTTAATGACAGCGGACCGTTTTTTGTTGTTTATAGTTGCGTTTCATTTACTTTCTAGGGAAGTCTCCAGAAGTTATTTATTTTCTAATAATGTTTAAGAAATGTCATCTTTCATTGAAATAGATACGTTATATTGCGAATGTTATAGCGTGGAATAGCTCGAGAAAAAATGTAGATTTAATTTAATAAAATGGCCGTAATAAAATACAATCTTAAAAGGGATCTTAAGTGGGTGTCGCAATACTTGAAATAAATTTTCTTTTTACTTACAAACTATTCTGATCGTCTTTTGTTTATTAGTAAGTGAAATATCTAAAATATATTACAAGAAATATGTCCTTCGTGAAAATTTTTTACAATATATAAGGCCGGGGAATAAGTTTTAGTGCATTCTATATACAAATTGAAGATAATTTTTAATTATATTTTATTTATATTTAATTATAACATATATGTATGTCATTTTGTTTAAAAACTTCTTGCCATTTTGTAGGTAGTGACGTAATCCCATTGCTATAGAAGTTTTGGGACTTCTGATCAAAAAACTGCGATAAGTAGTTTTGGCAGTCCTTTCGTGATGTTAACTAACACTACCTAAAGAATTCTGAAGAGACCGAAATAAGAGAAAATCTGTGGGTGTTAGGTCAGGGCTATATGGTGAATGCATTAACACTTCCCAACCAAATTTTCTGAATATTTACTGAGTGACTAAAAACGCGTGTGGTCTGGTGTTATCGTGATGAAAAACCACATCCTTTCTGTTGATCAATTCTGGGCACTTTTTCTCTACTTCTTGCTTGAGTCTCATCAGCTGTTGGTAGTAGAGATCCAAATGGATGGTTTTGTCCGGCGGTAAAAGCTCATTGAATAATGCCTTTTGAATCTCACCATACATATAGCATCAACTCATTAATTTATTGCAAGTTAATCCGGGTTTCGCTATAGTATATCTTTGAAACTTACTTGCCTTTTTACTATGATCTTTTTGTAGGTAATCAATCCATTTTTCATCACAAATGATCAATCTATACAAAAACGGTTCGGTTTCATTTTGTTTCAATAGAGAATCTCAAGTAGGTATTCATTAGATTTCCTTCAGTGAGCTCGTGTGGAAAGCTTCGAACTTTTTTGTACATCCAGCTTTTTTTAAATGGGTCAAAACTATTTTGTAATAAATCTCCAGCTTTTCAGTCATGTTGTAAGAACTAATATACCGATCTTACTCTATTTTTTCCAAAATTGTGTCGACTTGGTTATCCGCAATAGGTCGATCAAAGCGAGGTTCGTTTTTGACATTTGACAAAATTACTAGCCTGAAAACTCTTGAACCAGTTTTTTCCTATTCTTATCGACACGGCATTAGGTTCATAATCGTCACAAATTGTTTTCACAGCTTGCGTCGCATTTTTTCCTTTTTTATAATAAAATTTCAAAGTGTGTCGAATTTATACGTTAGATTCATTTATTTTTATGGACAAAAAAAAATATGAAAAAATGGCAAGATATTATCTTTACTTGCTATTTATATATTTTTAAAATGTCATCTATTTAATGCTATCTTAACTTGTTTCCCGACTTAATATTTGAACCCATTTAAACAGTAAAAAATAAGAGTTGGTAGTAGTCGACGATGATTTGTGACACATAAGTCAAATAAAATGAAAAATAGATGTGATCTGGTAGTGAACACTTATTTGTACCTATTAGTGTTTCCTCTGAATCGTCCACAGTGATTGGAATCACATTTGAAACTGTTTAAAACTATTTAATATTTTGTGAAGTTAAAAACGTCAATTTTCGCCGTCGGCGCTCATCATTTTGATTAGCCTGGTTCGAGCTGGTCGCATTTTTCTGGGTTTCTTTTTGCCTTAAACGATAAAGACTGCTCCGCTCGGTTTTGGTCGGTCGCAAACGGGATTAAATCTTTTCTTCTTTGCCTTTCATTGTTTCGGTCTCGCAATTTAAACTTTTCCTTGTAAGTTTTTTAAGGAGCAGACGAGCGTACGATCCACGAGGGAGCAGGAGATCACCAGCGTCAATCAACACCCGCATCCACAGAGGACCAATCGAGCGTTGCCGGTCTTTTAGATACCACTAGTATCTTCTTGTCGTAATTGATTGTGAATACCGCTGTGATGATTGAACGCCGACCCTCTGGCGTTGACTTGCAATCGACCTCAGAAATCTGTAGATAAGGCAAATTGATGATTTTTTTTTACCGTTAAATCGTAACATATACTCCATTCTTTGAAGTACATCTTTTTATCCGATTGCGTCGAGAAGTTTCGACAGTAGCCCGCTAAATAGCTGAGCGGTAAATCAGCATTCGTTGTGGCCATGCCGGACATGGATATCATCGAATCGACTTTGAAAACAAATAACTTTAACCTTTAGCGCTAAATCAAATCTAAATGTCATTATCGATAATTGAATCGGTAAACCGTCAATGATTTCTAAATAATTCAAATAATCTTTTTGGCGGTACGCAACTTTGCTTGGATTATCCTTTGGATTACTTTAACATAAGAACTTTCATATAATTGATTCACGTCAAAGGATCTGTCTCGCCCGCGTTTTTCAACTTTTACTTGAATCCCCGTAATTAGATTTCACCCCCAGTGTGCTTAATTTCATTTCATTGAGCCTGTTGGTTGGCTTCTGGCTGGATGGTGTCGATTCATAACAATAAATATAATAATTCTTGTCAAAAAGCTATATGTACATTCCAACACACATTCCTTTAACTATAATTAGCCACCTACCACAATTACAGTTCTTAAATCAAGTTCAACCAAGACATCGATTAAACTCGGAAAAATGCGATCAGACATCGATTTGTTTAATCTGTATTTGTTTTTTTTTAATTTATCGCTATTGTTTATACTTCGTTATCAAAATTATCACATACATAAATAAGTCTGTAGAAAATCTTGCTAGACAAATATTTATTAAACAGTTGTCTCATATTTTAAATGCTAGAGTAGGTAAATTATTATGTTATATTACAATCTTTCACATTATAAATAACGATAGTAATAAAAATGCAAACATTTCTCATTATTAAGATCTAGATAAATTCGAATAATGTCAGTCGAATCTTTTGCACTTTCACTATTAAAATTACAATGTAATTTATAAAATAAGACGTAAATCAGAGTTTTGTTATTGTCATAAACAACGATCTCCATCCGAGAGGAGAGGCAGACAGAGAAAGTTTACTTATTGTTTTTCCTATTACATTCTTCCAATTGTCACGTACACATAGCTGTCTATTCTTTCATCTAGCTGTAATTTACTCAGATATTTGCAACGGCATCGCACAACAATATGTCCACACTCATTTGACACTTCACGCACTAATATCACGGGTATTATAGTTCTCTTTAAGCCAAGCAATCGTTTCCGCTTTCTTGTTCACTTTTGAAACCCGACGTCTGGTTCGAAGGCAGCGCGCTTCACCGTCGAGCCACCATCTTAGCGTCGAAGACAAATAAGTAAATGATTTTGGAAAAAGGCGAGGAAAAAAAATTGGGACAACCGCGAAGGACTAATTGATTGACTTCGACTTTGTCCAAATCGGAACTGTGCTAATGGAAGGGATCGGAATTGAAAGCTGGGCTGAGAGCAGAACCGAGAACGGGATCAGGACAAGAGTCGGACGCGGGACCGGGACCATAACGAGAATGGGACTAAAGTCGAAAGTGAATGTGGGTTAGGATCAGAATCAAAAGGGATTGAAATCGAAAGCGAGCCCGCGTTAGAGACTGACATGAGCTGCAGACATTAACTATAAGGATAAGTCACCCACAAGAAAGGGCAGAACAACGTCTGCCGGGCCAGCTAAAGTGTATAATAAAAACATTTTTTTTTTTTACTCTAGGATCAGTTAAAAACTACCGAACTTATCGGTATGGGATTTAGTTGATTAAACGCGGACTTATAATACTATCAGAGTAAAAGTATTTTTATTTGGGTATTCATCTTTCAAGAATGCGCTAACGGTTGGACGGATTGTAATCAAATTTAACGTAGAGGTAAAATTATGCCTTCCAATAGAATATATCTCATTTAAAAGATATATAAATAGCAATAAAAAAAGTAATTTTTATCAATAACGTCGATGCCCAAGGCAGGATCAAAATCAACATTAATTGGATCAGTTGGAATTGGAATTGGGAACGGGACCGGACCCGACAGTGGAGGCAGAATTGATTTCGAGAACAGAGTGATGATAGGGATTTCAATTAACAGCGATATTGACCGACATAAAACATGGAGGAATTCAATCTATATCCACGCGATCGAAACGCGGCCGTATTTAAATCGTAAGAAAAAAAACAATCATTGCTAAATTTTAATTTACGCCCAACGGATGGGCGTGGAACAGCCAGTATAATATATATATTGGAACGTTTATTTGAAGTTATAAAGGACTTCAAACATGTTCGAATTCCATCATGCTCAATACGACGTATAATTAAAAAAAAAACAAACAAAAAAACAGTAACTATGTGGCACGAGCGTACGAGAATAATACAATATGGCGTTATTCGATGTACTCGCTGATTACAAAGATTGTTATTGTTTTACTTTATGTCTCGCTTTTTATAACAATAAAAAAAGTAATTTTACAAATTTCGTGAAACAAAAAGTGTTTTATTAATGTGTATTTGGATTTGATAACAAATTTCGAAATAGATTAACAGTAGCTACCAATTTTTCGTCTGGTTTTATCGAGTACATGGTAAGTGATTGATTTTCAATAGTAATCATTAAGGAACAAGTTCATTTATGAGTATTAGAGAATGAGTATAAAATGTCATGCGTATACTTATAGGACGGAATAGACACGATCATAATGCTGTGATTTAGATTGGAGTGAGTTAAATTTCATTTTATTAATATGAACAACAAAAATTGCTTACATATTTTCTAATTAGCCCCCCTAAAGAAAATTGCCCATTTTGAAAACGCCAAAATGATCGCGTTATTTTTGTAAGTTTTCAACGTTTTGAAGTCTGTTTAATTTATTTGTTATTTTAATTTAGAATTCAATTTATTTACATTATATTATAATAGACTAAAATTTAGTTTTGAAAAAAAATATTCATGTAATGATACGATTTTTATGTTATTAGTATTTTACTCCTCAAAAATCTATTTTGAAAAAGCAAGCTCTAATAAAGTATATTTGGTTTCCCAGATGACTTATAATTTTTAAAATGGACACAATAAAAATTGATTGCTAGTAAATAACAGTATTCTCTTATCTTTTGTTTAATTGGAATATAATTATATGTTCAAAATTAACGCAACTAGATCTAAACGGTGTATCAAAATAGGTAATTTTTTTCTTCTGTAGCATCTGTCAGCCGCTGGCTCCTCTCATCTTCCACCGCATTGTACAGGTGCAGAGAGCGGGTGCCTTAATTGCATTCATTTTTTACTTCAATCCCTGCATCTATCCAATGTGTGCTGTCGGCTGCGTGTCTGTAACACATTTCAATAAGCTAACATCGTCGCGAGGTTGTCGCGATGGTGTGGTATTCGAGGCAGCAGCGGTTTGCGGCGAGGAGTCGTAGCACGTGGATGAGAAAAGGAAAAAAGTTCGTTCAGCAGAACTGTCATGTGGCGGTCAGTGGATCCCTTTTATATTGGCCTCGTGAACTTAAAAAGTAGATTGACGGAGGACACTTCCGAAATTGGGTCAGCTCGCATAAACGTACGAGCCATAAACGCGCCTGCGCGTCTGAGTAAGTCTGCCGACTGTCATTACGCTGTCGATGTCGCCAGATTCGCGTTAACAACGTGTCAAATATACATATGTACATTTACTACATACCTAACCGTATCACGTGTCCACGTAATGTTTAGTAATTCTTTCACTGCCTATTTTTTGTATCTATGGTTGGCATTTCTTGACCAGCTGTTGTAATCCGCTGCACTAGTTCTTGAAAAAATAAATTAATGCGTAAATGTTACTCTCGTAACACATTTGTAGATAAACATTAATCAAGATAATTGATAATTTATTTGTGAACACACATTATCTATTGCTAAAGACTAACTCTACGACTGTTTCAAAATTTATAACAGAAACAACTGATTATGAGGCAATAAAGTTACGTCGAGCGAAGAAAATGAATAGGCAAGATATTAAAAATTTCAAGTGTTGATGATATATTTAGTTGTATATCTTTATAATGATTCTTTTCTTTTATGTACAATTGTTCTTGAAACATGTTCAGAATATGTGGAAGACAAGAGAGAGAGCAGATAACAATATATAAATATGAGCTTAGGAAATATTAAATTTACATGAAATAATAATTTAACGCACTTTGACAACTTTAACGAAACTGCAAGGATTGAAAAATCATAGTGTGATTTTTTGAGAGACACTTTAGAGAAGTATTATAAGATAAGTCTATGTGTATGTGATTGTGCTAAACACTAATGTGTTTAGTACAATTACATCGCAATACATAGATAGTGACACATTGACGATATCGCTATTTCAAGGATGGGTCATGTGAGCATATCGGTCCACGATGTAAAGATAAGTGGACCGATTAAAGCGTCGCCGGTGGTGCTGATACGAGGCTATTAGGAAAATGTTATGTAAGTCGGGTCCGCTGCACTGTAGAAATAATACCGACGCCTACATGTTAATTAACGAGTGGCGTGATCTGATCGCTCAAAAAGCGCACAAATGTACCTTCACTAATCATGTGTAATGCCTAGTTCTGTGTAGGGAGGGGTGCGAAGTCGCGGGTGGCGCTGATCGGGCTGATATCGTATTCTATGGTCGTTACACGACTTCAAGAGAAATATAGAATCGCTCCATAAAAGGAGCGACATCCATAACATTGATACTAGATCTAAGAATGATCTTGCTGCTCATAAGACTCGTCTAAGTAAAGTTAATAAATCATTTAAGGCGATGTGTGTGCGCTTTTATAATAAGATCCCAACTGAAATTCAAAATATGCCATTTGCTGAGTTTGAACGTTTCGTTAAAAGTAAGTTATATGGCAAGGGCTAGTGTACCGTGTTGGAATATCTTAATGAAAAAAGGCCCTGGGAATGAACTGCTCGCCTATCAGGTTATTTCATATTATTTTTAAATTTCGACTAAATTATAAATGAAATCTTTTGTATTGATGAGTAAAAAGAGCAAGCCTTGAGTTTCTTGCCCATTCTTCTCTCGGTGAATCAGCATTTGGATTGGGCGTTAATGTCGAAATGAATTTATTAATAACGTATTTCAAGTGTAATTTCATTACCTTCTAAATAAAGATATTTTTGATTTTGATTTTTTTGATTTTCAGCGCCGTACACTTGAGCGGTAATGATTTATTAAAAATGTTTGGCTTAAACTATTAATTCATTTATACACTTTGTTTATTAAGCGAAAAATCTGCTATTTGTAACGACAGACCGAAGGCCTACTCATTTTTTTATGGTGGGAAATCGATCGGCGTTGAAAAGTCGCGTATCAGCCGTCGACGACGCTCGGCGATTTTTCCCCGTCCCGGCACCCGCTTCGAGCTCCCTACACGACGCAGCCCTCAGACAAGAAAGAGGAGGGTGGTTAGGAGAGCAGCAGCGCCGCGGCCCGGGCGGCGCGGGCCGGCGGCGCCAGGGTCACGGCCGGCGCGCTGCGGCGGCGCGCGGCCCTGACCACGGTCAACGACAGCGCCGCGTCAAGGTGCCCGCCGCGAACGTGACGCGTCTGAATACCCCACGTAATGGACTCGAAGGCTGGCTACGGTGCTAGCTCTGTGCATTGTTTTGACATTGCGGAACGGTTAATGGTATATAAAAAAAAGCTGCTAATATTAATGTTATGCAGATTCTTTTAATTTTTTGAATTATGTTGCCAGTACCACTATATGTGTATCTCTTACTTGCAATCAAATTAAAAAAAAAATAAATAAATCATTTTTTATATTGAATGATCTCTTTTTAATCATAATTCCCGGTTCTGGTCTAGATCTCGATTTACAATTGTTCATTATGTTGATTAGCATTCTATGATTTTACGCGCGTGGAATATATTACTACTGTTCTATGTCGCATTCTTGATTGTGTTGTTGACTCAGGTAAGTGCAATAAATTACTATAGCGTTTATACGTGGGGCGCTATATAAGTTTCTCGAACTGGCCACTTACACAGACAATATTTAAAAAGTATTACTTTTTTTTCTACATTTGAAAATGGAACTCTTTGGCTGTCAAATACAGTTTGTTTCATCTAACTGTCAATTGTTTTTACATTGTGGGGTCATTTTAAAAATTGCGTGTTTTCATCATTATGGATTTAAATCGTGAAAATTTTCGTAGTATGATTTTTTTTTACAATTTTGAGTCTAAT
The DNA here is from genome assembly GCA_005406025.1 of Eumeta japonica. Taxonomy (NCBI): domain Eukaryota; kingdom Metazoa; phylum Arthropoda; class Insecta; order Lepidoptera; family Psychidae; genus Eumeta; species Eumeta japonica. The sequence continues at coordinate 352,946 of BGZK01000504.1, forward strand.
TTGACAACACAGCAGAGTCTTGCTCGGCTTCGAACTGCTTTTGGCGATGAAACACCATGAAAAACGACTATTTAGAACTGGTTTGCAGAATTCAAGCGCGGTCATGTCAAACTCAATGACGAATTTCGTGATGGTCACCCGTTCACCGCTGTGAACAACAAAAACATCGATGTCGTGCGCCGTTTGATCGAAACAGATGGGCTTGTGACATACCATGAGACTCCGGCATCCTTAGGCATAGACATGAGTCAACTACAATTAATTCTACACAAACGTTTGGGTATAAAAAAGCTGTGCTCTTGCTGGATCTCACAAAATTTGACTGAGGCTCAAAAAATGGACCGCGTTACTTGGTGCGTTGCCATGCTTAGTAGATTCAAGGAAGGGGCGTAAAACTTGTTGTGGAACATAGTAACAGGTGGTGAAACATGAATTAATTGCTTCAACCTTAAAACAAAGCAGCAATCGACCGTATGGGTGTATTGAGATGAGCCGAAACCAACTAAAGTGGCGCGCGAGCGAACTGCTTCTAAGAGGATGATTGCTTTTTTTTGAATAAAGCTGGACAAGTGGCAACTATAGTTTTGGAGAATTCTCGTACCGTGAATAGTGACTGGTACACGATCACTTGTTTGTGTAAGTTATTGACTAACTCCGTAAAAATAACCGTAAACGTCGTATCATGTTGCACCACGACAATATTAGTTCTCAGGCGGCCGAACAGACAAACAAATTGTTGAAGGTGAAAAAAAAAATAGAACTTATGAGCAATCCTGCATGCAGTCCCAACCTGGCATCTAGTAATTTTTTTTTTGTTCGCAAAAATTAAAAACCAATTACATGGTCAACTATTTTTATCACCAGAAAAGCCTGTTGAAGAGTATGAAAAACATGTTTCCGAGGTCACTAGGGAGGACTGGCATAAATGTTTTCAAATTTGTTTATTCGTATGAAAAAGTGTATTTATGCGGATGGAGAATATTTTGGGAAACAAAAAATTCATTTTGACCATTCATAGTATATTTTTCTCATTCATTTCAGAAATTTTCAATGTGTTCTACGGACTTCTACGTATATGTATGTAACGGTGGGGTAACACCACTGTAAATTTTTCAAAAAATCGAATTTTTTTTCAGGCTTAAAAAATACTTTGAACCTTTTAGAATATGGAGAAAAATATTTCATACCTCAAAGTATTTTTTTTTCTTGTAATTTCGAGCTCTTTCCCGAGCACGTCGGACTGCTCCGAAACGACACCTGCGTCAGATAAATACCTGCCGGGAAGGTCCTAAGGCCCTAATGTCTTACCTCCGGGAAGGTACAGCCTAATGTCCTACCTTTTGATTTTTATCTTCTCAAATACATTAACAAATGTCATTATAAAGTATTTATATTCAGGTAGAAGTATTTTCAATCAATAGTACGTTAGTGTAGAGTCAACACGTGTACAAAAAGGACAATTTCGTCGCATGAAATCACGATTTTTGTGTGTAGTGCTGATTTTTAATAGTTCATTTGTAATATCAGAGTGCTTATAAGTTACAATGAGTAATGCAAAAGTGTATCAGGGCAAGAAAGGTACGAAAAAGTTGTATCCAACGCGGCGTCGGAACAACCGTTGAATAGATATGAGACTGAGAGTGATTCGAAAGGAGTCAGTGCTTCTGCGAAGAAATTAAAAGATCGTGATGAAGAGTTTGATATTAATTATGAATTAAGCTATAGAATTATAAATTTTAATGCTACTGTTTGGAATTTGGCTCCGAAATCTTATTCAAGCGGCAAAAGAGTCTTGAATATTGCGACTGATATTGCTGTGTGTAATTTCAATGAATAACATTTTACAAATTATGAAAGTTTTGGAGATTGAAGTTGGCGTCCAATCATATAATTTTTGTCTTGAAGCCGATGCTAAACGGGTTAAGCATGCTGAGCGGGCTTTGACAGATGCGGCAAAAGAAGCACGCTCTAATATAAAATCATCGAGGAAAGATAATGAGGAAGAAAATTTAAATATAGAAGAGCAGCTGTATGGTCCTGGGATAGCAGATTAATGGTAAGAAATTTAAATTGTCGAATTTTTCATGTCTATAATGCATTTCAAAGCTTTAAATGGATTTTTCTCGAAACACGTTTTTTCAAAACGGCACGCGGCATAACTCCAACAATTTTCATTCTTTTCATTAGAATTTGTTACAATATCTTTAAAATAAGATTTTGAAGAGGAATACGTAGGGGATTTTTGATAAGTTAATTTAATAATTATTTATTATTAATGATTATCTTTTTTTATCTTGAAAATTTAACGATTTAATTCAAATACTTGCCAATCACGCAAAAATCAATATTTTTAAATCCCCTCCGTATTTCTCTAGCTACATGCATGTACAATAAGTGTTTTTTTTTTCTAGATCCAAATTTGCAGCAGCTACACTGCGTGCCGCAGAGCGCCGCAAATTCTACGTGCCTCGCGAAAATGGCTGTGGTGCCGTCATTTTTTAATATTTTTTTATAATAATTTTCTTTTTTGTTACTTAAATATACACTAAATAACTTCCTCCAATATTATAATTTTATTACCTTTCCTTCCAACCAAAAAAAAAATGACAAAAAACACGTTTTTTTAGGCTGTTACAGTGGTGTTACCCCTTAGGACATGTGTATGCGTCTTTGTTTATGGCCTCGTCACGTTTGTTATTACTACTGACAACTTAGCGCAATTTTAACTGTAAAAAATAAAAATAAAGCTACACCGTCCAGGAAGCAAAACTGCATAGCTTTCTAGTATCAAATAATTAGTAATTCCAGAGATCACAATCCGTTTGTATGTCCGTACAAACGAACACTTTGTTTGTTTACACGTACACGCATACTAACAAAATATCTTTGTATTTGTTTAGAAGCGGAAAAAGTCTTAAACCTTCAGCGATCAGTGTGGGTCCAGTGCGTTGCGTGTTCTTTGAGGCACGAAGTTAGTGACTTCATTAGACTCGAAAAATAAACCTATTGGCTAATTCGTCCGCGCTCAGGATAGAACCCAGTACTTTTGGAATTCGAAAACGACCCGCTGACAGCTCTGCGTTCACCGTCCGATAAATGAAGTTAAATTAAAGTGAAGGGTTTGAAAGATGTAAAACTATAAATATATGCTCGTCCTTTTGCCCCGATATAGAAGGGCGTGAGATGAGGTATGAGCTTACATTTGAAACGACAATAGGGTACAATACATACAGAAATAAATATGAACGTATCACCTAATATTGTAAGATAGGGACCTACATTTAGTACACGGTTTGTTTCTATACTTATATGGGTTTTATTCGAACCCTCAGTAATATTCTTGAAACATGATATTGTGAGAAATTATGAGATTGTGCAGTTAACACATAACATTTAGATTGAGTAAACGCGTTCAAAGTATGTATTTTCCACGTACGTAAAATTTCGATGTTATATTGTGTCTTAGTGCTTCTATCAGAGTGCGTAGAATTCAATGGATTGTTAATACATGATTACGATAATACTTATAATGATGCCAAAAACGGGTGTTAGTCGCAACTATACTTAAAGCTATATAAGGTCCGCCATAGTCTCAAAGCAATATTAAGTAAATATCAAAGTATTATTACACTACCCAATTTCAAGGGTTTCTTGTTCTACCTAAGGGCACAGTAACAAAACTTAAGGAGTAAAGGTCTCGATTTACAGTGATCGAGTCATCTCGATGTGCCTAGCCACTTAAGCGCTCTGCCGTTCGGGCAATGTCATAACACTTAGGGCGGTTAGACACCTCAGACAGCGCGCATGGAGCAATTGTGGGCATACGTAGTGTCTGTTCCTCTCTATCTGTCCTCTTCTCCTCCTTTTCCTCTTTTGGTCGAAGCACACTAATTGAAAGTATTTCTAGTAACTGCTAACACTCGGGTCTATATCTTCTTTATTTCTTATTTTTTTCGTTGAGACCGTTACAATCAATACAACTTTTTGTAGGTTCGATAGAGTTTTCGGCACGATAAAAAAAATAGGTTAACCCTGTAGGCCAACCCTGAAACTTCCCGCTATTATCAAGTTCAAAACACTCGAAAATATACGGGATTTGACGCGATTTTTTGAGTAAAAAAACGGTTTGTTTCGATTTCTTTCGACAACGATTTCTTACAAACGAATCAACCGATTTTGACCCGGTTTGTGGCAATCGACGTGTTTTTAATAGGTTAAGAGCTAATTAGATTTTGGAATTGATCGGTCAAGCTATTTTAAAGTTATTTTGAAAAAAACACTTAAAAAAAATTTTTTTTTCTTAGTTTTTTGAAAATTTCTCAAAATCTACCCAAATCCAAATCGACCCAAACTTTCAGGAAATCTAAGTTTGGTGAAACTCATTGGAACGCCGTTTAGTGGGCTCGATTCGGTCAAGCTGTTTAAAAGTTATAAGAGGTTCACAAAACCTTCATGAATAATCCGTGTAGATGAGCCAATTTTCATGTTGATCTAATAAAAGGTGTTTAAGTTTGTAAGTGTTAAATATATATATACTAACATACTTTTTAAGGATCCGCACTCAACGAGGAACCCTTATAGTTTTGCCATGTCGGTCGTACGTCCGTCCGTCTGTCCGCGGCTTAGCTCAGAGACTTTTAGTATTAGAATAGTGTAATTTGGTATGGCTATATATATTAATCACACTGGAAAAATGGTAGAGTAAAATAAAATAAATTTTTAGGGTACCTCCCCTACACGTAAAGGAGGGATGAATGGTTTTTTCTCGTCTATTCCATGGAGTCATGATGTAGGATATAGTTGAATAGCTCATTCGAAAGAGTGCGGGTCCGTGAAAACCATTTTTCTATTTAAGGATCCGTTTACAATATGTTGAGGTACAAATTTGTTAATTTTTATTAGAGTTAAGTATCCTCCCCACCACAGTACCTTGTAGGTATAATGAAGTTAAAAGGAAAACTATCACAGCTAAGTATGCTTTACAAGTTTACCAATTTATAAATTATTATACCTGAGAAGTTAAAAGCAAACTTTCGCTCAAAATCCATTCAAAATTACTTAGATGACGTTGCGTCGGTTGTGTGAAATAGGCAATAAATATAACTTTATGAGCCATGTAAAATTATGAAAATATAACATCCTTAACACCCATCCTATGTAGGCCTATTTTAGACGTTATAAGCCATTAAATCGTAAACTCAATTAATAGGTTAGTAGTGTCAAACTGAAATCCCTCCTAAGTCCGTACATTGTGACGGGCAACTACGGAACCCTACACTGTGCGTGGTCGGACACGCACTTAGCCGGCTTTCAGGGTTTCGAGCCAAAATATCGAAAAAGGAACTTTTATAGTTTCGTCATATCCGTTCGTCTGTCCGTCCATCCGTATATCACAGGCATTTTATTCAAAATGTACAAAACGTAAATATATGAAGTCTATAGTAAAGGTATCTTGTATGAGCCGCTATTTAGTTCGTTAGTTGAATATCAAAAATAAATATTACCAGGGGGCACAATGTAACAGAAGCTAAAATTTTTTTTTTCTGTAAACATTAACTAATAACACATATTTCGATAGTTCTTCTAAAAACACTTTAAGGTTTCTAAAAAAAATTTCTGATTACGTCAATATTTTCGGAAATAATCGCTTCGATAGTTGCAGAAATTGTCCCCCCCCTCTATTTTCTAAACCGTATGTCCAGAAAATAAAATAAAAATAACCAAGCTAACACTTAATAACTACTTCAAAGAAAATTATTTTGAATTTGATCGGATATACTGCTTTTGAGTTATTGACGAAAAATTGCGCTTCTCGATGAAAAGGACATAAGTGCCATGAAGATATGCTCTTTTGCTGATTGCCTTTAGTTTACATTAGTTCAATAGTAATAGTATCATTTCTTAGTAATAATAACTTCGGTATACTGTAATGAGCACGGTCTGACATGCTCTTGGCCAATTTATGTAAAGACTGATTCTTCGGCCGCGGCTTTGCTATGAGTGGATATAGAATGTACCCCTCCATGTTTTTTTTTAATCAATTAGGCTTTCAAACTCAATCTCGCTCTCCGCTCCCGCTCGCCTAACCGCTGCCGGTCACGGTTGCGATTTAGACAAAATTTATATTTCATTTTGATAAATTGAATTTATCAAAAAAATATAGCCTATAGTTAACCCGGGGATAACACTGTTTCTTATGAATGAAAGATTTTTTAGAATCAGTGTAATAGTTCAGTTCAAAAGTTCAAATACTCAGACGTAGTTTAGGACAAATCCTAGCGGGTTTACAGGAAAATTCGCAACGTTGTATCAAAATTTTAAGCTAATCGACCGATTACTTTTCGGATTTTGCGTCCACAAATCTGTGTAGGTTGCATTTGTATATACAAAATGTAATTTACGCTTTTCTAATCGGACCAAGTGTTATACAATATTTTGTCGTTTACATTCCAAGTACAAAGAAATTGAACAACAATTGTTTAAAACATAGTTCTAGCAGGAGGCTCTATACAAAAGTTTTATAAAAAATATGTACAGCAAAGGTACGGTATACAGGAAAATGCTGTTACGATATAAAAAAGGCAGTTATTGTATAATGCAAATAATACAACAATATTAAAACAAAGATAATTAATACGAACGCGTCTGACGAGTAGCTGTGTCGATTGCTACTCGGATATGGATCTATAAACTGGTCTTGCATTGCTGAAGGTCTTTGACAAGTAAACTATCGATTTCTTCATTAAAATATTTATATCGTTACATAAATTTTAATATGTCAAGATCGACGATTTCAAAGCTTAAACATCAAATTAAACCCTTGTCGGCCAATGTAGGTTTATAAATAGTCGTAGCTTTTGAATCAATATAGGTAATATAGTTTAATGGCCAGTTATTATTAGAGCCAGCCTGCGATTTTAGTCGGCCATGAGATCTTTTGTTAATTTTAAATCAATAAAATAAATTTATTATTACAAATTGGTTAACTATCATTAGACACTTTCATCGTATTGTGGTGCGTGAATATAGGATATTGCTAAAAAAATATTTAGAAAGCATGGCTATTTAAAAAAGTCAGTTAAAGTAAATTTTGTTTTAATAATTTAATACATAAGTTAATGAAAAAAACAGACATTTTGTGCGTTCTGTCTGATGTGTTTTATTTTCACCCAAATTTATTGGTCAATTTAATTTAAAAAAACAGAAAGAACTAGTCCCACAGTCGGTAGCTGAATGATTTTACAATGGCAGTTAGATTGCAACAGTCATTGTTGTATAATGAACGTTCTGTTTTTGGCAAAGCCCTATTCATGTTGTCGATTCTAAAGTAAAGATTATGATTATTATTAATTAAAAGCGTATAGCTAACGATTGTGACTACATTCACATTACCCAGAGAAAGCATCGCACAAGGTACCTTTTGAAATTTTGCAAATTAATACTTTTCCTTCACGTGATATATCGGACTAAGAAAATCGCAGTAATTATTGCAAGAAAATTTTTGTGGGTAAATAATTTGGATTTTTGCTTTGACTTCTCGACTGAAAATAGAGAATAGAATTAAAGAAAACATTTTAATTGTTGACATTATTGATTGTTGTAGTAAGTTTTGTCAACAGTTAAAACTGTGTTCGAGAAATGTATCTTCAATTTAATCACTTATTAGGTCTATAGTACGTGAATTAATCGTTGAATTAATTATTAGTTGCATTTAACGATGGATTTGATCTTAAATATACATACATATGTATGCCATACATTTTAATAGGCTTTCCTCCAGTGTTTGGTTTTTTGAGATAAAAGTTGTAAACATCATACGCGGCTCTTTAGGGCAAAGGTTTCTTTCTTTATGTATAATGAATAATAATCTTATCTCAATGTATAAATCTGAACGAATTTTTTTTTTCATAATCACATCATAACTTAAAATTTAGAAAGGATATAGCGGAAACCAAAATATATGCAATATTCATATTAACAGGTTAATGTCATGGCATTAGCATATTGATATCACAATTGCGGGACATTAACTAACCTCACCGTCTTGCCGTCGGTGAGTTGTATGCGGCTTATAGGTCGGGTTGGAGTCACGCCACTAAGATAACTGCCATGAGCTTTCAGCACAAGAGCACCACCTATCTACTATTTTCACTAAATGAAGCATTCTTGCAATATCGACACTGCCAGACAGTAGTAATGAGTTCGAAAGTGAGTATCCCATTAACCGCTAAAAAGTTCCTTAAATTCCGATCGACGCATCAGCGAAGTAGCTTCAAGTGTTGACGTCCAGCACGGCATACTTGACTGTCGAAAAACCCCTTATGTCATGACTATAGCATCGGTTGTAGGTCATGGCTATAACAGTTTTTATTTCCTAGACGACCATGGTAAGATGAAATATTTTGCTATTATGCTAAAAAATACCTAACACAGAATTGGGTTACGGCTTTATGCCGTTAACTAAAAGCATAAATAAGTAATGTCTATTTTTAATGGTTATAAAATACCATTGCGCTTCATCTATTCTATTAAAGCATTAAATGAAGTTGTCAAATTACTGAACTATTGTCATTGGACCGCTTCAGATGTGTGAATATGTGTTAAGTCAAAATCGATAGCTCAAGGAAAATGAAGTCGAAATTGGTTTATAAAATTTGCATTGAATGTTGTAAACTGTTGGTACAAAGTGCATATTGCAGTATATATGTATAAATTTTATTAGTAAACTAGTTTTCACTCTCGGCTCCGTCGGTGTAGACGTAAAAGAAATTCATTTATGTTTTTTATATCAACCGATTAGAGATGGGATCCCGGTTTCGTACTCGATTCAATACCGATTAAATTATTCCATCGAAATGCATATTTTCACATCGAAAACAAATGTAGTCCCGCTAACTCGTTTTATTATAAAACGATCTAGCTTTAGCTTTTGATTCCTATTCTGCGAGCCTAGCATGACGCCCTAGACAAGAGTCTCAGTAGGACTGTCCCTTTCGTGCATCATATTGGCGCGACAAGGATAGGCCTAAAGAGGGATTTTTCTCTAGAGCGTCATGCTAGGCCCACTGGTGTTGTTCGCGTTTACAGTCCCAATGTTCACTTCGATCCTATCCTTCTTTGGCGATAGCTTTACCAGTAACCGAACGGGATAAAAATGTAAATGATTCGTTCCATGTTTGCTCGGGTGAAAGCTAGTGTATATTAAATAATGGCCAAATTACGTATTTCTATCGTTAAAAAGAATCATACAAATCGGATTATTGGTTCATGAGTTACAAGCACCGAACTGTTGCATCAAACAGACAGAGAACCATTCTGTTTTGTAAAATGTCAGGGGGTATACGTTTGCCTGTTTTTACAACATCTAGCGGGTATGCAGGTGTTCTCACATTTCTAAGACTTTGAACACCTGAAAGTATATTACGATAACTGCATTAATATTTATTTAGAAGCTCGGATAGCAAGGTTAAGTAATGACGTATAGCTTACAATTCGGGTGCAGTCTTTTTTATTGGCAGATAAGTATCCCTAATTCATTCTAAGAATAGCAAGTATTCTTCTGCCATTGTTTGCATTTGCATTACGCAAAAGTTGCTTTACAAAAAGAAGCGGCGGTCGCCAGTTAACAATCGATTTTTTAACTATTGTTTATTTTCTTGTTTGCAATCGTCTGATGGCCTTTTGACTATCGATGATGGACTATTTTTATTATTTGATGGATATTTGTTTATTTAAAAATAATAAAAATCGACCAAATTTTTATTTCAGTTAGCACCCTATTTATTTTTTTTTGAAAATTGTTTTATATTCAAAATCGTTTTACGTCCAATGTTAGATGATTATTTATAATGTACTGCTATTATTTGTAATCATAAAAAAAAAGCTTAGATATTGACCATGGAGAATAGATATGTTTATAGTCTCTGTTCTCTACGATACTACACGTTAGTATATTATTGTTCTATGATGCTATTCATCTGCAGTCCATAGTCAATAAACTTATATCGCTGTGAAGTTTGTTACGAAAGCGCCCCAATGGCGTAAAGTAGGAATGCGGAGGAGAAGAAGAAAGGCTCGGGGTACGCTGAACCTGGGCATTGCGTCATTCGCAGGTAATTCAGAGCGGCAAAATTTTTTGCGTTGTGCTGTACATGTAATACTTTGTTTACAAAGATGTGAAAAAAAAAAGGAATTTTTCATGAAAATAAACTTAATACTTACACGAAAATTAAGAGTTAAATATTTCTTATTCATTTTCGAGATTGTAGCTTCATTTATTTTCATTTAATTAATTTGTTTATAATATTAATTAGACTTCTTTAATCACTTTTCATTTTGAATGAATATGCTCTATAACGATTTAAAGTTTTAATAAAGGGGTATTATCATATATGTAGGGGTATAAAAATAAAAAGGAACTTATAATGAAGGGGTGATAAAGTTCTTATATTCATATAGTAGTTCTTATTCACGTACAAAGTAATTATTATAAAATCAGATTGACTGCAGTAAATACAAAATGGCGTTATTGAGGAAAGGAAATTTTGTACCATACCTAATAAGTGACATATAATTGAGTAGGTTTTTTAAAAATAAGATGATGTCTCCTTAATCATTTTATAGTAATTTCTATTTAGAATACACACCTATGTAAAAAATACACAACTTGAATTTATAACTTATTAATGTTAACTAATATCAATATATCGATATAGGAAATTTATTACTAGTATTGCAAAACACGACGTTGACATCAATAACGACGAGAAAGCAATGTAGGTTTAATGCTTAAACAGATCTAAAAAGTAGTGAATAAGAAATTAATTGAAATAATTAAAAATCCCCGACTGCGTAAAATTGAATTAAAAATATAGAAGTAAGATTTTGTGAAAAATCATCCAATTGAATATGACAAATATTTGCGGTCGGAGGCATCAGATTCGTGTTTTCCGACTGCAATTAATTGTCACAATTAATTGGATCACTTTTAACGTAATCTTGTTTAATGCAACTCCGTAAAAATTAGACAATTCATTTTGTCGAAAATAAGGCGCTACTGTATTCAAGGCATTATTTTGGAATTGAAGGGTAAAATGTTGTATTCTCGAATACATGTTACCTCGGAATTTGAACTCGAATCGATTAATGGGATTTTCATTGACTGCGAGTTGAAACCGTTCGCCGCGTGCCTTTGAGAGTATGCTCATATGGTGGTTAGTAGGCTTCAATCCGCTCTGGATCAGCATGGAAATTTAACGGTCCAGGGTCTTCGATCTGACATTAAAGATCGTGGGAGACTATGCTTCTGGGGTAGGGCGACAAAAATCTGATAAGATGACAGAAAATTTTATTTCAGACATATCACACTCTCGTTTTGTGTGCAAGTCTTTGAGTGCATCCCATTAAGTATGCTTTTATCGGCATTCATTTTCGTCGGAGTCGCAATAGTGCCAACTTACAGAACAGAATCCGGTAATGAAAGAATGCTATTTCAAAACAAATCTTCCTGGTTAACCTTTTCAGTACAAACATGCGTTTCTATGTGTGCCGTTGGCAATACCTTGTTCTCCTTCAAGTATACGGAGCTAAAGAAATATCCTGGAGAGATGTTTTCACGATAAAGCCCGCCGCTATTCGAGCTTGACGGATGACCTTAGCAGCTTTTACGTCACACCTCCGCCACGAGCTATTATCTTCTGATACCTGCTTGTCACTCGGACCGTTGTCCCGTGGTGTAGGTACAGTTATCCAGACATCGGATATTCCATAACACCCTAATGTAATGAGAACAATACGCGTCTGTTCGCCGTTGCTGATAATAATCAATAGACGTTGTTTTCGACCGGGTAAAATTAGCGAGAAATGATATATTACTTGGATCAAAAAGGTAATATATGTTTGTAAAGTATGTCCTGCTGTTTGTTAGATTTTGGAGAGTGCTTTTATTTTGATGCAATATAACTGTGGGCGTTGTCCGCCCGCCTGTTCGCTTTTGCGGGTTCGTTTCCGTATAAATTAAAATTAATCTGTTACTCAATGACGTTGCGAAAATAACAGATGGCGGACAGTAAAATTTGGAACAGTCTGCGAATAGAAATAACGATAAGCGAATGTTTACCACCGCTGCTGCAGCCGTGAGTGATGCATTGAATAATAAAGTAAATTATCGAATGATAAAATACATTAATTAACGTCGGCGGTAATTAAAATGATGTAGGATTATATATACATACAGATATATTTTTTTAATTCCTATCGATGTATTTGTTTCCTATTAGTATACATTACATAGGTAATAATTTATATATCCAATATCAACTAACTTAAATTATTATGAAATGATTTCGTTTCTAGGCTAAATTTATATTGCAAAGAGTTAAATAATACAGTTTTGCAGTTAGCAGTTCTAGCAATAATGTGTGATTGACGTAATGGAGACATTTATTAATTTATAGAAGATTCGCATCTAAAAAGCCACAGTCGAACGCAACATTCAAAACAATCAAATTTTTTGTTCCTTGTTAGGATCCAATGTTTTGTGGGTCAACCGCTTGCTTAATTTGTAGTGAGTAACCTTTTTCACATAGACGTTCACAGAGCACGTAATAGACAATCTAGCGTATGATATACCGTGGCGACGGCGACCACCCGGACGAATCGTACAAAATTCTGGAAGTTATTGCACGTGACTGCATCTCACTCTGCGGGCATGCTCGACAAGTTAGAGTTACGAAAATCTCCTTTATCATCTCGGATTGTTGTTGCAAAACGGGTATTATGTTTATCTGTATACCGTAAACGGTACAAGCTATCAATTTAATGTCCGCATTTACGTCTTGTGCATACATAGTGTAAAGCAGGCCCAACAGGACATTGCAATTAGTGCGTGAGTGTTGTTAAAAAAAGGTGTGGTCGGTTCACTTCAATCAACAATAACGAGTCACATGTTGAACGATTCAAGAAATTGCGGTATTGTTCCATTTTAAAATAAATTATCTGTTACATATACTTACAGTCGTGGTGAACAAATAGTACATTTTGTTAATGAGCAGCTGTGAACTATAAATATATAAAAAAAAAACTCTACTTTAACTATCTCTATATTAATATTTGCTATTTACTCGCCGGTGAAATTGCGCAGTAGCACGAGACGAAATACGGAGAAGAGTATACGAGAGGTGACGATGAAGAGAAAATGTGACAAGTATGCATCATAGTTATGTCCTCGTATTAGGCAGACTTTGTCACGCTTTATACATGGCGGCCATAGATATTAAGAATGAACTATGACAAGGGCGGGATCCATATATGACAAGGATTGATATTGATCTACATCGAGCGATCATCGCATCAAGAATATTGATTAGTTTTTTCGATTGCTACAATTGAAAGAAGAAGCGGGGTAGAGTTTGAAATTACGTATTTATCGTGAGGTTAAATCTCGTAGGAATGATTAACGACTTTAAACAAGTTTAAACGAAACAGAAATAACAAATAATCATTCGAAAATACGTGAATAATTAAATAAAAAAAAGGTGTGTGTGCGATTCACACACGATAAAAGTGAAACTTCAGTAAATCGACAAAAGAATTAGATGAATATATATAACAAGGGTAAAAATGAAAGTATTTTGATTAATTTTAAAAGATATTTTATATTTTATTTAACATATGTTATTTAATTTTATATTCATTTTTTTTGCGTCGATATTGACGACACATTTCAGCATTAGTTTTCGGCAATTTAAAAAAGATATTATTTATCACAACAAGTTATAAAAATACTCACAAACACTGTTATGTAATAACACACCACGCTGACTTCTTACTAAAATGCTGTAATACGTAGCCGCATACAGTGTACGCGGCTCTTTTTTACTTTTAGCTCACGTACGTTTCACATATACTAACACACGTTAAATACTCAAATACAAGCAAGTATTAAACAGTGTGCAATATACATACACACCGACATTTGCTCTCTCGCTCTGGCTCACTAATTACAGGCGACTATGCTTAGAAGACGGGAGTGGGGATGCTACGAAGCATGGCACAAAGAGGAAATAGTATGTATATTTCTGTATCATTCTTTACACATTTTTGTATTTGTGTCTCTTACCTGTCGTTTTTTCCGTTGCATCCGGTTTGCAATCACAACGATTCTAAGTTTCACTACAAAAAAAAAAAAGCGAAATCAATGAATTGGTCAATGAAAATTATTTAGATGTATTAGCGATTATATGCTTCATTAATTTTCTGTTCATATTTTATTTATTTTTGTGATTATTTTTATTATCTGAATCGGTATCTTATATTTCGTCACAATTGCTTATTTATTTGTGTTAGTTGTGTTCCAATCATCGAGATATTTGTTATAAAAATAAAATATCGTTTTGGCTTTGTCCGATTTCAAGCGCCATCTTTGATAATTGTAGCAAATGGATATAAAGGTATTTGTTTTGATTCAGACATTTATTCTATTTCTAGGATTCCGTACAACCGTGTATATACACGGTCAGTCTGTCACAACCTCTTTTCCCGGAATCTATTGGAGTAATAAAGTTGCGATTCTGTATATACATACACCTGTTTGGTGATTCCATCAAATAAATTTTGATTGTGGCGAATCATTTTGGAAGCCCAAGTAGAGAATTAAAGAACTTTGCTTAAATATAACACACAACATATCAGATTGGTTATGAGAAATAGAAATATATTATTTTATAATTTTAAAACTCATAGTATAGAAGGTATTAAAGGAAATGCACGAAAATCGAGCAATCTTTTTATCTCTGAAACTGTTAAGCTTGGCATTAAAAAAAAACAGAAGATAAAGCCTAATTCAGTTCATACAAAGTTTACTCGGAAACCTAAATGAAAATTCGGGAATTTGAAAATAGTCGTCATGAGAAAATATTTATAAAACGCATTGCCTAATTTCACTGAATACCATAATACGATAATACGAAACTATAAACAAACGAGTGCCACTCGCACTTGACTGATTTAAAATACCTAATAGTTCTTTGAATACGGACGATAACTTAATAAAGATTCTGAATTTATATATATAAGTTAACTGTTCTATGATGTTAAGTCACCTCAACATTGAGACGTACTCTCCCGCAATCTATTCACTTCAGACCGAGGGACTTGGGCTCGTATCAATGAATGTCACCTAAATGATGCGACATCTCAAGAAGTAACGTCGGTGCGGATATATGTCATTTTCACTAGTGAAGCCCTACAACTGTTTTACTCTTTCCACTCTCAAGATGGAACGCCGCACTTGAGTGTGCTTTATTAATACGACCTTTGGATCTTAAGCCCGGGCGGGTCGGGGGCGCGAGTGCGAGCATTGAGTTATTATTACCATTTCAATTTCAATGGATGCGAGTGGTTTATTTTGACTTAAGTTAAATGAATAGTTATCTATGTTAATTTATGAATTTTGGAGCATTTGTTCGTCTCATCAGGAGCGGCGGTGTCTGAATGGTCGAGAGCGTCGCCTTCCAAGAAGGATGTACCTACCGAGTTTGAGCCCTTAACCCGGGCGAATTAAGTAATGAGTCTTAACTTAAATAAAATAATTAGCTTTGTGTCAGCATGTCAACCAGTCGGTCTCGTGCGCCGTCACCGTATTGGTGACGATCATCGTTAGCAGCAGTGGTTAATCCCTATCACGCCAGCGTAGACGGTTTTAGGGTGCACGCAGTTGAATCTGAAATAGGAAGATTGTAATTCTTGTTACATCTGAATGCGCAGCGGCATCTTCATCCGAATCCAAATTCAAAAGGCACACCGACACAAGCGCAAGCGATCACTACGGGGCGCGGCCTCATTCCATGCCGGTTGCGCCGAGCGGGCGGACTAAAATTGAGCCGCTATTTCTCTGACGCGTACGCACCTCGATGGTTACAATTTCAATTGTACTCTCGTTTCGCTCATTTATTTTTTTTTTTCTGCTAACGTCGATTACTCGCAACTTACAGCCGTCGGGTCGCCGTTCAAGATGCGGTCGAAAAGCTTCGTAATCATAGACTTTGATTATAGACATTTGCATCAGCGCGAAAAAAATGACAGCCGCATTTTTTCACGTGTCTCGCCGACTGTAATATAGGTAGAATTCTTTTCTGTGTAGATACCAACAGCATAAACAAAAAGAATGCGTCTGCACATTGATTTAGTGTTTCTGTGTCGGTATTGTTTTTAACGATTGGATAAAGGGAAGGGCCGTGTTCAGTATTGAACGGCTGAAAAGAACGAGTTCATAATAGTAGTATATCGTTATCGTGGCAATGTCGCGAGTTATGCAGCCATAAAATGTATATCATGTCAAATGCATGGACACTCTGTTGCATTAACGTTGCTAAGCGAAAACAACAGATAAGAGGGCGTAGATAGGGCCCGGGCCGGGCGCGCGCGGGGCAGCGGCGCGCGGCCAGAGGTGACTTTGTGCACGGAGTCGACGCCCTCGCGGCCTTGGCAGCTGTCGGTTAGTGGGCTCCGCTGCGACGCATCGATGCATCTTGTACAGTCAGCAGATTAAAAACGATATGTGAAAGCATTATTATTCCCTCTCATTGGATTGCTTTTTTTCGATGAATCATCCTGATAATGTCTTTTGTGCACGGATAACTTGGACCTAACAGTTCAAATTCAGCAAAGGTAAACTTTTAAAAATTATATGTATGTATTATAATAATATAAAAATTTTGCCATTTGTTATATGTTAAATGTGTTTTGTCCTTTTTTATATGTGGTATACGACGGGGGTGAATTCGTTCGTGTCACGGAAATGTGTAACAGAAAGCAGGGAGAAGCGCACACGATTCAATCAACTCACGATATGCCTTACCAGTTGGCGCTTCTGTTGCAGCGGGGTTGACTAACGGCTGAATTATTATAGCATTTAAAAAAAATGTACCAAGTAATGTGAACGTATATTACTCGTTACTGTCGACCTTTGTATGACTCGTCTATTTTAAAACAAAAAACGTATACACAGAATCAGAATAGCTTAGTTGGCCAGAAAGCATTTTGCTGACTCGTTCACAAAATAGAGCATTGTGACGAGATAATGGTTATCATCTAGAAGTTCTTGAAAAGCATCGGGTCACAGGAACTATGTCATAACACCCTGGTACTGGAGTAGGTCCGTGCTACTTAGAAGCGGGGGTACAACAAAAAGGTGAGGACGTTGAAATGCGTGTCACCTTTTTGAAGTACGGTGTGATGCGTTCATATATTTTATTTACCCACATCACTTTTAAGACTCCACCATCTATATGAGGGTTTTTATATGAATCGTTGTCATCGATGAGACATCGATCACAACGGTCCTTAGCAGGCCTCTGTCCCTACTGAGCCAAAATGATAAGTGCGTACTGAGCCAAAATTAAAATGCGAGCCCTCAATCGAAAAATGTGGCAGTGGAATATGCATCAGCAGCAGTGGGGGATCAAGACCTGACACAGCGTATATTATACAATATACGCTAATGTGATAGTAAATAGGTACATTAAAAGTACGTAAAGACGCAATTATCTTCACGTACGATTGAACTATTCTAGTCCCTAAAGCAAATATTTGAGATTTCATTAATTATATTCTTATATGTAATAAGAAAGGAAACAAATTTCTGTAAATTTATCATATTGTGTTTGTTTGCACGTTCATTGCGCAAACTGAATGAGCAGAAATAGGCAAGCACAAAATTAAAAAAAAAACAGGCCTATATAGACAATCAATCGATATTAAGCATTCACATTATATACCTACATCAACGTCCGATTCGAAAGTTATTTTTTATATGTCATTTTATTTTAGCTACCTATTGCAATGTTGTTCTACTTACCATATAATTCCTTACAATCATTACTACAACACCAGAATTAATTGCTATCTGTATTGTCTTTGGTCCTACGACCCCAAGCGAAATGAATCCAGGTACGAATTAATGTACATTTTGAATGGAACATCGTATTGTAATGGGCACTGTATTATGATCAACAAGGTCATGGTTTCAACGCATTACTATCGCCATTACGAAATATGCATAACGAGTTCAAACGTGATATACCTACCGTTAAAAAGTTTTGCATATCTGTACCACAGATCACGTGGCCGCGACATTGATGCGATATTGTCATTGGCATTGCGAGAGGTGCAAAAACAAAATGTCTATCACCAACCTTGGATAGTTCCGTATATTTTTTCTGTAGCGTCTAATTAATCTCACACCGCCATAGTATTGCAATAATTGAACTACGACATACGAAATATGAGCTGTAAACTTAGATGCTTTCCACTAGCCGTCAAAGACTTCTATATTTCATATTAATGCATCACAAATCAAGATTATTTTGTTACGGTTTTGCTATTCGCCCACATCGTAGGGAAGATTAGGCCCAACAAGCGAAGGTCTACTTTTGAGCGTCAAAATATTCTTCAGTGCACCGACTATTCTGGATGCAGCTTTAGGGCCAAATCATCCAATTGCATTCTCATAAAGATCATATTACATGTGTACGTATAAATTTAAACCAAACGAAAGTGATCAAAACACGATTACGATATAGAACATAACTAGGTATACAGTTATTTAGAATATACAAGTAATTAAGAAAGATTTAATTGATGCGCAGCTAGATAATTAAGAAGTGGTATATCTGTCATTTTCTTATTCAAACCTAAATACGTGTATACAATTCACAGAGCAGATTTTGAAACTTAAATGAAGCCATTTAAATAGGCATAAAACGCAGGTTTTCACAGGATAACGGTTTGATGCAACGAATGATTATATATGATACCATGTAAGAGTTTTTGCATATATGTTTGAGAATTTAAAACCAGTTATTATTCATCTTTTAACTAATAATGTCTTGATTGATCTTGTATGAGCTGAACAACGCTGCAAAGCTGAGAATGTCAGTTTGAGCGCGCAACTCCGTATCGCCGATTGATGTTGATGTTTTCATTTTACGTATGGTCTTTTAATCATGTTCTTATTGATAAGCAGATTGAAAACATCAATCGTCACTTTCTTTTGATGGTGTAGTAAAACATCTTGATAAAATCTCCATGTTGGAGAAGATTAACCAGGATCTTTAAAGATAAATAGATAAATTACAATAAAACTTTTCTGAACTTGGGGAGTATGGTCAGAGAGATATTTTTAGAATGGAGTTCTTGCAAGCTATTATACCATTTATTTGTTCAGCTTGTAAAAACATATATAGAAAGGAACCTGCTACTGTGCAATGGAATATCAAATAAAGTGGAAGAACAAATAAAATGGATCGCTTAATGTCATACGGTTATTTGTTATAAAAAAATTGCAATAAATGAAAAAAAAATCGTTTCAACCAGTTTTGTATTCTGTAGTTGCTGAATATATAACGATGAATTCACTTACGAAACGAGCATTTAACGAACTCATTCACGAAAATCGTTAAATAATGATACAAGAAATCAAAGTTCTTCTACCTGAGCTGTCCCAGTCGAGGTTGTTATTCAATATAATCTCATTTGTTCGATAGCAATTAGTGGATCGAATGAGATAATCTGTCATTACTAATTTGAGAATTGCCGTCAAATTTTATCGCTTGAGCGTCGACTGCCCGCGCTTCGCGTCAAGGAATACGTCCCGTGACCTGATTAGAAAGGCCCGCCGCGCGTTACTAATTGTCGCCTATTCGAGAAGATATCCTTGAATGGTCATACCGCCTTATCTCATTGTGTAACTTAATGTCATAAATTTTAAATGCGATATGAGTATATTTACAAAAATTAGAACAGTGCGGTGATAAAATCTCTACGTCCACGGCTAGTGTGTTAGGGTGGAGGTAAAAATATGAGGTATGAAGTCGGTTAATGAATAAATGATTACTTCTTGGCGTAATATTGTTTATTTTAAGGTAATAACGTCTTATAAATCGATGAATGTCGGCTGCACGTCGAAAAAGCATGACTCATTGTCACGTTCCGCCTGAGCCGAGCGTGCGAGGAGAGCGCGGAGCGAGCGATAGAGAGGCACGATCGGCCTAAGCGTTCGGCTTGTGACGCATCTATCTCTTTTCCGCTCCATCGGCCGATGGAGCGGAAGAGAAATACAAAATAATAATTATTATTTTGTATCTCTTTGATGATACAAAATAATTATCATTACTAGATGATAGGTACAAAATAATGATAATTCAGTGATAATAATTATTCAATTTAATTCATAACAATATGTAATTTTTCATCAATGTTTTATTATGACTATATCACGTAAAACAATCGTCCGTAAACCGACAACCATTTTTTTTCCAATTACAGAGTGATTTCATTTTATATTACGTGTCATTTAATGTCATAGTAATATTTAATATTAGGATATTCAATAATACTAGTATTATATATACGTGATTTATTACAAATAAAAATGTTTTACAAGATTAATTAAAAACTTTTGAGATAAAACATTAAATATTTAATTTAAACAGTATTTTAAATTAATCCACACACGCTAAATAATAATATCGAATAAGTAACGTTCGTCTATGGTGTTGCTGTACTCACATTCGTGTACCCTTTTAGCGTCCTTGTTGTGTGACCGGACGTCAGCCAGCTTTTCGAATGCCAAGTACGTGTGCGGTGTCTTTTAACTTTAATAAAAAGAGTACATCTATTTGTCACTATTTAAGTCTTGTAAAGACATTTTGAACAGATAGATTCTTATAAATATAAGAATTTGGCAACGTAATAAAAAATGTAATGAGAAAACATGCATATATATATCTTTTGGAGATTGAATTATTAACTTACAGAAGCGGCTAAATAATTTAAAAAAAAATTGAATTACGGCTTTTCTCGTCCGCGTCGTAAACGCTCTAAGCTCAAGGCATGGACGCTAAAAAATTACTCTAACATTTTTATTGTTATGTTCAATAATATATAAGAATCGATTCTCATCGAGGTATTCGCGTATAAACAAGCAGACAAAACGGTACTTGTCACGAGATAAACGTCAGTTCTAGACGAGCAAGTAGAGAAAAGTTAGCGCCATGTACGTTAGAGAAAGTGGACAAAATACGTTTTCTTTGTTCTGCAATAGAAATATGTCGTATTTTTATGTAAGACTCGTAAACCTTGGAAAACGCTTACACAGCGATTGCGTAATATATATTGTATGAAGTGATCGCCTTCAATTTTATAAAATCTTCTTGTCAGGATATTTTTCTTTGTTTCTAGAATTGCTATCTATGGCGTTAAATCTATCTATACATGATTACGCTAGAATGACATACCTATTTTTCAGTGAGAATTGAATTTTTATTTCGAATTAAACTCTTATCGTTGGCATGTGCGCTGATTCTGTTGAAGGGCATACGATTTTTAAAGAGAAACCGCGCTGGGGTCGACAAGCCGTTTGTGAACAAAGAAATCCTACATACGTAATACATTAGAAGAACAGCTTATGCTACTTAGCATTAAGCATATTACAATTTTTCAAAGGATATCGTAATGAAAGATCTCTACTGGTCTGATTTTCGTCGGGTATACTAGAGAATTTATAAGTAAGGGTAATGTAAGAGTACTCTATCGGCGACCGTATAATATGGATATTTTTTTTTGCTTAATAATTTTCGCTTATGTTATGTCGTTTATTATTGTAAGTTAAGTTTATTGCAAGATTTTTTTAAACTATTCACGCATTTAAGATTATTTCCCATTAATATGTACTATTATCTAGTACATATTGTGCTAAAAAAATTAGTTATGTATTTTTGAACATGCTGAGTGTGACGTGTGACGTTCGGTACATAACGAAAATTTTATATAACTAGCCGATGTTTCATCGAGTACCACTACAAGGATATTATATTACATATTTGTTTCATGAATAATTTAGTGTGCAAAATTTTGAATAAAAAAATCAATCTATTTCGATAGGCAGTTAATGGTTTGCCTTATTCCAGCAGCATAGCACGAACATCATGTCATTATACTGTACTTAATAACTGAATTATTTAAAGCTGTTAATTTTCACTCCGAAAAATGTAACTTCCGTCGAATATACGCAAAACTCGCACACTTAACTTTTGTACTATACGAAATAACGAATACAATACATATCCGATTTACAAATATCTCAGACAGGTAAATAGTAGGGAGAAAATAGAAGGCACAGCGGTTCACGTCACTCAAACGGACGGACCGTCGTCCGCCAACTCGCGGCGAGCGCGTGAACTAATAAAATTAAAAAGCCGGATCATCCGTCTCTGCTCTCTGATGCCTTTCGTGTCTATGCTTCTCTTTCTGTTTTAATTTCGCACTCTTTTGTTGAGGTCAAAGCGGTGAACCTGGGTTTTTTTTTTAGAAGATCTGCGTACGCTAAGGGAAATGCATATTTGTCTCTAGAGATTGAGAAGTGTAATTAAAGGTAGAAATGGTATAATAACTTATTTCTAATAATATGATAACACTGTATATGAAAAAGAGTAAGACTACATACTATTACTTATTTTTTTCCTTCGGCTTTGCTTATACGGATAAATAATATTATGCTTTCGGCATTTGTATCTATTCCATTCTAGTCCCGCTTTCAATTTCAGTCTCGACCCTGGTCACTGTCCCAGTGTCAGACCTGGTTTGGACCTCGGTTCCTTCGATCGTGATTTTGCTCCCAGCTCCGATGTTGGTTCTGAACTTAGTTCAGTTCTCGTTTGCTATTTTGATACCACTCTTTGTCATCCTAATTTCTTTCTCGGTCCCTACCCCAATCCGTTTTCTGATCCCGGTTACGTGATAGATTTCCTTTTAAATCATTTTCCAATAATAAAAATCAACATACTACCGTCCCACCCATCCTTGAAAATTGTTAAAAAAATACTTCCTTAAAAAAAGTGTTTGTATTCAATTTCTATTTTATTCGTTTCGATTTCGACATTAATTTCGTCACACGAACCTTTAACTGTTGTTTTTAATAAGTACAATAAGAGTATTTCATTTCTTAATCCAAATTGTAGCCTGTTTGATTTGCAGAATTTTATACAAATAATGGTTTATAAGTGTTTAATAAAGAAATACATATGTATTGATATTTTCAACATTTGCAACCCACCTTGGTTGTCAATAGTATTGTACTTGAACGGATTGTATCACTTTCGATCGACGGTTGTAGAATAAGCAGAATGCATATTATCATCACGAGTCATTGCAATAAATATAAACAGTAAGATATATTGCACAAACTAATATTGAACTTTCAAAAGCAATGCATTTCTTTTTTTGATCAAATGCATGACATTTACCTTCGTCGATTTCCGTCTCTGCCTTTGAAACTATGATTCAAAAACTTTTCAAACAGAACTTTGGAGACGTTTGGAGTTATGAAGGGCGGAGATAACTTTAATATTTCATACGAAAATTACAATATGTCTCAACGTTGGGAGTCGTATTGCATATTATTGGGCAATTATTCTTTATCTGTTACAGTTTTATACAAAATTTTATTTAAAACTTAATTTTTTTATTTTATGCAAACCAATGTGTGATACTAATGGAACGAATGTTTAGTTTAATAGCATGTCAAATAGCATGATTTATGCTATTTTTATTATACGTGCAAATTTTATACAATCACTCGATTCATTCATATTAATGTACTTTCGCATTAACCATCGATTCTGCAAGTCTATAAATGTTTATCAAGGACACGCCGAATATTTGTTTTCGTCTTTGTACCTTTTAAAAAGGTTCAAAGACGAAAATAAATATTCGACGAACGAAGTTGTCCTTATTCTCGCTCAACATTTGGGGCGAACGAAGGTCGGCTGGCTGTACGTAAACACTTTGCGCTTAGATGTGGTTTGCCGAATTAATGTTTTTAAATTAGACTATTAAAGACGAACACTGTATTCCGGAAAGAGAACAAAACATGTTACAGATTCGTAGGAAGTATGTTTCTAACAGTCGACTTGTCTTAGAGTTACCAACTCATCATATTCTCGATTCGCGTGTACAATTTTGCTTTCGAGGGTCATCACAAACCTTTGCGCGTGCTGACTTGGCAACTTCCAGTTACCAAAACGAGTCGGTATCAACCGACTTGTTCCCATCAGGGAAGGCTTGACATCGTGGAAACCGTATGTTCCTGTAGATCGTACGAAATTCCGAGGTATGATCGGCCGCTGTCGACCGACTACACGGAATAGGCGGTGCTATATAAGTATAGAATTTCTTTTACAGTATAATATCGCCTGTTGCTGTATCAAAGTGTTGAGACGACATTTTGATATCCGACAGTGTCGTTATGCCAGTGGGAGTACAGAATGAAAGCATAAAAGAGATTTTTTTTAGTCAAGTTGAGGTTTTGGTAGATCTAGGTAGGTCACTTTTGAGTATTACTAACCTCGAGAGCGAAGGACTAATGTCTTTCAAAAATACCTGTCGACAGTGATGATATAAAGATGTCAGACGTGGTTCGTCACAGAAGTCAGAATTCAGTAAGCGTGATGGAAAGAGCTATGCTTGGGGCCTTTCTATGAGATAAGATCTGTGACAAGTAATTCCGTACAAGTATTAGAGGATCATGTATAGATCGCAGAGTAAATTCATAGAGCCCATAACTCGAATCGCATAATGGAACGTGGGATGGCCCTTAGGTAACCTGAGTATTAGGCAAAGTTATAAGGGCGGGAACATGTGCTGTGGAGATTTAAAAGTTTAGATGATAGTTGTATGTCCATAATGGTTGAGTCGAGGAACTTAAGTGAAAAGATGTAATAAAAGAATATAATAATTTATTTCAAATATATTCTTTAAGGTAGAGTGCCCTATGAAATTACTGTTATACTAGAGTTATTTACGTGTATGTAGAAATAGTCATCGTTGCGTAAATTAAAAAGATTAACTAGTAGTATTTCTTGTATAATGTTTTCTCATTTTGTTTATCACTTATGATATATAAATAGCTTTATCGAACTTGAAGAGGATGTTTACCGCCCACGGTGAAAATGCGAACAGGGCGTTTGTATCTATACACAATTGCGTCTAAAAATTTAACGTGAAATATTTATAAATAGACCATGCAAATGATGTCCAGGTAGAATTAAAGCTAAGCGAATTTCACACAAGGATGAGTATCTACAAAACAGAAACTGAAATAACCAACCTATTTAAAACGTTTAACCAATGCATCTTTTTTTTTATGGCACAACAAGGGGCAAACGAGTATACTAGCCACCAAAAAGCAGACGGTCACTGCCGCTCTGGGGCACTCGCGAATCATAAGGAATTAGCACTGCAACGTCTCCCTCTTGCGTAGGAATAAGATATCTATCTGATGGAAGGGGAAGTGAGCTGATGGACTCTCACTCACTAGACGAAACGCAAGAGCGGTGGTCCCTGTCACTGCGCATCTGTATTCTGTAAGTGTGATATTTCACTGGTCGAGTCGCTCATTTTTATGCTGTAGCCGAGTTGACCACAGCAAGGCTGAACCACTTTTCATTTTTCATTGCAAAGTTAAAAGCAGTATTTATTTCTATTTATTGAATATCATTTATATTTTTTAATAATTAAAAAGGAATATTTCCGAAATACTTGCTACTAAAAGCAGATTAAATAACTACCATTAAATCTTGGCGTAATATTGAGCATAATTTGCGAAATAAAGTCGGATCGAACTTGAAATTGTTCCAAAATTTTATGTAGATCGCTATATATAATTTTAAATATCCTGTACTCGTATCTCGTTACTGACGCCATAACTCTAATACGAGAGGCACGTATTAGGCAGTGCCTCAAGGTTCGAAGCCTTTTAGAAAATGGAGTAGAGATTGAGGGAATCGTTTGCCCACTATTTTCCGCTAATATTGCCAATAATGTAGGTTCTATTGTCGGGGATGACCACGAGCGAGATCGCGACCATTAACGAAACACGCGTACTCGTGTGTAACCGTCTCTTATATTTTATTTACATAATAACGCGGTTAATAACATAATGAGCGACGACTATTGAATGTGATTTTCACAAGAAACATTTCGTAGCCCCATATAATGGCGCAAATGACGCAAACGCTCGTCGAAAAAATATATAGCTCACGGCGCACCGGCCACGTGCAATCGATCTCAGTTGGAGACTTGGTAATCTGACTTATTTTAGACGTATCAATGGATTTTTTAGTCTGTGGATTTTCAGATATTTTTCGTTGAGAATATCACGTTAGGGTTATTTATACACGTCGCTAGCTTAGAACGTATTTTATAGGAGACCACTTTTGTTCGTCCTCTTATTTGTTTGTCCTTATCTTAAATTTTTTGTTTATCTGAAATAGATTTAGTTAAATAGATTCTAGTGCAATCTCTAATAAAGGATCCCAAATTTAGAACTTCAGACAACTTTATTTTTTTTTTGCGTGGCTAAGTTAAATTCGATAGTCCATACTATAAATATTTAAACGATTCACATAATTTAATAAGCTGGATTTCGCTCGCAACTCCACCCGCGTGGATATAGAATGAATTTTTTCTTCTTTTAAGTTGACCGTCGACGCTATCAGCTACGATCGCGATCTCGATCCCGCTCTCCGGTTCCGATCCCGGTCCCAATATTAATTTCGATCGTGTCGATCTAGCTCTCGATATTATCTCTGATTCGATTTCTCTTAGATACTCTTATTCGATACTCTTACGCCGAAAATGCACGTTCTGCCGCTAATTCTTCTTATTATGAAACGGTCTCACTTACGCTCTTGATCCTGATTCCGGTCTCGTTCACGATTTCGATTTCGGACCGGCTGTGATCGTGACCCTCTCTTGAACATTGCTGTTATCAATAACCAATCCACATAAGCAAACGATAAGAATGCTACCGCAACGTATCGATGAACGTGCTCGCATCCACAAATTACTGTCTAGACCGATTTTGAGGACGCTTTCGGTCATCTTAAGGTTTCATCTATCTCAGCCGAGTATGAAGGAAAAAACCAAGTAGGACAGATGCAGAATCAATATGTTAATTTAGGAGCTAGAAATACAGGCATAATAGCGTCAAAGCGAAATGTGCTGGAAGTTTACGAAGGTGTTTAAAGGACTAGGAGAGTAACAATTTTCAGAATATCAAGATCTCTGGAATGGCTTCAAGGAAAATCGCAGAACTCAGAAGATTGAAGTCCTCGCGATTTAGTTCTTTAACGTCAGTTATGATGGATAGGACTTGAGTTAAACCCGAGCTGGCTCCATGGCTGCAGGCGAAGAACTCCATTTGTTCCTATTCATCTGCGGACCGAATGTAGCCAATTACAAAAACAGGATAAGAATGTGTTTTTCAATAGATTCTGGGCCCCCGCCTATTGTACTATCACACAGATATCACAAGTTAAGAAGGGAAAGGAGTCCTGATATTACGTTTTGGATTGTTAAACCGAACAGGAGAGGTTCCAATGAATCACCTTATTGAATTATTAACTGTGATAATGTTATCTCTAGAAAAAATTGACGTTCGTTGAATACATTTGAAAGAGAAATGGATACAAAGTGGATATATTTTCACTTATTACACCTAAAATAATGTCGTGTTCAATGGTGGTGACTGTGTTCTTAATGTCCACTTTGATAATATTTTTTTAGCGTTCTAGGGAGCCATGAAGAAAACTCGAGTGACATGTATGGCCGTTTCGCAACCGAAGCAGATATAGAACGCGAGTTGGTGGGACTTAAAGAAATACATTTCTTCTTTTACGTGGTCACAGCAAACCTTGGTCACCAGTCTTCAGAAATTATTATTCACCGTATTGGGTTAAATGGTCTCGTATTTTTTAGATAACATGTACAACAAAGCCCTATACATGTACGAAAGGGGCAAATGGCAGAGTTAGGCAGGCCGCTATATAAAAGGTTAATCAGCGTGGTAATAGCTTAAGTAAACGAGCGCCGTTTTCTTCAGCATATGGAGAAAGTTTTTTGAAGTTTTGGGGTTTGATACTGTCTGGGACGAGGCTGTTCTATAAAAAAAGGGTTAAGGGCTTGAAAAGATGTCCTTGACATTAACGGATATTGGTGAGTATAAAGAATTGGGATAAGTGAAAGAAATTGATTTTGAGAAGGTGTAGAGAGTTTGTCTTAAAGAAACGAGAGAG